>JAKIXB010000050.1:0-190300 GCA_021642125.1 Nothophoma quercina | reverse complement strand
CAACTGCCACGCTGTGGCTCAGTCCTGTGGCTCGTGATCTCGGCTATGGTCACCCACCGAACTCGGAATCCGCCTACACCTGGCTTACGCAGCTTCAGCGTCCGGGCTCATAACTGTGACGAGCTTGTGAGACTATAGCTCAGGTGATCGATAGTATTTGATCAGTAACCCTCTAGTTCTACATACAAAACGTTGTTTATATACAAAGGAAATTTGATGATCATGTGATCTCGCTTAGTCGAGCGTGTGGGCAGTTATTGAGACGCTCGTTGTCGGTGTCGCAAGATAACTGAGCTTCCGAGGTGCGTGGGACCCGCTCGGTACCTGAGAGGTGGTCCGACCGCGCGACTCAGCATATACCTACACGCTCTGCGCGCGACACCTAGGCATAAAGTATAGAGCTTGTAAAGGTAGTTAACTAGTTATATATAGAAACGTGCTCTTTGCAGATCATCAAGAGTCTTATTGATTATCCTAGAGGTATATTGTGCAGCTCTTTAGAGGCCTAATTATATAAAAAATAGCCTACTAATTAGTAGTAATAATATCTATTACTAAGGCTAAGTAACTGACTTTAGAGCATGTTACTCAACAGAGCGTAGCTCTAAACTAGTTCCTTTATAAACTCTGTTTAAATCTAAGGATACTATAGGAGATCTTTTATAATAACTAGTAATTTACTTAACTAGTAGTAGAAGAGAGGAAGCGGCTTACTACTAAGCTGCACTATATAAATACTTAAAATATATAACTTGAATTAAAGTATACTAAGGGAAAGCTAAAAGTAATATACCTTAAAATAAGTTAGATACCTACTAATAGACTTATAAAAGTGCTCTCTAAATAAAGTTACGCGCGCTTTATAGCATAACTTAATTTATAGCATAAAGGTTATAAGGTAGATAAAGAGTTATAATAGAAGAGTAGTTTAATAGAAAAAGAAAAGATTATTTTATTACTAAGGAGCATTACCTCTTCCCCTCAGGTATTAGCTGACTACTAGGAGGCTCTTTTAAGCGCTTAACTAGTAGCTATAGCAAGTAAAAACCTAATAACTAGCTAACTACTTAGACTAGAAAAGAATCTAGGTATAAAAGCTATTAATGAATAATCTTTATAAGATGTAGGTAGTAGCGCATAGCTCTATCGCCTACTATATACTTAATTAGTAATAAGTACTTATATAAGTAAATCCCTACTTATAGGAGTTATCTTCCTTTTAAAGTGCTTAAGCTCTAGTAACAGTAGTAAGGTAAGTAGCTTCAGTAAATTATAGCCATAAGCCATTAGTTAATAAGTTAAATACTTAACTAGAATTATACAAAAAGGATAACATAAGTACCTAGAGATATAATAGTAGTACTACTTACTATAGCACTTAGAAGTAGTATTATTAGTGTAAAGTGCTACCTTACTATTAACTAGTAGTATATCTAGATAGTAGGTATAGGGCACTAGCCTACGTTTACTAAAAGTAGGTTATAAAGGAGTAAGGCGCGTAAGTATAGGTAAAGGTAAAAGAAGTAGTAATATAGATACTACTACTTAAGTAGTAGTAGCTATATCTACTACTAGGGTAAAAAATAAGCCTAGGAGCCTAATAGAAGACGCGTAGTTAGCTAAAGCTAAACTACTAGGTAGTAGGAAAGAATAAAGTAATAAGCTAGCGTATTAAGAGAGGCGCAGGTATACGCGTTAGTAAGGTATTTAGTAGTAGTAGTAGTAGTATGCTTAGCGCGTATAGCTATAATAAGGCTGTTAAGTTAGAGTAAAATTTAGGTTATAAGACTAGTAGCAGTGCTAGCCAGCCTAGACGCTAGCGCAAAGCAGGCGGGAAGATTTAACCTAGGCAGCCTATAGAATAGAATAATATAAATTAATCTTACTACTACCTACTTATATTATTACTAAGCTCGCTGCTATAGTATATCCTAACAGTTTTAATTTATCTACCTTTCTATTAGGGTAGCAGCTTAGCTTAGTAGTAATAGAATATAGTATAGATAAGCTTTATAGCAATAATTAGAAGTATTAGCCTATAGAATAGCTACGAAGCCTAAGCAAATCGATTACGCATCTAAAACGCTAGTAATAAGAATTATAGGAGCTATTTAAACTTTATTAACTATAATGTAAGGTAGATAGCTTTAAGCACTAGGTAGCTAATTATAAGCCCCTATAAAGAGGTCTTACCCCTAAGTTTAAAATTATATTCTCTAACCCTAACCTAGATAAGTAAGTAGTAAGATAAAGGCGCTATAACAATAAACTAATTATAATTACAGGGCGTGGCCTAAAGATTAAGAAGATACTAGTATTTAAAGGAAAAGACATATAAAAGTACTTTAATTTAAAAGCTAGGCCTTATATTATACTTTATTTAGACCCTGCAGCGTTTATACTAAAGACCTAGACAATTACTTCTATACTGTAGTACCTATAGCTAACATTCTATTAGCTATAGATATAGCGTAAATAGGAAGATTATAGTAAAATGCTAGCATAGCGCAATATGGTATCCCTGCTCCTAAATTTAATATAGAGTCCTAACGTGAAGCACTACCAAGGCGGTAACACTACTGAAGCGGTAACTTTTCCTTGGCATTACGAACACCACGTATAAACATCTACTTTACTTAACACTATGTATAGATTCCTTGTATAAAGTACTTATATCTAATATAGAATCTTCTTCTATATCTTTTTAGTACGTATACGTGTTATGCCTAGTCTTGCTATAGTTGCTACAGTACTATTAACCTAGTTAGGCTCTTTCTTAACTACTACTACTACGTGCCTTCTTTACTACTATACAACTGCTAGATACACTCTTAGCTACTATTAATACTACTACGCTATACTCTATTGTACTACTATGCTAGATCTACTTTTATTTATAACTTGTACGCTTAGTAAGCACTGCTATCTGCTCTTTAAGCTAGTAAATGCGTAACTTTATAATTATATTCTTATATAGTATTGTCTTAGCTCCTTTAATTAGCTATAAGTATCCTTTATAGGCTAATTATAGGTCCTATATAAGGGTATTACCTACTAGTCTTAATCATAATCTAAATTTATGTGTATTACTTAGTATTCTTAACTCCTAGGGTGTTTCTAGGTGGGGTACTAGTAAGGGTGTACAAATTAGTATATTAAGGTAATTTAAGACACACTACGCGTTAATAGGCACTAGCCCTAAAGGCTTAAAGGCCTTCTTACAGTCGTCGTACGTAAACACGTAAAAAAACGCGTCTTTAAAGGCTAAAAAGAAGCCTTCTTTATTAATATAAAAGATACGTTGTAATACTAAGCCTTATACGCGCTTAGAGTACCTACGTTTTAATAGCAAGAAATAAACTACATTAAGTAGTTAAAAGATGTATAATAAGTAAGCAGGCATATAAAAGGTTAGGATCTTATATATAAAGTAGTAATTGTTAAAATCCTAGTTAAGGTAGCTTTTATAGCTATCTAAGATAAGTAGCCTGTACGACCCCTTCTAGCGCACCTTTATATACTAGTTAAAGTGCTTTAACTACTTAAGACTAAGTGCGTTAGTTATCTAGCTATTAGTAGAGACTAAGAGCTTCTAATTATATAGTATATCTTCCTCCTTATACTAGGCTAAGATATATACGATGCCTTTATAGACAATAAAGGGTAAGATAGCATACCTAGCAGCGCAGATGCCCTAAATTACTATTACCTACTTATAATCCCCTAGTTAGATTAGATTAGGTCTTATACGCCTCTTAGAACCTATAACAACCTTTATTAAGCTAATTATACCTATCTAGAAGCCTATCTTATTAAAGTTATAGACGTCGTCTAGATAAACCCTATACTAAGTAATTATATCTTATACAAGCTTAAATTACAAGCTAATAAGCTCTAGGTCCTCTTGTATAATTCTCTAACAATCCTTTACTTAGTTAAACGCCATTTTAAGCTACTCTGTACGAGAGATAAACCGCTTAGCCTAGTTCTTACTAAGAGGTGTCCTACTATAGGTAGCTAGCAGTTAATTAGCTATATCTACTACCTTAGATAGTCTAGGGGCAAATCCTTGCGCGTTTAGGTTAAGAATATATTGTATAAGGGTTTACTTTTCTATAAGAGTAAGCTTTTGTCTATTAGAAGTTATAGATAGCTAGAAGGTAATTTTGTTTTACTAATTAGAGAGCTGTTATTGTAGGACTTTGTACGCACTAGCAGCAAGGCGCATGCTTCTAAATTAACCTAAGTTATATATATTTAGCGTAAGGTTAATTTTACTTTCTTGCTATAGTAGTTACTTTTTATGTTATTAAGCTATTGCGTGTTGTACGTAGTGTTCGCAATGCTAAGGAAAAGTTACCGCTTTAGTGGTATTACCGCCTTAGTAGTGCTTCACGTTATTTAGTATAAGCCCTTTGTTATTTAGAAGTATCTACTACGTAATAATAGCAGACTAACATGCACTAAATAGTATTAAACCTTATTCTCTTCTAGTATAGCTTTAAGCCTACTTAATATTATATAATTTTTATTATTATCCTATATATTACTATGTATCTACGTTCTAGCCCTTGGTATAGGGGCAGCGCCCTTCCTATATAACACTAGTATAGCTTTAGAGATTACCTAAGGTAATAACTTTACTATACTAGGCAACTTAAACTTATTCTTAGAGCCTAGAGGCTAACTGCAACGCTTAGGAGTAATAAAAAGAGGAAGTAAGAGAGATAATAGTAGAATACTTTTACTAGAAAGCTTATTAGTGTTAGACTCTATAATAGAGGGGGTAGTAGGGGTAGGTAGAGTAAGTGCTTTCTTTATACGCCTTAGCATCTTACTTATAAGTAGGCTTAACAGTAGCGCGTAATAAAAGGTTATAGGTAACTAAAGCATTCGTATATATAGGCTACTACTACTATTACTTTTATTACTATTATCCTTATTACTAGAAGAGCTAGCCTTACCTAGGGAATTAGGGAGTAGCGTGTCCTTAGCGCTAATAAAGTAAAGACTAGCTTAAATAATATCAATATAATAGTATAATAATAGGATAAAAAATAATTACCTTCTAATGTATAGAATCTAAGATACCTTTAGTAGTAACTACTAACCTAGTAATAGTATGTACCTACAAGAAATAGATCTTATTACTAATAGGCTTATAAGTGCTGCTATACTTATTTAATTTATAAATTCAGGCTTTAGTAATACTAACCTACTAGCGTTATACTACTATCTAAGTAGTAAACTACGCCTCTATTTCTTACGCACTACTAGCCTAGGCTTTAGTAGTAAGTAATAAATTATTAAGCTTAAAGATAGTATATTAAGGTATAGGAAAATAGCACTTTAATCTACTATAGTAGTAAGTATACTTATAAGCCTCCTTATAGTTATACTTAAGGATACTAGTATAAATGCGTTTAGTATAGTAAAGGTAGATATTAAAGCGTAAAGTATATAATAAGGTAGCACGTTACGTAAGCAGCGTTTTCTAAATAATATATTAGTAATAGTAAGGTAATATTAAAACATTAGCTTATAGGAAGGACTAGTAGGTTATAGCTAACTAGAGTAGAGTACAATACTATAATACTAGGGAGTAAATAGTAAGGCGCTATACAATAGAAGTTAAGAAGATAAAAGGTAAAATAATAATAAGTAAAGAAAGCTTAATTGAATTTTTTCTATATATAAACAAGCTGCTAAGGTTTCTATAGAGATAGTATCTATTTACCTTTACTATAATAATATAGTAAAAAATATAATAGAAACTATTTTATAGGGTATACTAATAGTATAATTACTACTAACGTGTTTTACTATTAAGTTAGCAACCTTATTAATTTAGCACCTTACTACTGTCTAAACGCCTGCGTAATAACATTACAAAATACTACAACCACGTAAAGTCTAAATAACTTATACTAAAGGTAGCCTATAGCTTGCTATTAAAGATATTAATTCCCAATAAATCTAGAGTAGTAAACGCGCTATAGCGATTTATAGAGTCCTATAAAGTATGCTTGTTAACTAATGCGCTAGAAGACGCCCTTAACGTAACTGCGAGCTAAACTAAAAGCGCCTTATAAAGCTAGAAGAGGAGGTTGTTATATAGCATATACTTAAGGCGTCTACTTATGGATTAGCCCCCTTTAAGGCAGACGTACGAGATATAGCAGATAATCTACTAAGAGAGCGTAGTATTAACGCTGTTAGCAAGAACTAGGTTAACAAGTTTATTTAACGTACACCTAAGCTGTAAACGCGATAGAGCCGCCTATATAATTACTAGCAAGCCGCCTGTAAGGACCGAGCGATTATCTAGCCCTAGTTTACGCTTATTTAGTTAATAAAGGCAAAGTACAGTATTATAGACAAGGATATGTACAACTTTAATAAGTCTAGCTTCTTAATAGGTAAGATATTATCTTAGCTAGTAGTTATAGGCTTAGAGAAGCCTAAGAAATAGAAGAAACTCTAGCCTAGTAATTATAAGTAGGTTACCCTAGTATAAGGCGTTAGTGTAATAAGGAAGGTAATTCTACTATTCCTTATCCTTGTAGGCAAGGTTCTTATTTCTAACTAGTTTACTAAGGACCTCTTATAAGACTAGGTTATTAATATTAGTCCTACTAGCTAGACTAATAATAATCTAGCGCTTACCTAGCTCTACTACTTTAATACGTATATAAAGCCTGTTAGTGTCTATTAGCTACTAATTATTAATAGTTATAAGAGCTACTGTTCTATAGAGTTCTAGGATCTTTATAAGGAGAAGAAGATAATTACTCTCTATATACCCCTATACTTATTACACTTATTATAGCTACTTAACGTTGCCTACTTCTTGCTACTAAAGCGCATATATAGTAATAAGATCTTAGCCTTAGTATGTAGTTATATCTACTATATTAATAAAGAAACCTTCCTACTAGCCTTTAAAGCAACGTTTAAGAAGGCGTTTACACTAGAGAACATTTACGCAGGCTTTAAGGGTACTAGGCTAGTCCTATATAACCTAGAGGTAGTGTTATTAAAGCTTAATATGCGACTCTATATATTAACTCTACTAAAACGTAATAATGTTGCCTAGGAGGCGCAGACACTGCGCAACGCCTATAAAGTAGAGGTATAGTTAACTCTAATCTAAAACTTCATAAAAATCTACTAAGGGTCTCTAGCAAGTTTATTAGATAAGCAGGTTAAATAGTTAGTAAAGGGCGCTTAGTAGATAGCTTATAATATAGTGTTAATACAGGAGGAAATAGGCTGCCTTTAAGACGCTATAGAAGCTACTACTAAGCGTAAGACCTATAAGCAACGCTATATACGCGCAGAGGAGACGCTTATAATTAGTAAAGTAGCTAATTTAGTTACTGTAAAAGAGGGTAGAAGTTGTAATAAGGTTAAGATACCTATAAAGAGGGTGCTGTTACGATCCCTAAGCACGAGAACGGCACAGCAATAAGTACCCACTAACTAGACCTTAAAGTTACTACAACAAGTAGAGAAGTAACTACTAGGTTACGTTACGTAACTACTTATTAACAAGCATAACACACGTAACTACTTATCTACAAGCATAGTATAATACCGCTCGTTAATAAGTATTAGAATTTATCTAATAGGACTAACTCTAGTTGCTTATTAATAAGCACTTTCCTTCCTTTACTATATAGCACGTAGGAATATAACCTTTATAGTTTGTATTTAACTTTAGTAATTAAGTTTATTATTAGAATCTTAACCTTATAGATAATAAGTTGTAAAGCATGTTACTCTTCTGTTACCTGTAATACCGTATTAGACTTCGTCTAGGTATCTTACCCTACCTAATCCTGACGTACTCATCCCTAAGACCTAACTTAAACTAGTACACTTTTGGACTTCGTCTAGTACGACTTCAACACTTTAAACACCCTTTAAGATAAGTACTACCTTAGGATCTTATGCTACCCCTTGCTCTAACCCTATAGATAAAGACACTCTTAATGTTATAGAAGAGACCTATACTAACACTGTTAACGTTAACAAGCCTAACTTGTACTATAGAGATTGCACTAAGCTAGAGGACTAGCTTATTTAATAGGACCTTTACTTCTTCTTTTAAGGAGAACGTATCCCTAAAGATAAATAAGTTACGTTCGTTACAAGCTACATACGTAGTTAAGCATTGAAGTAGATTAAACTATTCCTTATTTATTTCTAAAACAACAACGCTGATTCCAGCGATTGTAATTACTAGATAAAGGACTTTAACTAATTTAAGGAAAAGATCTAACCTATCTTTAGAGTATCTAACAAGCTAACTATCGCTGAATAGGACATTTAGCGCATCTAACAAACTAAGTCTACTACTAACTATATAGCTAAGTTTTAGCAACTTGCGGCTAGTGCTAGCTAGGACAATACAGCGCTATTAATAATATTTAAGTAAGGTCTTAAGCTAAAAGTTAAGGAGGAATTAATATGCACTAGCGCTATTATTAACACCTTAGGTAACCTAATTAACATAGCTATTAACATTAACGTTAAACTATACAAACTCTAATAGGAACTAAGAAATAACCCTTAGGTAAGGGTTACAACAGTGCTTAATAAACTACTACTATATAACTAGTAGTATAATAGCCTTAATTATAGCAACTACTACTAGCTAAACGTAGGATAACGTGTCTATAACAACACTAGGAGCAGCTATTTTAGACTAGAAGCTATAGATCTCTTAAACCTTAACAAAGGACTAGCACGACGCGACACGGGCAGTAAAGGGAAAGATAAGTCTTTACTAACTTATTATGATTGTAGCAAGTAAGGCTACTTTGCTAGGGACTATTACTAGAAGAATAAAGTGTTCTAATAGTTAAATATACTAACTAGCGCTTGTATAAATAACAATGCTAATGCTAGTAAAGAATAGGAAATTCTTGCTAAAGAAGATAGGCGTCTAATAGAAGACCCTAATTCTAGAGCTAATAATAACTATATTAAGAACTCCAATAAGGACAAGCTAGACGTCTAAAGCTAAGCACTAATACCCTACTACAAAATGGATAAATAACAGGCACACATCTGCAACATCTTAGGATAATTAAGTAATAAACTAGGAGCAGCCTATAGTAAACCCTTAATACGTTAAGAGGAACGTAAGCAATTGGATAAACTTTACTACTAACGTAAACAAATATAGTAAGCCTACTAATCTTTATAAAGAATAGATTAATGGCAAAAGACCTTAGAAGAGGAACACTAGGTTAATAAAAACTTAAGAGACTATTAAGATAGCTGTAAAGGTGCCCTCTTAGCGGTTAACACAGCGCTACAAGAAGCACTATAAGAAGCTACTAAATAAGATTAGCAACTATAACAGATAATAAGCTTAGCTACTAGGCTAATAATAGTAACTAGGCTACTAGTACAGTATAACCTAGACTATTGCAATCTAAAGCATAGATAGCTTTTATAGACTGTATACACCTACAACTATTGTACTATTTACTACTCTAAGAAAACAGGCGCTTCGTGGTTTCCCCACAAGCCTAGATAATGCAAGGAGAATTAGTACAACTGCCTTAACTATCACTGTAGAGAGCACCTATTCAATAAACACTAGAGGAAGCAATTTCCTGGTATTAATATGTTAGGATGTACTGTAGCAGCGAGCTTAGTAACAATATAGGTAGGTAGTTATAAGATTAATTCGTGTTGTTCTGTTCTGTTGGCTGCCTGGGTTAAATCTTCCCGCCTGCTTTGCGCTAGCGTCTAGGCCGGCTAGCGCCGCCGCTGGTCTCGTGACCCGAACTTCACTCCAACCGAATAGCCCTATTACATAATAACCTATAAGCAATTATATAGATGCAGCTAGTTATTAATAAAGAGTGCTATAATAATATATAGCTACTCTACCTAAATAACGTATGCATGAAGCACTAGCGCGTAAAGGCGTAGAATAGATTTAGCAATAAAGAGTCTTTTTTAAGCCTAGACTAAATAAGAGCTCTAGGATATAGTCCTTTAATAACATTAGGACTAATCTACTTATTAAACTCCCTATTAAATTAGGTAGAGCACAGATAATGGCATTATTAGACTTTAGAGCATAGTTAAACTACATCTCTTCCTAAGCTATGTAGCGAGCTGGACTTAAACTATAGTAGAAGTAGAACCTATATCTACTTATAGTAGCTAATAGAGAACTAATGCTAGCAGAATTAGAAATTACTTATAAAGTAGTATCTATTCTATTACAAATATAGAACTATATAGAGCAGTTAACCCTAGACGCGTTTAAGATAGCTACTTATAACGTTATTTTAGGCCTGCTATAGTTATAGAAGCATAATCTGCGGATTAACTAGAAAAAAGGACAGCTTTTATTTAATAGGTGCAGATATAGCACTACTACACGCTAGCCTATGCAACCTACGCTAGAGTTAGTAGATAAGAAGGAGATTAATAACATCTCTTTAATACCTAAAACGCGCTAATAGAATAGAGCAGTTAACTGTATAGACTAAGAACGCCCTCCTATAACAGTTAAGGAAACTAAGAGTACACTTCTTGCTATACTAGACGTATACTAATAGTATACCTAGATGTTTAAAGAAGAGTTATCTGCAAAAGCGCTACCTAAGCATTAACCTTAGGATTGTAAGATTAAACTTAAGGATGGGAAAGAACTACCCTTTAGGCTAATATACTAGCTATCTAAGAAGGAACTAGAAGTACTTTACAAGTACATTAAGGAGAACCTTGTAAAGGGATTTATTAAGAGATCTAAGTCTCTAGTAGGATTCCCTATTATCTTTGTTATAAAGAAAGATAGTAGTTTAAGACTCTGCGTTAATTACTAGAAGCTTAATAAGATTATAATAAAGAACTAGTACCTACTGCCCAATATTAAGGAGCTATAGGATAGACTCTAGGGAGTGAAGTTCTTTACTATACTTAATTTACGCAGAGCATACAACCTTATACGCATAAAGAAAGGCAAAGAATAGAAGATAGCGTTTAAAACCTATTATAGTTATTATAAATATATAGTTATGCTATTTAGGCTAACTAATGCACTAGTAGTATATTAGGCGTTAATTAATAATATACTCTAGGAGCATCTAGATATTACTGTAGTAGTATACTTTAATAACATCCTAGTGTATAGTTAAACACTAGAAGAACACAAGGCCTACGTAAGATAAGTGTTAGACTACTTAGTAAAAGCAGACCTTAGGCTAAAGCTAGAGAAATATAAGTAGTATAAGGAAGAAGTAGAATTTCTTGGCTACGTTATAGGAAGATATAGAGTAAAGATAAGCAAAAAGAAGATCTAGGTTATAAAAGATTAGCTAACACCCACATTAGTTAAGGAAATCCAAGAATTCCTAGGGTTTATTAACTTTAACTAACGCTTTATTAAAGACTACTCCCTAAAAGCCTTACTGCTTACGAAGCTTACGCGGAAGGACACACTATTTAAGTAGGAATAAGCGCAGGAAAACACTTTTTAGTTACTTAAGTAAGTATGCGTTAAGCTACCTATATTAATTATGTTTAAGAGTAGTAAACTAATGCGCCTTAAAATAGATGCCTTAGATTTAGTATTAGGAGCTTATATTACATAAGAACGAGATAGATAGTAGTACCTAATTACCTACTATTTAAGGAAGTTTATAGCACCTAAAGAACGCTATAATATGCACGATAAGGAGCTTATAGCCATTGTTAATACATTACAACATTAGAGAGTCTACGCAGAAAGTTACTCTAAACTTACTATTTATATAGATTATAAGAACTTAGTACACTTTATAATAACTAAGATCCTAAACTAAAGGCATGTTCGCTAGTTAGAGATGCTTAGCTAATATAAGTTTAAAATCCTATACACACCTAGAAAAGACAATGGTAGAGTAGACGTACTTAGCTAACGCTATAACCTTGTAGGTAAAAAGATAATTAGCAAATTTGCTATTCTTAGAAAAAATAAGGATAGGTCTTTAGGACTATTGCAGCAGCTTAACCTTATAATAGTGATTTAGTAGGAATACTATACGCTAGAACAAGTACTAGAGGAATTAGAAGAATATATTATAAGTAGTTACTATAACAACCCGCTTTATAGACATCCTAGTATTACAAGAACAATAGAACTTATTAAGAGATACTACAAGTTCCTAAACATGCGTAATAAAGTTAGTAAATTTATTAAGAATTGCGTAAGCTATTAGTAGAATAAACACAGCATATACGCTAAGTATAGAGAAGTATAAGTAATAGAGCTACTAACAGCACTATAGATAAATATTATAATAGATTTTGTTACACAGCTGCCTATCTCCAAAGACCTTATTATAGACTATAACTACGACGTAATCTTCGTTGTAGTAGATAGATTCACTAAGTACGTAGAGATAATACTATTTAGATATAGCTACACTGCAGAATAGCTGGTATATATCTTTAAGAACTAAATTATCTGCTATTATAGAATACCTAAATTAATTATTAGCAATAGAGATAAGCCCTTTATATTAAACTATTAGACTATGCTTCTAGCAGCAATAGGAACTAAGAAGAAGCTCTTTACAGCCTATTACCTATAAATAGATAGATAGACTAAACGAGTGAACTAAATAATAGAGATGTATCTCTAAATCTACTGCAACTAACAGCAGGACAACTAGGTTTTACTACTACCTATAGCATAAATTGTATATAATAATAAGTTATTAGAAGTAACAGGCTATTCGCCGTTCTTTGCAAATTATAGTAGACAGCTAAATCTCTTTACATAATTATTAGACAATAGTATCTAAATAGAATTAGCAATAACCTTAGTTAAGGCACTAAAAGAAGTATATTAGAAATTGCTTAAAAACATTGCTAAAGCTTAGTTAAGGAGCATTTCTTATATTAATACGAAATAAAAAACGGCGCCTCTGCTAAAGGAGGGGGATAAAGTGTATCTCCTTATAAAAAACCTACGCATACGGCAACTAATAAAGAAACTAGACAAGGTTAAAGTTAGACTATTTTTTATTTCTAAATAAATTAGCCTAGTTAACTACTAACTTGCGCTGCCTAAAAATATAAAGATCTATTTTATGTTCTATATCTCTCTATTAGAACTAGCTAACCCTAGAACGCTAATCTAGAAAGACTTCTACTACTAAGCCAATAGTAAGGATAAGTAGGATATTAAAAAAATAATAAAACATTAGAAGAAAGGATAACGGACTAAGTATCTAGTTAAATAGTTAGGATACCTAGACTTAGAAAACACATAGGAACTAACTACAAACCTTATAAACTACTACTAATTAGTACGTAAGTACTATAGTTTGCAATAGACTCCTTAATAAGACTTAAGATGCCCTACGTTGCAGGAGAGGCGCATATCCTAATAGATGCTACTAGATAATCTACTTCCTTAGTAATATCTAGCTCTCTAGTTGCAACTATTTTATTTGCTATATATAGCGCCTTTTGTTACGCGCAATTATTTACCTATTTTAGGATCTTCTTATTACGCAGTAACTATGTAATTATAGTTACTAATAAAGTTTTATCCTCTTCTACCTTTTTCTTGTACTCCTTACAAGTCTTATCTAATAATAACTAGGACATGTTTATATATAGCTTCCTAGCCTTGGTGCACTTAGTACACTTTAGATAACTAGAACCCTCTAGCATAATATAGCACTTGTAGCCCTTAAAGAAATAATAGTTGCAAGGAACTTTAGTAGGCGTGTTAGCTTATTAGATTTCTAAAGTAAGGTAGATATTGCAGGTATAAGAAGATATTATAACTTATAGGTTACTAGATGTAGGGGTAATAGATTATATGTATCTCTAGATATGTATTACGTGGTTTAAGGATAAACCCTAAAAGGAGGGAGGATAGTGTTATGATCCCTAAGCACGAGAACGGCACAGCAATAAGTACCCACTAACTAGACCTTAAAGTTACTACAACAAGTAGAGAAGTAACTACTAGGTTACGTTACGTAACTACTTATTAACAAGCATAACACACGTAACTACTTATCTACAAGCATAGTATAATACCGCTCGTTAATAAGTATTAGAATTTATCTAATAGGACTAACTCTAGTTGCTTATTAATAAGCACTTTCCTTCCTTTACTATATAGCACGTAGGAATATAACCTTTATAGTTTATATTTAACTTTAGTAATTAAGTTTATTATTAGAATCTTAACCTTATAGATAATAAGTTGTAAAGCATGTTACTCTTCTGTTACCTGTGATACCGTATTAGACTTCGTCTAGGTATCTTACCCTACCTGATCCTGACGTACTCATCCCCGAGACCCAACTCGAACTAGTACACTTTTGGACTTCGTCCAGTACGACTTCAACAGGTGCGCGCAGAGTGACACTGCAGGCGTTATAAGGAGACTAGATATAATTCCTACACCTACAAGGTCAAAATTAAGGAAGTAGACAATAGCAATGCTTTTAAATAATATTAAAATATTCTAATAATTGTAATAAATTGTTGTGGTGCTAAGTAGTGTTACTGCGTAGGCGTTAAGATAGTAGTAGGGTACTAACTTAATAGAGTTGCTAATTTAATAGTAAAACACGTTACTAGAAATAGTAGCTTAAAAAGAAGAAGAGAATAGTTAGAATTAAGTTATTTAGTTAGAGTAAAGTTTAGGTTATAGAACTAGTAGTAGTACTAGCTAGTCTAGATACTAGCGTAAAGTATATAAGAGGATTTAACCTAGGTAGCTTATAGAATAGAATAATATAAATTAATCTTACTACTACCTACTTATATTATTACTAAGCTTACTGCTATAGTATAATAGTAGAGTAGTATAGTAGTACTAGAGTAGCTCTATAGAGTATATAGATAGTAAGAGATTACGTAACTAATAATAAAACGTGCCCTTAAAGTAGGAGAGACTTTATTCTAGTATTTTCTATATATAGTCTATTTATCCAATTTTATATTAAATTAGTAGTCTAAATATTTATTACCTAAATATATACTTAACTACTTCTTAATTCCTCTATATATAGTATATCTATTAGGAGGTACTATAGCAGCAAGCTTAGTAATAATATAGGTAGGTAGTTATAAGATTAATTTGTGTTGTTCTATTCTATTAGCTGCCTAGGTTAAATCTCCCTACCTGCTTTATACTAGTGTTTAGGCTAGCTAGTGCTACTGCTAGTCTTGTAACCTAAACTTCACTCTAACTAAATAGCCTTATTATAACTGTTCTCTTCTTCTTTTTAAGCTGCTATCCCTAGTAGCAGTAATTACAACATTAGTATGCCCTATAGAATAGTCTCTGTCCTGTTTTTCACTAGGTTATTATAGTAAAGGTAAATAGATGCCGTCTCTATAGAAACCTTAGTAGCCTATTTATATATAGAAAAAATTTAATTAAGCTTCCTTTACCTATTATCCTTCTACCTTCTACCTTTTTAACTTTTATAACATAGCGCCTTGCTATTAACTCTTTAGCGTTATAGCGTTGTACTCTACTCTATATAGCTATAACCTACTAGTCTTTCCTATAAGCTATTATTTTAACATTATATTACTATTGCTAATATATTATTTAAAAGACGCTGCTTGCGTAACGTGCTACCTTATTATATACTTTATACTTTAATATCTGCCTTTACTATACTAAACGTATTTACACTAGTATTCTTAAGTATAACTATAAGGAGGCTTATAAGTGTACATACTACTATAGTATAGAAAAGCGCTGTCTTCCTATACCTTAATATACTATCTTTAGGCTTAATAATTTATTACTTACTACTAAAGCCTAAGCTAGTAGTGCGTAGGAGACATAGGTGTAGTTTACTACCTAGATAGTAGCGCAACGCTAGTAAGTTACTATTACTAAAGCTTAAATTTGTAAATTAAATAAGCGTAGCAGCACTTATAAGCTTACTAGTAATAAGATCTATTTCTTATAGGTAGATACTACTACTAGGTTAGTAGTTACTACTAAGGGTATCTTAGATGTTATGCATTAGAAGGTAAGTATTATTTATCTTATTATTATGCTGTTGTATTAACGTTGTCTAGGCTAGTCTTTACTTTATTAGCGCTAAGGACGCGCTGCTCCCTAATCCCCTAGGTAAGGCTAGCTCTTCTAGTAATAAGGCTAATAGTAATAGAAGTAATAGTAGTAATAGTAGTAATAGTCTGCGTATATATATACTTTAGTTACCTATAACCTTTTATTACGCGCTACTATTAAGCCTACTTATAAGTAAGATGCTAAGGCGTATAAAGAAAGCACTTACTCTACCTACCCCTACTACCCCCTCTATTATAGAGTCTAACACTAATAAGCTCTCTAGTAAAGGTATTCTATTATTATCTCTTCTACTTCCTATCTTTACTACTCCTAAGCGTCGCGGTTAGCCCCTAGGCTCTAAGAACAAGCTTAAGTTACCTAGCGTGGCAAAGTTATTACCCTAGGTAGTCCCTAAGGTTACGCTAGTATTGCATAGGAAGGGTACTACCCTTACACTAAGGACTAAGCTATAGATACGTAGTAGTGTGTAGAATAATAATAGTAATTACATAATATTAGGTAGGCTTTTAGTTAAGCTAGAGGAGGATATAGTTTAATACTATCTAGTGTATATTAGTCTACTGTTATTATATAGTAGGCACTTCTAGATAACACTAGACTTGTACTATAATATATATTAATTTATAACATACTTTTGCTTTTCTTAAAATTATTTACTAAGGACTTATTAATATCTTCCTTATTAACTTATTTATTGTAATTACTTAACTAGCCTTGCTATTTTACTAAGTACTTAATCTCCCTCTTTATAGTTTTCTTATCTATAAGGGTTTTAACAACGTATTAGTCTCTAGGCGTATTGCTTTTATCTAGCTAGCTAGGCCCTAGTAGTAACTCTAAATTATCCTATTAGTAATAAAACAGGCGTAGCTAAGATATATACAATATAGGATAGATTAGTATTATAGATAGTAGCATTAGTTAATACGCCTAAGCTCCTACTAGTTCCTCTACCTTAAAAGGTCTAATATATTATAGCGCTAGCTTTCTGCTAGGTAGGCGCAGTTATAAGTGTTTTATCTTAAGAAGGACTAGGTCCCCTATACTAAATATTTAGGGTCTATATTAGTTATTATAGTATATTTGCTAGTAATCTATTGCTTTCTTCTAGCTAGCCTCTAAGTTTTTGCATATCTTAATTAGCTGCGCAATCTTTTATACTGCTTAGGGAACCCTAGTTGCTGCTGCTAGCTCGTAGTTAAGCCGTAGATAGAACCTATAGTAAGTAAAGAATAGAGACATGCTAATTATTAGCTAATAGGGATTATTATATATAAACTCTACTAGTAAGAGGAGTACTGTCTAGCTAGCCTAGTTATTGCTAATATATACGCGTAGGTATTATTCTAGTGTTTAGTTTTATTGCTTTATCTACCTATTAGTTTATAGGTAGAATGCAGTGCTAAGCTAGCGTTTTACCTTTACTATAAAGTAGAAGTCTACTTAAAATTGCAACGTAAAGACGCTGCCCTAGTTAGAGATAATACCTAAGAGAAGGCTAAAGAAGTAGATAATATTATCTATAAAGAGGTCTACAAGCTCTATTATAGTAATAGTCTTAATAGTAGGAATATATTAAGCTATCTTTATATAGTAGTTAACTACTACCTAAATTATATTATAAACCCTGCTATCCTGCCTGCTAGGAGGGAAACCTGTAATAAAATCTATTATTAGTTCCTACTAGGGACCTTGAGGCTGTGGCAACGTATATAGAACACTAAGTAGGTAATACTTTACTATTTTTACTTCTTAATACACTTAGTATAAATTAATATACTCCTTAAGGTCTTTTTGTATGTTAAGCTAATAGTATAACTAAGATAACAGCTCTAGTGTTTTAGCCCTACTAAAGTAGCTAGCAAGTAAGTCATTATAGAACAATTTAAAGAGCTCTACTTAAAGAGCTAGCTCTAGCAGTATATATATATAGGTTTTAAACTATAAGACGCCTACATTATTAAATAGCTATAACTTCCTTTTACCTTAGCTAAGACGCTGTTATAGTAATAGGTAGTTAATATTATCTTATACCTACTTTGCCTATAGGTCTATACTCTAAGACTCTTAGATTAGATCTATTATTAAAGATTATAGCTTATTATATACTTACTGTTTGTTAGCAGCCTTCTAGGCAGCTACCTTAGTAACCCTATATATAAATATAATACTTCTTATATTAGTATACTCTAAAAATAGTATATACTTAATCTTGCTATTTAGTGCCCTAGCGTCTTGCTAGCAGCTTGTAGTAGCATCTTCTATAAGATAAGGCATGCCTACTTGTTCTTAAGCTATTATCTAGCTACCCTTTATAACTAGTCCTACGTCTAGTAACATAGTCTAGACTTTAGCTAGCTATAACTTCTATTATAACGTTAGTAATATATCTATTACTTTAGTATTAGCCTTGCTAGCACCTACTAGGCGTCTTAATAGCCTATCTATAGGGTTTATCTTACCTACGCAATACTTTATCTTAAAGTTATATACTATAAGCTTTAATACCTAGCCTACTTATCTTCTTAATAATTTTTATGTTTCTATAAAACTCTGAAGGTTATTATAGTCTATTAAGATTTCTAGCCTTGTAGATAGGCCCTTTACGTACTAACGCTAGTGTTCTAATATTATAATAATAGTAAGAAGCTCTAAATTATATATATAGTAGTTCTTCTCTACTAGTATTAGTTTCTATAAAAAGAACACTATAGGATACTAGTTCCTATTACTATAGAGCTATAAGAAAATGCTAGCTATACCTAGTATAGACGTATTAGTCTCTAATCTAAACCTTAGATTTACGTTATAGTATTTAAGTATAAGCGCTATTATAAATATATTACATAGCTATTACTTTACCTACTCTACTTAGTTAGGCTACTTAAATAGTCCCGCCTTTTTACCTCTTACTAATCCTTTTAATAGCCTAGTGATAGGTCCTGTAATAACTAAGAATTCTTTAATAAACTAGCAATAAAAGTTAGCAAATCTAAGGAAGATTTAAACATCTTTAAATAATATTAGGGTAGGCTAGTTTTCAATTGCATCTACTTAACAAGGATCTATTATAACGCTGTTAGTACGTATAATAAACCTTAAAAACTTAATACTAGTAACTATAAAGGTGCACTTCTTTAAGTTAATATAAAGG
Organism: Nothophoma quercina; assembly: GCA_021642125.1. Classification (NCBI taxonomy): domain Eukaryota; kingdom Fungi; phylum Ascomycota; class Dothideomycetes; order Pleosporales; family Didymellaceae; genus Nothophoma; species Nothophoma quercina. The sequence goes on along the minus strand of JAKIXB010000050.1, from coordinate 171,047 downwards.
CTATAGTGTTGTAGTTAGTCTAGTATCTTTTTAACGTGGCCCTAGTAATCCTCTCCTTCTTAAGAGAAAACTAGGACGTTATTAAGATACACTATATAGAATATATCTAGATATCCTAAGAGGGCCCTATTTATATAGCCCTAAAATGTATCTAAAGTATTAGTTAAACTAAATAGTATTACTATGTACTTAAAGTAGCTATAGTAGGTGCAAAACGCTATCTTCTACTTATTACTTTACTAGATGTATATTTAGTAGTATACGTTTTTTATATCTAGTTTAGTAAATACCTTTGCTCTACTAAGCTAATCTAGTGTCTTACCAATTAATAGTAAAGCTAAATAGTTCTTTTTAGTAACCTTATTCAATCTTTAATAATCTACGCATAGGTAGAGGGTGCTATTCTTCTTTAGTATAAATAAGATAAGAGTACTTACTAGACTTATACTCTTGTAGATTTAACCTAGGTGTTACGCTGTTAATAAGTATTTACGTAGAACCTCTAGCTCCTTTAGGGAGAGGTTATATAGTAGTCTATATAGTATAGTAGTACCTTCTTTTAATTCTATAGCATAGTTACTTCTATAATATTCTAGTAGCGTATCTATAGTGTTACTACTAGTAATATCTTTATAATCTGCTAGTTACTTTAGTAGTATAGTCTTACTATCTTATAATACCTTAGCACTTCCTACTAGTACTACATATACTCTTAGCTTATCTATAAGAGACTTTATAAATTAGGCTAGTAGTTCTACTTAAACTAATAAAGGGTTAATCTTATATTACTACTACTTTATTTTGCAGTTAAGGACTATACGCGCTAGCTTTATTCTAGGTAAGCCTAGTAGGATAGGCTGTGTAGTATTAGTTACCTTATAGAATATGTAGGTAAACTGCTAAGTTACGCTTTAGTAGTCTTAAGCCTTAATTATTGCTTAATAGGCGTAAAAGCATGTACCTGTTAATAAGTTAGGTAAATAAATAGTAGGTAATAGAATATTAGTAATCTCTTCTAAATTATTACGTAGTATAAAGCTTTTATTAATAGTGTTAATTTTAGCTTTATAGTTAAGAAGTATATAAACTAACGTCTACTTATCTATAGGGTTGTAGCGTAGCTATACTTCTACTTTAATCTAATCCTTCTTATTAAGGTTTGCTGTTAGGTTAGAGGAGTTCCTTATAGCCTAAAATTTTTTATCTTAATTAAGTTAGACCTAGATGTAGGTAGTTAGCTATTCTTCTTCTTATAGTAGTTGCGTGCCTAATAACCCTCTATTCTATAGTAGTAGTACTTGCTAATTATAGGGGTAGTATTAGGTAGTTATTTCTTTATTATTAAGTAGTGTTATTGCGGCTAGGAGCCTGTTAAAGGTATTTAGGAGGATCCTTGCAAGAATTAGCATAAAGAGTTATTTTAATATAAGGTTAATGCTGTAACGCTGCCTTATTACAGGTTATCTTCTAGTATAGCAGCGTACTCTACTAGTTCTTATTATATAGTAGGGATCTCTACGTAGTTAGATAGTACTATATAGATTTTAGGCCTTAGCTTACTATATAGATGCATTACTAGATGCTTTTACTTATAAGGAGGATTAATTTAGTTCTCTAATATAGAGAGATATACTATAAAATCGTTTATAGACTAGGTATCCTTCTATACTAATTTCTAGTACAGTATAGTAACTTATAATTCTTAATTAATAAGACTCTTTATCTAGTCTAGAAGGAAGGATATTATAACGCGCTATACTAGCGTTTTACTATTATCTTCCTATTTATACTATATCTATAGCTAATAGAACGTTAGCTGCAGGTACTAGAGTATAAAAGTAATTTTCTAGTCTTCTAGTATAAATGCTGTAAGGTCTAGATAGAACGTAATCTAAAGCCTAGCTTTAAAATTATAGTACTCTTATATGCTTTTTCCTTTAAATACTAGTATCTTCTTAATCTTTAGGCCGCGCCTTATAATTATAATTAGTTTATTATTATAGCGCCTTCGTCTTGCTAGTTACTTATCTAGGTTAGGGTTAGAGAATGTTATTTTAAACTTAAGGGTAAGACCCCTTTATAGAGGCTTATAATTAGCTAGCTAGTGCTTAAAGTTGTCTACCTTACGTTATAGTTAATAAAGTTTAGATAGCTCCTGCAATTCTTGTTACTAGCGTTTTAGATATATAATCTGTTCACTTAGGCTTTGTAGCTACTTTTTAGGCTAATGCCCCTAATTATTACTGTAAAGCTTGTCTATGCTATTATCTATTACTACTTAGCTGAGCTGCTACCTTAGTAGAAAGGTAAATAAATTAAAATTATTAAGAGGTACTGTAGTAGCAAGCTTAGTAATAATATAGGTAGGTAGTTATAAGATTAATTTGTATTATTCTATTCTATTAGCTACTTAGGTTAAGTCTCCCTGCCTGCTTTGCGCTAGCGTCTAGGCTAGCTAGTGCTGCTGCTAGTCTTATAACCTAAACTTTACTCTAACTAAATAGCCCTATTACAATATCCTAATAACTAGTACCTTAGTATATAGATAGCCTTATAGTATCTACTAGAATAGAGCTTTATACTAGAGATAAATATTACTAGAAGCCTTACTATAGTAAATAATTACTATGTGTTTTTATATTAGAGCTCTTTTTATTAGATCTATTAAATTCTTACTTACATATAGCTCTTAGTAGGTAGCTTCTTATACTTACTAGCTTTACTACTAAGAAGTAACCTAGTTATATAACTTTATAATTCACTTTCCTATAACTATACTATATCGCAGAACCTATATAATTCCTACGCTAGATATATTAGTAATAATAGAGGGTTAGTATCTAGTTAGCTAGTTAAAAAGGGATAATCTTGCAATACTTCTTAGATAACTTTATCTACTAGAAATTAGTAGAATTTTAATTATCATAGCCCTTATTAACAGCCTCCTATATCTTTGCTATTGCGTTAACGGATTCTTAGTAGAACAAGTACTATTATTATGCAAAGACGCGCGTTGCGGCGCATGCGCATTGCGAGCACGGACACGGTATCTGCGAACGCTGACGTCTGTGCTTGTGCTCGAAAAGCTTCAGTTGATGTCGCGTGCCCATTCGAAGCTTCTCTTCCCACACAACGTTCGTCGTCTCTCTCTCTCACTCTTAAAGTCTCGTCTATACATCAAGCCGACTTTCCAGCACTCGCATTGAAGACGCATACCATGCCGCCAACCCACCACATCTCCAGCACCTCCCGCGCCTTGTATCGTGTTTTCGTCCTGCCAAACCTCCGCACAACCAGCAACGGCATACCAATCCAATTTGCGCCCGCCTTCGCTCCAACCTACGGCCCACCCTCTGTCCCCGTCGCACCCCTCAATCAGCCTCAAGTCCGCCACAAATCCTACGCAAAGAAAGACACCCGCCGTCACGCGCTCTCCGACTACTACACAATCGACAATGCCATCACCGCACCCCGCGTGAACTTTGTTGATGTCGATGGCAAATTTCACCAAGACATCGCCACTCTTGACGCGCTCGCCAGCTTCAACAAAGTGACCCACCACCTCGTCCAAGTCACACCCGGGAAAGTGGACGAATTCGGGGTGCACGATCCAGACCACCCGCCCGTGTGTCGAGTCGTCAGCAAGATTGACCTGCGCGCGCAGCATGAGCGCAAAGTCGATGCAGCACGGAAGCAAGCCAAGGGCGTGACGGGCCCGCCGCAGAAGAATCTGGAGCTGAACTGGGCGATTGGGGGAGGCGATTTGAAACATCGCATGAACAAGTTGCAGGAGTTTTTGCTGGAGGGGCGGAGGGTGGAGGTCCTGCTGGGGCCGAAGAAGAGGGGGAAGAAAGCGACGGCTGAGGAGGCGGATGTCGTCTACAAAGCTGTAATAAGTGCAGCGGATGAGTGCAAAGCGAAGGAAGTGAAGAGAGAAGGTACAATAGGGGCTGTATTGACGGTCATTTTCGAGGGGAAAAAAGTGGAGGAGGAAAAAGACAAAGAGTGATAAAAAGGAAACCTGTGGTAGAGCCCATGTTACCAGAGGGGTAGGAGACACACGAGATACCCTAGCCTCAGGAGCCCTGAGTCCGCGACATCGCGCATTGCCGAGTTGCAGAATGCCGCGTGGAAGCACGTCGACGCTATGGAGCGTCATCACAGCTCCGCATATGCCCAGGGCCATATCACTCCATTGTACCATATCGTGAATTATTTACCATCACACTCTGAAACAGGAAGCGCGAGAGCTTCTTTGTGTGTCATAAACTTGATAAGCGTTTTGTGCGACTGCTTCATGACTAGATCTAACCCATCAAGATCTTGCTGTATCCGTGTCCGTAGAAAAGGACAGCCACCACCAACGCCGAACCATGCAAGTCATATACCGCTTACAATGTCATACTCGTCGAACTCCTTACTGTTCGCCGTGCTTTTGTCTGTAAACACGTGCGCTTACTGTGTCGCGCACTGCGGGCCACCCTCCTCTTCCTCGTCATCTTCCCATTCGGCACCACCAGCTCGTGGGTCGCCAGATCCGGCACCAAAGTCGTCCATGTCAGCTTCAAACTCCACTTCCACTTCTTCGACTTCTTCGTGCTTCTCGTTTGACGGCTTGGCGGCGGGCAGCGCATCCTTGACCTTCTGTAGCGCAGCGTCGTTCTTGAGCCAGCCGTCTTCAGGAAACTCTATATCGACTTGCAAATACAAATCACCCTTTGCATCACTGCGCTTCATCGGCATACCCTCGCCAGGGACCTTGAGAACCTGACCTGGTCGCAGAACCTTGCCGTTCGGTTGCTGAACATTAAGCTGTATGCCCCTGCCGTCCAGATGTGTCAAAACCACCTTGTTGAACCCGGTCAGAGCCTCAACAAGGCTGATCTTTAGAACCGCACGCAGATCGGCACCGGCGCGCTCGAATGTCTCGTGCTCAGCCTCCTCCAGGGTGAAGATGATGTCGCCAGGCTCCTGGTCTGGCAGCTGGTCTGCTTCGCCCTGTAGTACGATGCGTTCGCCTTGTCGTGCGCCGCGGGGGATGTATAGCTCGAGAACGTTCTTGGATTCGACGACCTTCTTGCCCTTGCACTTCTTGCACCGCTGTTTCTCGGGGATGATTTGACCGGAGCCAGAGCAGTTGGAGCAAGCGACTGTTTCTTGGGTGACGAGCCCGGGACCGACCTGGCGAAGGACCTGCTTCGCGCCTGTGGTGAATTAGTCGAACAGCTAGACGTGATTAGGGGGACATGTGAACATACCGCGGCCATTACAAACTCCGCAGTCGTGGCTCTTGGAGCCCTTCTTGCCGCCCGAACCCTCGCACTGGTTGCACACGATGTTCTTCGTGTTGGAGAACTTGGTGGTCTTGCCCTTGTACAGCTCCTCGAGCGTAACCTCATACTCTTGCTCTACGTTGGGTCCCTTCCGGGGCACATTGCGCCCACCGGGTCCACCAGGCATGCCGCCGAAGCCTCCCATGCCGGGAAAGCCGCCCATCCCACCCATGCCGCCGAACATTTGCGCGAGGATGTCGTCCATGTCTGGCTGCTCGCCGCCGCCGCGGGCGGGGTCGAAAGCGGCCATGCCGTGGGTATCGTAGAGGTGGCGCTTGTCATCGTCGGAGAGGATCTCGTAGGCTTGTTTCGCGGACTTGAACCGGATCTCTGCTTCTTCGCGCTCTTCGACAGCGACCTTGTCCGGGTGGTGTGCTAAGGCTGCCTGGATGCTCGTGAGAATGGTGGGGTATTCGAATCAAGTCGGCTCGCGAACCTTGTGGTATGCCTTCTTGATCTCGACTTTGCTGGCGCTGTTGCTGATACCAAGAACCTCTGCATCATGTCAGTGCAAACTCCGGGTGCAATTTCGCGGTCTCCCCACCGTAGAGGTCGACTTCTTCTACGTCGTTCACTGTGGCCTATCAGCATTCATTGTGTAATTCCGTGCAGTGTATTTACTGTTTGCTGCTGTTGAGGCGCGTGTGAGGGCTGGGTGTCACGGGGATATGTACAAGATAAGGGTAGAAGCAGCTCAACGACGATCCAGAAGAGTTGAACCGCACATGCAGCAAACTTCCGCATGATGACAATCCGTCGCCGAAGTTTTGACGGCAGGTTTAGCCGCGTGAAGGCGGTCTGTCCGAGAACTCCATGCCAGCTGATTGGCGGCGCAGCACTGCATTCTGCCCCAGAAAGTCGAACGAACCACCGGAGTACCGGAGCAGGGCTGTCTTTGCTCATTGCGTCTGCCCTCATGTCGTTCTCGTTGCTTCTGCGCCCGCAACCAGCTGCGTATACGTGCCGCTCCTGCCTCATTCGCTTGTCACGGGCATCAGTACGGACCATCTCGTCGAGAACAGCCAAAGAGCAGAAGAGCAATGCGGCGCTTCCCTCCACACCAGCGCGCACGCGATTCGCACCGTCGCCCACCGGCTACCTCCACCTAGGCTCGCTGCGGACAGCGCTCTTCAACTACCTCCTGGCCAAGAGCACAGGCGGCCAATTCCTGCTACGAATAGAGGACACGGATCAGAAGCGAACAGTCGCCGACGCCGAGCAGCGCCTCTTCAGCGACTTGAGATGGGCTGGTCTGCAGTGGGACGAAGGGCCAGAAGTCGGCGGCCCATACGGACCCTACAAGCAGTCGGAACGCAGTGCCATATACCGCGAACACGCGCAGAAACTCCTGGACTCTGGTCACGCCTACCGCTGCTTCTGCTCTGCTGAGCGCCTCAACGCCCTCGCTGAGCACAAGCACAAGCTCGGGCTCGCGACAGACTACGACCGCACCTGCGAATCCATGCCCAAGGAAGAGAGCGACGACCGCGCCCACAGACACGAGCCCTACGTCGTGCGCCTGAAGGTCCCCGACCAGTACCCCACCTACAAAGACCTCATCTACGGCACCTTCAGGCCTCTGAAGCGCCGCGGTCATGTCACAGAGGCGTCCTACGAAGACCCCATTCTGCTCAAGAGCGACGGCCTGCCTACATACCACCTTGCCAACGTCGTCGACGATCACCTCATGGACATCACACACGTAATTCGCGGCAGCGAGTGGATGCCTAGCACACCAAAGCATATTGCCATGTACTCCGCGTTTGGCTGGACACCACCTGCTTTCGCACATGTAGGACTGCTGGTCGACGAGAATGGCAACAAGCTTTCCAAACGCAACTTCGACACAGACATCACCGCATTCAAGGACATGGACGTCTTTCCCGAGACACTGACCAACTTCGCTGCACTCCTTGGATGGTCACACAAGGAGAAGAGCGATGTCATGACGCTGCAACAGCTTGTGGACAGCTTCAGTTTGAAGTTCACAAAAGGCAACACAACCGTCACGTTTGGCAAACTGCACTTCCTGCAGCGGAAACACGCCGCTCTGCGCGCTGCTGCGGGCGGTCAGCCTCTCCAAGACATCGTCGATAACGTCGTTGCGCTACTCATGAGTGATGACTCGCCTTACAAAGCCGACGACTGGCGCGGCATCACTGGTCCCTCGCCAGACGAATACGTCGAAAAGATTGTCAAGGTCGATGCCGAGAACTTCACAAACGCGAACGAATTCTTATACCGCAATAGCTTCTTCTTCGCGCCGCTGCGGCCGAACAAGACCAAGGCGCTGACTGAAGCGACACCCAAGGATGTCATCGAGCGCTCGAGGATGCTGGCGGAGATCAAAGAGGAAGACTGGGGTCGCGAGAACCTTATGGAGAAGGTCCACAACATCATCGATGGAAGGCCTGAGGGCAAGGCTGGCGGCAAAGACGTGTATCACTACTTGAGATTGGCGTTGACGGGACAAGAGAAGGGTATCCGACTGTACGATATCATGTTGATCCTTGGAAGAAAGGAGACTCTGGCGAGACTGGCTACCGACTCATGATAGCAGGGCGAACTTGTACGATTTGTGAAATATTGTAGATGGACCAACAGATACCATATGGGTTGGCGGTATTGTAAGAATACGAGAAGTTGTATAGAGCGCTCTTTCTACGGTAGGTGCTCGCTTGTTAGCCAACTGGTGCTTCGTTTGCAGCTTTCTCTCTTCCTCGGTCACCTTATCCCCTTCACCTCAAATGCATCAGCTGAATGGACAGCCTCAATAGTCCAATTAGTGTATTGCTTGCATCTTTTCTCAGTCAAATCTTCCTTCCCGGCCGAAGAAGCGACCATGAAAGACTGGAGCTGGGTTGCGAAGATTGTGATTGTAAGGAGGAATAGGAGGCTCAGGCAGAATGTTGACGAGACGACAAACTTCTACGTGCACTGAAAGTAGGGTCGTTAACAATGGCATTATTCCTACAAAGGTACTCGAAAGCGAACCGTGGACATCGAGCCAGTCAATCGTTCTCCACGTTGCCATCTCTCACAGGAATTTCTATGTACCAAGTCACGAACAGATTCAACACCCGCTATCGCATTCATTGTCTCTCACCATTCCCACCAGCGCAACCCTTGACCTCATACATGATAAAGACCAGGATTGTTCACAATCTCCTTAAGACTCGGGTCCGGTTCTCGAGGAGGCGCACGCCTCGGGTCAAGATCAGTTGGTTCACGCTTGTCATCAGCAACCAGTCTTCCACTCGTCAAGACCTTCATGCGCCCGAACTCGCTCTTAGGGACAAGCACGGTAGATCCCCACTCGTGTGCCGCTTCAACGAAGTTGGCGATTTCGATACGGTCGTCTGAGCATGGTATCAGTAGCTTGAACCTCCAAGAGTGTTGGATACATCTTGATTCCACTTACTGTCCGTCATTCCTCCTCTCTTCCTTATCACCTCCCTACACTCCGGTGTCCCAGGATGCAACGCCATGAATATCTTCGGATACCTTTTCTGTCTCTTCATTCTCCTCACAATGTCTGGATACTTCGCCAAATACTTCCGCCACCGCTCGCCCGTGAGCTTCGCCAGATCGTAGCCCGGGTGGTAGATCTCCAAAAACTTGGCAATCCAATTCAAATCCTCGAAACGCTCGGCGTAGTAGTCCAGGCCTTGGATGAGCTTGAACGCTAGCCGCAGCGTGAAGAGGTTGATGACTAGGAAGCTTGGAGGTGCCGGGAGCCGTTCGAAACCTGGTGCTTGTTGCAGAAGAGGTTGTGGTGCGGGCGATGTAGCCGAGAGCGGTGTCGGGTCGGTCAGAAATGGGTTCTTGAACTGAAAACCAAGGGCCTGTGGGACTTGTTGTGAGAGGTATGTGTCTTGCGCAGAGCCCCATGGGTCTTGGTAAGGGTCGTGTTGGGGTTGCCGAGAGCTCTCTGCGTATGGGTTCTGGAAAGAGGAGCATGGGTTATGGCTGGAGGTTTTCGAAGTAGAACGGGACTGAGAGGATGTTCGTGGCGGTATTGGGTAGTACCCTGCGTCTGGCGGAGGCCATGTCGGTGATTGGCTCCAATTGCCGTTGTTTTGCATAGTTAACGATATTGTGCCTACCTCTAATCTTAAAAATGAGTTTTGATATAGATTAGCGTCACTTGTGAGATGTCAAGGCGATGAGCTCTTCGGGAACTGAAGATACCGCCAAGTGCACTCGAGAGCCACGTGAAGTACATCCGATCGTCAATGACGACGCAACAAACGGAGACAGCAGCTACCTTCAATCAATGTGAAGCAGCGACTTGACAAAATAGAGGAATTTGCGCCTCTTGACCGCATTTCACTTCGAGTCTCTACATAACACGTCACTGATCATGCTTGGATACTTCGACAGATGCACTTACACTTTCACTGGCCTTGCACATACATGAACGAAAAACTCCACCAAGACCTCTCCCCGCGAATTCCAACTCAGAGCCACCACCTTTGCAACTTGGTCTAAACACAACACTGTTCGACACCATCACGATGCGCTTCACTCTCCCCACCACTACTCTCGCGCTCAGTACGGCCGCCATCGTCACCGCTGCACCCACCACCAGCACCAACGTCGAGGCTATCTACCCGCCCGGCGGGCTCAACCCGCTGCTTGCCGCACGCGACCTCAAGGTCGGCACTCAGTGCCCCGCATCCAACAACTGTGGCGTCGTGACCTTTAAGAGCGGACAATTCGCTTCTTTTGGTCAGGGTGTATGCATGCAGCTGGGCAGCAATGTGCAGAGCATCTATGTCGCTGAGTGCTACTGCTCGCTTTGGTCGTAAGTCTTTCAATACCTCGCCGTTGTTTGTGAATCTAGTAATGGTTAACTGTGTGATAGCACCTGCACCGGCCATGCTAGCAAGGACGTCTACATTGACGGCATGATGATGTGCGAGAAGCCTCGGACTGCAGAAGAATTCGACAAGGAGGTCAAGTATATTTCTTGCGGTGGGATGAACTAGAGGTCCTTTATCGATTTCTTAGTAGCATGCTGGATTCCAACATGTACGGTCATGGATATCAGACCAGAACTTGGGTACGCTCATAGTAATGTGGCTCTAGTGTCAAGACTGGACTGGCATTGTCGTTGGCTCAGTGAAGAGTCGAGTCTCCGAATTTGGGCTCTGTAAGGCACCAGATGAGGGATCATCGTCGTATGGTCAGAGAGACATAGTTGAATATCCGGAAGATCTCATTTTATGCTGTCCCAGTCGCAGAATGACTGATTTAGTGACAAATCCATTCGGTGTCAACGACAGATCTGAATAGTCAAGAATCGTACTACGACGAATTGCGAGACCGTACTTGTTTATAAGTAAAGAGAGTTTTCACATGATGTTTCGACTGCGTATTGGTATACTTATCCGTTTCGGCCATCCTGAGAGCGAATACGGGCCCATATACTTTACCGTACGATACGAATCACGGGCGTGCATCGCTCGATTTCACCCAAGACCATCTTCTCTCAAACCCGCTGGCGCATCATCTCGACGGGACTCGACTGCCGCTCGTCCTTCTTTCCGTGTCTCTTTAGCGTCTTCGGCTTAAGCACCATATTTCTGTAGCGGATATCTCTCTTGTGGATCCTTGGGCACCGTAAAACATTACACATTCCATTTTCTCGCTCGACATGACAGCCTGGTCGTTCGCAGAGCTTGTGTGCACCAATGCAGTTCTGACATGGTTCTCCAGCGTCACAAGTGTCGTTCCACCAGTTCTCATGACAGTGCAGACAGACAGTCAGTAACGAATCTGCTGGTGTGGGAGTCGAACGTCCGGACGGGATGGGTGTAGAGCGAGTTGATGATGGTGGAGCCGGACATTTACGTGACGTTGAGGGATTGGTCGGAGCAGCCTGACTAGAAGAAAAGCTGGCTACAGTTGGCGTCTCGCTTACGAAGCGCTGCTGGAAGGGTGCAGATTGGCTGTTACTCGAGGCTTGCGATGCTGGATCCACAATGTGATTGTGGGTGGTTTTCGAGGGGAAGTTGCCTCGGTTCTGTGCACTCTCCCATTCATCCGAGTACTGCTGGTCTATTTGCCCGGGGGCTGTTGGTAGTGGCGGTGCGCTGCCCAAAGTAGGGAAACTATTGAAACTGAAGTTGTCCCCGAAAGTATGGGAGTCGATTCGGCCAAAAGGCAGTCGGTCGTTGCTCATACCAAATGATTCATTCCCAGGCCTTGACGCAGGTGAGTCCCATGCCTGTGTATGACCGCCACATTGACTGCCCTCCGTACGGCCTTCTGAATCTTCGGGAGATGGATAGATGCCGGTACTTTGGAGCTGCGAAGACATTTGAGCTGCCAGATGCGCGTCTAGACCGCCAACGTTGCCCTGTTGTAGAGTTGCTTGCACGTTGGTCGATTCGCAGCTGGACGTGGCTGATGGGGTAACATTGAAGCCGTTAGTTGAGACTGGCCACATATTGTTCAAGCCTTCACTCGAATCAGCCGACGACTGAGAGAATATGTTGTTGTTTGGTCGCGGTTGCTGCTGCCGCTGTTGCAGTGATGCCTGGTGGAATTGTTGCGCATGCGTAACGGCAGTAGCTTGGTTCGCGGAACAAGAGGACTTATTGAAAGGCGTCATTGTCTGTTGGCAGACAGAGGAATCCAGGCCCCTATTCATACTTGACATTTGCCCGAGACCTTGTCCTGAAATCTCATTGTGTAGTGGCATAAAACAATGTGCAGCATCACAGTTCAAGCGAGCCGGAGATTGCTGGTTGGCTCTCAAGGTCAACCACTGCCGGAAAGCCGAGGTCCCTTCAGCTGAGCTGCAAGGTGTCTGCCCGCGATTTGCTCTCTGTATGTTGTACTGTTGCAGAAAGTTCGCGAAGAGTCTCTCGCGCTCGCCATTTGCCGAGCCCCGAAGATGTGGGGGCAAAGGCGACAGCTGAAACTGGGATTGATGGAACTGCTGGAAGGGACTTTCCTGCGTGTTTGAAGACTGATGCTGTCGTGGTGTGGTCGTCAGGCGAGTCGGAGTGACTGGGTGCCGCGAAGGCTGCGCTTGCTTCCTGGCTGCAGTTTGCGCCTTCCTCATGGGTGTTGCAGGTGAGACGATTGACCGCATGGAGTTTTCCCGCTCTCGTCGCTTCTCCGGCGTGGGCAAACTAGCGTTGCTATTGATGTTAGCTTGGTGGTTTCTTATATCGATTGTGAAGACGTACCTATCGGAGTTGTGCCTTGCACGCTTGCAAGCTAGTGCTTGTGATTGTATTGAGTGCTCTTGAGTAGGTAAAGGGATCCCGGCATGGATGCCCGCATTCACCTGGGTACCTTGAGCGCTTGCATGTAGCGTTGTCTGCTGCAGCATTTGACCTCTGTACCAATTGATCATCGCTTCTTTTTCTTGAAGTTGTTGCCTCAGAGTCGCAATTTCCGACTGGTATTGTGCTTGCAGTCGTGAGATCTTGCCCTTGCTTTTGTGCAAGGTGTCATCCTCGATTTTCTTCTTCGCTTCCTCAAGAGACCTTTGATAGTATTGCTCGGCGTCCTTGCTGATCTGCGCCTTATCTCCTTCGATTCTGCTCTGCATTTCCTGGAGTCTCTGGTTCGCACTTGCCTGCAACTGTGCTGTGGTTTCCTTCTGTTGCACAATCGCTGCTTCCAGTTCAGCCTTCGCAGCTTGCATCCCGTAGGACTGCTCCCCACTAGGCCTAGCTTGCTGCGCTCGCAAGAGATTTGCCTTCAAAGCACTGATGGTCTGGTTGTAGTTGGCGAAAAGAGCGGTTGCCTTCGCCTGGTCATCCTGTCTTTCCAAAGCCTCCTTCTTGTATAGTTGCTCTGCACGCTCTGCGCGACGATTGGCATGCGTCTTGTCCTTGAAACGCATCGCTGCTCGCTTCACTGCCGCCTCCTTCTCACATTTGAGCGCGTGATTCGTACGCTTGAGTCCTGCGATCTCTTCGGCCTGCGACGTAGTGGACGCAACGTCTGCAGCGGCTGTAGCTGTCGCTGCGGACATGATTTGGCTGATATACGGTGTGGTAACTGGCCCAGACATTGCACGATTTAAGACCGACTGACGGTGCTGCTGCTGTACATTCGTTGTGCTACGACCGCTGGTATAGAGAGTTCTGTAGATGTGGGTGTTGGGATGACGAGTCCTGCGCAGGTAGGAATTGATAAGGCACTAGGACTGGAGGTGAAGGAGACTTTGTGAAAGGCCTCCAGGGCCCCAAACAAGGCCCCAAAATCCATGGTTCACTTTGATGGCTGCACAACCGCCGACCAACATCGGCATTCTGTTTTCTGGTGGACGTGACTGAGCCAGGATTCGGCTCGAGGGATCCTGAATGCAGGCGTATAAAGTATGGATTCGGTACATGGCTGTACGAACTTGAGGCTTCGAATACAGACGTTTTTCTCGCGAAAAGCACTAGACGACAATGCTTCCGCTGAGAACCTGGAGGAGCAAGGATTTAACGATGGAAACAAATGTGAAGAACCCGAATGTAAAGAGGGGATCTGCTGTGTATTCGGCGGGCAGGAAGGAAAGCCTGCGCGACATAGTCTGTACTCCTTCTTAGATCCGAAGCGACTCGAGCTACACCTGTTGAGGTTCCGTTCAATCATCGATGGGTTGAGCTACATGTTCGCTATGTGTTGATCACCTACCGATAAACGGTTGCACGTAACCCTCTTGCCATGACAGTTTGAGAGGCTACAGTTTTTTAACGGGCAGAACGGCCCTGCTTTGTACCCTTTGAGGGATCCGTCGTATCCAGAACATCTGAGAGTCTAAACATCGACAGAGACCATAAACATCTATTCTTTCGGTATCGGTGATTCAAAAAAAAAGCTTCTGCGACTTGCACTGGGTACGGAAAAAGCTCTTTCTCTTCTCAACTTGCGGTCAGTCTCACATGTTCAGAGACTTTGCCATCAACCAACGCTACCAACGGGACGGGACGCCTTATGCACGGCCTCAAAATGATTTGACATCTTGAGCTCCGCGCTTGCAGGGTTGCCCCTACCCCACATTCGAAGCACTTCGATCGCGACCAAGCTTTTCGTATTTCTCCGCAACCACAATGTTGGGTCGTTCGTAGGTCAGCATTATCAACATGCACAAGCCTCTCACACGTAAGACACGCAAAACCACCACAGTTGCAATATTGCAGGTCTACATAGCCACTACAAGCGTTTCAGCTGCAACTGCTATTCCCGCCACCGGCCCACTTGGTTCGAGGGTCGGCGACCTAATTTAAGACAACCATGTCAATCTTGCTTGCTGTCGCGCGCCTTAAGTTCGAAGTGTGCTCACATTCTCTTTAAGTGTAATTTCGCTCTTTTCTGACGATCACGAAGCCCAATTGTTGTCACCATGTTGCGCATATCGCCCATCGTTGCATCCTTCGTGCTAGCATGCACATCAATTGTATCCGCCGACTTTGACAAGTTCTACTTTTCGAGCAATGCAACCACGAACCCATATGTATGTCCAGGAATCGGTTTCGCGTGCATACCACCTATGATATGTGCACACGAGTCTGTGACCGACCTGTTCTACTGTTGCGCCCCTGGTGCTACAAACGCGGTTTGCTGGAAAGGATCGGCAGCCTGCGATGGCGGGAACAATGAAACGCCTTCAGGGAGTCAGCAATCATGCTCGAGTGGAGACAACGCTTTTTGTTGTTTGAAGAACAGGTGAGTGCTGCTCAGTTTCCATGTTGCGCTGACGATGTTGGCAGCCAACCAATGCTACGCCATACTGACAAACGTAGTGAGGAGTGCACACAGACGAAAGATCAGATCAATGTATGTTGGTCAACCGTCGACAACCCTGTCGCAAACCTCTCCGACACAAGGATGAACGACACCTTCTCGTCCCTCTCGTCTGCGAAGCCGTCGGCGTCCTCATTTCCTATCTCACTCGCGCAACTTCAAGCAACAGCGACACCCACTACCTCGCTTCCTGTTTCCTTATCCGCATCCTCACTTTCCAGCGCCACAGCGGCAAGCATTTCGGCAACAACAACACCTAGCTCCAGTGCTGCACCGGTATCGGAAGAGAAGAAAGGCATATCTGGCGGCGCAATCGGCGGCATAGTAGGAGGCGTCGTGGGCGGTCTCGCCCTCATCGGCGTAGCAGGCTTCCTCCTTTTCAGACGGCGCAAAAACAACTCGAAGGGTGAGCACGCACCAATTGCGAGTGGTACCCCCTCAGAGCACGAGCATGGCAACCCGTACGAGCTGAACGCATATCAACAACAGCAGCATGGTATGGCGGAGGCACCAGTGCCGACGGAGAAGTATGGTCACAATGCAAGGCCAGGGCCGGTGAGTCTGTATAGAGATGTGCCGGAGGTCCAGGGGAGTCCAATTGGGCAGCATGTGGTTCACGAGATGCAGGGGAGTGCGCCGGTGGAGATGGACGGGAGTACGTCTGCGAGGAGATAATCGATGCGTCCATGGATCGTGACGAGCAATGCTGAGCAATGAATGAAGTCTGCGACCCGAATGTCGAACGTGTAGTTGACCAGTCGTAACTTCAATGTTTCGCCCAAACAAGAGGAATAGAGTCGAAATTTTAAAACCGCGGTTCCAAGTAGCACAGAAGCTGCCAGGATAAGGTGTTCAAAAGCGTGCTCCAGTCCTTACTGTGTGCTGAACCAGTGGCCTTTTTGATGAGACATCACCCATGTGATACTGGATCAGCTCAGCTATATCTCGCCATTCATCCTTTCGTTTGTTTGCATTTAGCGCTAGATATTCAGCGCGAGGATATTTCTCTTTGAGGCGGCTTTCAGGATAGCCGCGTGCATCATCTCGTGCCGCTATGGATGCAGTCTTCTTCAATGAGTTTATAACTGATCAAGGCCTTGAATCAGGTCACTGACGATGTGTAAATTAGCAGCTCAAGCATCCACGCCGTTGGAGAGCAGCTCGCCTTGTGCCCTCTATCAATTTCTTTCGCCTGCGTCCACCGTGTGATTTTCTTGGCAAGTTGAGCCTCCACAATATCACAACAATTCGCCCAGGTAGCAAAACAAGATCGAACCGCTCGAGGCGAGTGACATGGCTGGAAAGCAGCAAAGGCACAACAATTTTCGCGATGTTGAGGCTCAACCACCATTCCCAAAGCAGCAGGCATAGCCTCCGTTACCCAATTAGGCTTTCCGCCAACATGGCGCGAACGCGGGGAGAGCTCCTGAGCTACCCCTCAGACCCCACTCGAGTTTGTTTCTGACAGCCGGAAGCACTCCGCATGAACGCCCATAGGATACCCGATGGAGCGCGAAGGAACGGAAGGAGTCTAGGTCATGCGATGGAGGGTCTGATGCTGTTCAGTGGCGTGTTCATAGATCAATTGAAGATGTCCTGACTCCTCACTTCAACAGCAGACGTTACGCCGTAACTTTCTCTCATTTGTGACGCGTAGCATACTACCTAGCTGAGTAGCGAGCTTAGTACAAGACGTTACGATGTCATGTATGGCATGCTTCTGGACAGACTGGCGAAGGGAAATTAGTTAATTCAGCACAGCGAAACACTTCATCCACGACCCAACCCGCCTCGTCAACGCCGCACTCCTCAGCATCCCGCACACCAACCCCAATGTCCTCTGCGACATCGAAAACAAAATCATCTACACGAAGAATGGCAAGAACCAAGTATCCATTGTTTCGGGCGGCGGCTCCGGCCACGAGCCCTCGTTCAGTTCCTTCGTCGGCCCGGGTCTCCTCTCTGGCGCAGTCGCAGGTACAATCTTTGCGTCCCCCAGCGCCGAGCAAGTGCGCCGATGCATCCTGCACCGTGTGAGCAAAGAGAAAGGCGTGCTGGTTGTGGTGATGAACTACACGGGCGACGTGCTGAACTTCGGTATGGCAGTTGAGAAGGCAAGGGCGGCGGGGATTGAAGTTGACATGGTGGTTGTTGGGGACGATGCGGGTGTAGGGAGGGCGAAGGGTGGGAAGGTAGGGAGGAGAGGCATTGCGGGGACGGTGCTTGTGCAGAAGGTTGCTGGTGCGCTGGCGGCGAGGGAGTGAGTTTCTCGTTCCTTGTAAGAATAGATTACTGTTGAAAATGTACTAATGCGGCGCAGGGCGAGCCTGAAGGATGTCACGCGTGTAGCACAGATCGTTGCAGATAACACAGTCTCCATTGGCTCATCGCTATCGCACGTCCACGTTCCTGGGCGTCGGGAGCCAGAAGACGATGAGTTGAAGGAGGGCGAAGTGGAGATTGGGATGGGCATCCACAACGAAGCTGGTTCAGAACGGAAATTGACTGATCTGCCGGGACTGGTGAAGACGATGCTGGAGCACTGCTTAAACACCGCAGATCAGGATCGCAGCTTCTCGAGTATCAACGAGAAGGACGAGGTCGTGCTGCTCGTTAACAACCTTGGTGGTGTAAGTCCGCTGGAGTTGAGCGGTATCACGAACGAGGTGGTTGAGCAGCTGGAGGGGATATTCAAGATTAAGCCTGTCAGGATACTTGCAGGAACGTTCATGACAAGTTTGAACGGTCTGGGCTTCAGCATCAGTCTGTTGAAGATTGCCGATCTGCAGCTTGGTGGTGGTCCGGAATTGCTGGAGTTGCTAGATGCACCTGCTGAGGCGAGTGGTTGGTCAGCAGCTATCAGCAGCGGTACTTGGCAAAAGCGAGGCCAGGCGGCAGAGGAACGCCGAGGATCAGACGCCGAGGAGATCCAGCCGAGTACACTGAGAGGTCAGTCGAAGTCAGCTGTATCATTCCAGCTGTACAGCACTAACTGTTCCTCAGTCGACCCTTCACTAGCTCAGTCAGCATTAAAGACAGCGTTAAAGCGACTCATTTCGGTTGAGACAGATGTCACGAAGTATGACACAATAGTTGGCGACGGAGATTGTGGCATTGGCCTGAAGCGTGGCGCAGAATGCAAGTCACACATCACGTGGTGTGTCGCCTAGACTGACACAGCACAGCAATCCTCAAGATGCTCGAGACAGCGAAGAGCACCGATGATGTCCTGATTCTCCTAAACCATATCATCCAGGTCGTCGAGGTGTCGATGGATGGCACATCTGGCGCCATTTACGCCATCTTCCTGAATGCGCTAGCTCATGGATTGCGCCAGAATGCACCCTCTTCGCCATTGCCAGTGACTCCTGAGATCTGGGCCGAAGCATTAGACTCGTCCCTCAAAGCGCTCGGCAAGTACACCCCTGCTCAGCCCCGAGACCGCACATTGATTGATGCATTACACCCCTTCGTGCAGACGTTATCGAAGACCAACAGCATCGAGAAGGCTGCAGCAGCCGCGCAGGAAGGCGCGAAAGGAACGAAGGGTATGAAAGCGAGCCTAGGCAGGACCGTGTACGTAGGAGGCTCGGGATTCCAGGAAGTTCCAGATCCCGGCGCTCATGGTCTCGCTGAGCTGCTTTTGGGCCTGAGTGAAGGGCTGAAGAAGTAAAGGTGGAGGGTATCGCTTGATTGATTCGTTCGGTGGTGCTCGCTGGCGGTGCGATCGATATGTAACTTTTAATGCATTCCAAACTCCAAGATCGGTATCGATGTCGTGTCCCAAATCTGCCACCGCCGTGCCCTCAAACCGCTTAAGACAAAAGAACGAGAATGACCGAGTCGCCACGGAGGAAGCTGCGATTGTTAGCAGCGCATGATCAAGTGTGTGGAGCGTAACCTACAGCTTTGAGATGAAACGATCCTTGTTGACCTTCCTTCCCTGTTGGCCGTTCGCTAACCGCGGGGTCTCAGTCCACATTTCCTTCGCATTCTCGAGAACCATGTTGCAGTGACGGTCGAATGCCTTGACGCGGGCGAGGATCTTTCGGTTGTTTCGGCAGGAGATCAGGACTTGTGTGCGCGAGCGAACGGCGGTCTGGAGGATGGAAAGGGGTCCGGTGGTGAGCTCGTGCTCTTCGACCTGGGCGACTTCGTACTCGCTGATGGCTGTCAGTGTTACGTACACATGGATGGTGGGAGAAGGTACGTACGTCAATTCTGACCTTGGCTTCGAGAGAAGCTCTCTGTGAGTTGTTAGCGTTTGTACGTTGGTGGATACCAAAATTACGCGTACTGAATCTTCGCATCAACCATGTTGTTAATTGTGAGGTTTGACAGAGGTTTCGGTGTGTACGGGAGGACTATATCTAGAGGTGTGTCAGTTGGTGCTATTGCGGCTTCTGCTTCGACAGAACAGCAATGTGCTGGTCGCAGAGGTGTCGCAACGACCTGGAGCCTAGCGCACGTGACGCACAGACGGCGCGATGAGGACTGACCAGCTATATAAGAGGTAACTGCCGGGGCAACGCGCTTGGATGGAGTCGATTCGGCGGTTGTAGGCGTCAGGCAAGAAGTTGAAGTCAGCTAGCTCCGATGCAAAGACTAGTGGGCCCTTATGTCAGCAGCACTTACCACCCAAACGCGTCTGACCGCGTTGGTGTGCGAGTTGAAGAACCACCACATCGTCATCACGACGCTCTCACGCCCTCGACCTCTGCTTTTACGCGTACGGCTGCCTGCTGGAGCTGCAATATACCTAATAAAAAAAATACTTAAACACCTGGACGGAGCTATTTTCGACACTATCT
Source organism: Nothophoma quercina (assembly GCA_021642125.1). Classification (NCBI taxonomy): domain Eukaryota; kingdom Fungi; phylum Ascomycota; class Dothideomycetes; order Pleosporales; family Didymellaceae; genus Nothophoma; species Nothophoma quercina. Next base: position 151,141 of record JAKIXB010000050.1, on the reverse strand, counting down.
TGCTATCTTCGAGCTCTTTGTCCGCATTGCGCCGTTCACGTCGCGTGCTCGCGCAATGACCGCGTTCTTTAGTTCCGCCTCTACATAACGCGACCTCGACCTCGACAGGCTGCTTTCTCCACAACACGGCCAGCCCTAACACAGGCAACCCCGAGGCAGCCATGTCGACTCCATTGACCATGGCCGTGGGGGATGGTGCCATGCAGCAGGCATTGGCGTCGCCAGCTGCCATCGACGACGACAGCACAGGGGACATACCGCGTCGTCCAATGCGAGGCAAGCATGTCTAGCACCACTGATGGCACACATCTAACCAGGAGGATTCTATAGTGAAGGTGCTTTACACGTTCGACGACCAGAACAAGTCAAATTGCTTGGCACGTTTGCCAAACGCCCTCAACATCCCTGTGGTCTCTCTTGATGAGGACACCCAGGTCGGTGTAGTTGAGCTCAAGACATGCATTCAGGCCATCGTTGCTGCTAGGTATGCTCCTCAGACTGTGTGATGGAGCCTTCCAGAGAAATACTCACCACAACAGCCCCGAACTCACTGTCAAATTGGGCCACGATTTTACCGTGTACGCTTACGACTTTTCCGAGTACGAAACGCCTCTTGTCGGCCAAGGCATGTTGTCATGGATTCTCGCCTCTGCCTCTTCAACACCCAATGCTCCCGCCGAAGATTCGCAGACGATGGTCACGGGACGTGTATGCAAGAACATCCTGGGGTTATTCTCGAATGGTATCAAAGAGACATTGGAGGTGAAGCTGAAGCTCGTCCCTGTGCCCACATCTATGCAGAAGGAGTACGTGGAGAATATGGAACGCTACCACAGCTTGAGCCAGATCATGCCCGAAGGTTTCGACTACAGCGCATGGTCAGACTTCCTCAAAGAAAATCCTACCCTTGGTCAACTGGCCCAACCCATGCCGAATACCCCCTCCCAGCACCCGCACCGATCGTCCACCGGTGGCTACGAGCCATTCCACCAGATGCTCACGCGCCACAGTCCGTCACAGGAGCCCGTCCGGAACGACTCATTCTACAAGCAATCGAACACGTCCTTTACCTCGCAACATTCGCGAGCACCCAGCCCTGCCTTTAGCAATGCGTCCTTTCGTCATGTGCCATACAATCCCGAACCCCGCCCCTCTTCGCGAGCGTCCGTCCGAAGTGAATTGTCAACACATTCGCAGCAGTGCCCAGTCGATCCACACTACATCATCGAGTATCAGGAGGACGGCCCACCGAAGAAGAGGGCGAAGATCACTCAGACGACGAGACCACGCAATACACCTTTGACAACTCGCAATGACTCCTTGCACAAGACGGCTGCCACAGCCTCATCTGTGTGGCTCCACAGACCAATCGCTGTCAATGCAGCTTCCAATCTTGCCGATGCTGAATTGCACCCTCGTGCGCCAACGCCACGACCAGGCAACAGGGCTTTTAGCGCACGAGATCCCCGACGAGCGCCGGCACCGAGTGCCTTACGTCATGGGTCTATGGATGCAGGACGATCATACGTATCCCCATACGATGCAAGTGCCTTTTCCGACACTGGTGCAGACTCGGGCGATGATGACAGAGATGGAAGTCCCGATGAGACGCCCAGGGACATCCCATCTTCGCCACCTATTGTTTCTCAACGTACCTCGCCTACACCTTCCAGCCCACCGTTGCCTATTTTTCCACAGTTGACCGACTCAGGTTTTGTCAGTGATGGACCAGCGGCCAGGGACGACGAACCCGTGGAGAAACGTGTATACAACAAAGGCGGCAACGAATTGACTAGACGTCGCAAGCAACTCGAGCAAAACGAGGTTCAGCCCTACGATAGATCACACAGAAACTGGCAAGAGGTCATACCCGGTCCCACAGAGCGCCTACCTCAGACATACATCCCTCCCCCGAGGTCCTTCTCCCGCGATCCTTACAAGCAGGTGGCGCAGAGCATCGAGCATGAGACGGGAAACACAAGATCTCGTCAGTCGGGCGGTTCGAGGGTGGCAGCACCAGGTCTACCTCGATCACATACCCTACAGGAGGGGATGAACGTCAATGGGCCCGCTACTCGACCACGTCAGCCACCCACAGACTCTTTCCCTTTCCCTCCTCTCGAACAAACGCGGATGACTGCAAAGGCCGGCTCGCCGGATTCCGTGTTTTCTCAAGGCTCTCCTGAGAGCGAGGCTGGAGCGCCTGTCTACAGTCGCGAGGCAACACCGAATGGCCCAGCAAAACGACCCAAACCAGGCAAGTCAAGAGGTCTACCTCGGTCTCACACATGGTCTGGTGCCGGAGATCCAATGTCAGATGCCCCTACCCCTTCCGAGTCCACAGCTATTGAACCTCCTGCCCCACGAAGTGGATCGCACGCCAAACGGAAGAAGTACATCAAGGACCAGCTTCAGAGTGCTCTTGCTCGTGGTGACATGCCTGATCATTGTCACAACTGTGGCGAAATCGAGACACCAACCTGGAGGAAACCGTACACTCGCATCGAGTTCGGTAAACCAGAAGGCATAGAAATATCGCCGACTGGCATCGTGGCTTATGAAGTCATCGAGACTGACCCAGAAAGCAATTGCGAGCCTATGTATCGTATCTACAGGAACAAAATCACCAAAGAGGAGAAAATGACCAACACCTACGAGACCATGAACCTATGCAACCCGTGCGGTCTATGGTTGGTCAAGAACGGCAAATCACGCCCGCAAGCTTTGTGGGAGAAAGGCTCAAAGGCGGCTGCCAAGGCTAAGAGGCGTGTACCAAGCACGCGCAACAAGTCGCAGGGTGCAAATGATATCACGTCGGACGCTGTTGTACCACACTCAGATGCCATGGGACCGGATGAACAGCAGGCGAATGCTGCATCCCTCGACGGCCAGCTTGACAAGGATATGCCGCCACCGTCTGTCAGGCCACGCGCTTCTAGCTCAGCAAACGACAACGATGTAAGTCAAGAGGAGGCCCACGCCAACGCTGACGCAGAGGCCGCACTGCAACGAGCTATACAGTCCAGTCCAGCAGGGTTCCAGAAGAACAAGGGCTCGTCAGTAGATGCCGGCCCTGACTTGACACCCCGACCCACTCGTCGGTTGCTCTTCCCTTCACCGCGCAAGAACGGCGAAGTCAAAACACTCGACTTTGGACAACACGCTCACCAGAGCACTGCGAAAGATCAGGAGGCAGAACCTGTGAAGCCTCGGTGCGAGCGATGCAAACGACTTAAAAGAGGGTGCGATCGTGAACAACCATGCGGACGCTGTGTCGCGTCCGGCTGCGAAGACGAATGTATACCGGCTGCGCCGCCACAGAACACTTACCCGCGCGTTCCTCTTCAGCCTATCGCACCCCCCGCCCTTGCTCCAGTGGTCACGGGCGCAAACCCTGCGCCATCCACTGAGGTCAATACGTCGACTGTGGCTGCCGAGCCCGCTCCAGTTGTCGAGCTACCTGCACCTGCTTCGCGCGAAGTGCCAACGCCAGGAGTCATTGACGAGGAAGAAATAGACAAGGAGAACTGTCCGCCACCCAAATCCAACGAAGAGCATGACGATCTGTCATATCTTTTCGAAACTCCAGGCGCTACAAAGACCACACCGAAGAAGACTACACCGACGAAAGATGATCCTGTTCCGGATGTTCTGAAAACCCCAACTCCGGGTTCTTCTCGTCGTCTACCGTTGACTCCGAGAAGGGGAGCTGAAGACGCCAGCCAAGCGATGACACCTTCACGAAGCATATTCACACCGCGGACAATGCGTACTGCAACTAACGCTCCTGAAACTCCGTTCACCCGACAGCTGAATGCAATGCTGTCTGATGCCATGAATTCGTCGCCTTCGCAAGGAATCGACTTCTCGGCCTTCCCTACATTTGGCACTCCCGGCCGCGCTAGTGGAGCGCAATTCTCGGACTTCATCAATGATGATTTCTTGTCTAGCGATATGCCTCTCTCGAGCTCGCCGGCAAAGAATGGCACTCTTGGTCTTGGTTTTGACCTATACGAAGACCCAAACACATCGTCTGTTGGTATGTGGAACGATGTGAACATCTTTGGCAACGACACTATCATGCTCGATGTCAACAACGATGTCAAAGGCGATTCAGACATGACTGACGGCATTGGTGCGACAGCGATGCTTAAGATGACTGTAGGTGGCATCACCTTGGACTTCGCCTCGATGATCGAGGAAGTGGTTGCCGCCAATAACAACGAGAACGCAGAAGTGATTAAGGAGGCCGAGGCGGAAGGGGCCTGTCCTGAGGCTATCGGAAAGCAACCATGTCCTGAGGTGACCAAGACACAGCCGGACCCTAAGATTACTGAGACTCAAGCAAGCCCAGAGGCTACCAGCCAGGGTCTGGCACAAACACCCTCTGAGGCTCCTGAGGTTGACTAGAAACGACGATACGATTTTGACGCGGCAGTATGCCAGTTTGAACACTTGGGACTTGAATGGCGTTATACAGCGGATTGCATTTGCACAGCACGGCGCAGGACATCGAACGAGGCACGATTTGAAGATACCAACAACACTGCCATCAGCAGTTGATTAGATAGACACTGTAGCATTATTACGGCTCCCTTACGGAACCCCACAACAACAATGAATCAAGACACTCAACATACAGGCCACTGTCGTTCAGATAGCTTTTGCGACACTAACCAACTTGACACGAACCACGATCATCGTTCTCTCAAACGACTTCCAGTTTCACGGCGTGTTTGCGCCCTCATGTTCGTCTCAGAAGTCCCTAAGAAGATCTGTTTCAACACATCTGGGCAAAAAGGGATGGGCAGACCCTTGAAGAGGTCAAAACTCCTAAAATGAGAAACGATGGGTCCCAAAGAGATGATAAGCTCCGCACTGTTCAGGCAGCCTTGAGGATCCGCCTTGATTGCTACCGCATCACGGACCTTGGAGTCGCCGCACACGAGCCTCGCGGCTGAGTTTCACGGGCCTTTTGAAGGCCTCGCTGCGGTCGCAACTCGGCTGACTGCCAAACAGAACCAAGGATTTGGGTTCTAGAATAAACATAATCTCCACTAGCTGGGCCGTCGCGGTGCTCGCGGTGCCTGATATGATGTCAGAGCGTTTTTGGCGGCGATGCTGGGATCGTGGCATGAACTCGATAAGCAAGAAATAGCGTTAGCGTGCTTGTAGCGCGAGTGTTTACCGGGATTCGACATTCGCGCAATGATGGCTCCGCCTGCACTTTTCCTATTGCAGGGTAGGCGCCGCTCCTCCATTCTCAGCGTCCCGCCGCTTGGCACTTGCAGCTGCGACTTGAAACCCCCTAGCGCTTCTCGTGCCTTTTGTTGCTCACCACTGTCACAGGCCCCACCGGACCACGCACGCAGCCCGAAAACTCATCACTCTCTGCAAGTGGGTGGAGTGCAGCGTTGTTGCTTGTTCGGCACTCGCACTATCAGACTCGGCATCATGCGGGAAGGGCCTTTATGAGATGGGAACGAGCATCTCGGCCTTACCCTGCGGCACTCGCTGTCCAGGAAGACGCCTCAATTCGTCTACCAGATTTTCTCCGCCAATGTCTGGAACGCGCTGTGTCGACGCGAGGCTCTTGTGACCTCGACTCACGTGTCTTAGGGCTGGCTGAACTACGCAGATCATGGAGGTTTAAACGCTTTTCCGACGAAGGATGCGTGACTACTTGACACCTGTAGCAAGCTGTAGCGCAGCTGTCGCCGGCGTTCGCGATTCACAACCACGGACAAGCCCGCTCCGGGCCTACTGCTGCCATCGATAGATTAACAAGTCCTATCCCGCGTAAGCGTGTTCCCTGACAGTTCCACAAACCGGGCCTCCATTCGGTTAGCAAGCCACGAGTTTCCCCAGGATCTCGGAGGCAGCACACAATTTGGTGCGACAAGGCCCGAGAGGCAGGGAGCGGTTGTTCCACCAATTCTTTCTCAGCAAAACTCATTTCAACATCCTGGTCTAGAACCCCACGGCATCTGCTGATTATGGCAATGCCTCGAATTTGAAAAGCCACTGATCCTCGTATGGCCATGTGCCTGGGAAGATTCCTTCCTTTTCCCCCTCTTTTGTTTCTGATATTATCGCTTGTACTGCCGACTATCCGCCTTTCATTCTTATTCTTTCCTTCTATTGACATTTGTTTCGAATGTTCGGCGCCCTGGACCAACATGTAACTATGCTTTCGCCACGAAATCACGATATAGACCATCCGCACGACTATGTCAACCCAGAAGTACCCTTGAATCTCGGCATATGGTTCCTGTACGCTGGCGCTACTGCTTTCCTCGCGCTGCGCGTATGGATCAAGGTCACGAGGCGGCATGGATTGTGGTGGGATGACTGGATCTTGCTGGTCACTTGGGTATGTACCTCTGTGATGACTGAAGCTTAGCATGATTGCTGACTGTTAAAAGATCATCCTTTCGATAAACGACAGCCTCATCACACTCGAATATGCGACAGGCTATGTCGTCGACAAGTGGGATGACCGCATGCAAATTCTTATCAACGTAACCTCTTGTGGTACCCTTATTGGGCAGGCCCTGAGTAAAACAGCGTTTGCTGTAACCTTGTTAAAGCTCACCAAAGGCTGGCCTCGGTGGATTCTCTGGTTCTGCATTGTCACCATGAACGCGTACATGATCGTTAAGTGCTTCTTCCAGTGGGCGAGGATCATCGACAAGCCAAGCTACGACGTCTGGTACCGACTTAACTTCCACTTGGACTGGACCTTCCGAGAGAACTTCAAGGAAGGCGGCAATGGTAAGGATAGTTCTCAACATATTCTGGTATGACACACTAACCTTTCCTCAAGTCTACAATATCATCATGGACTTTGTCATGGCCACATTCCCCTGGCTCATCACCTGGAAACTGGATATGCGCAGAGTCGAGAAAGTCGGTCTATGCCTGACCATGAGCTTGGGAATGATAGTCGCCATCATCGCCGCAATTCGAACTGGTTGGAAAGACGGCGGCAACCCCAAGGACGACTGGTACTTCTGGCGCAACGCACATTCGAACATCTGGTACTCTTCCGAGATCGTCGGCACCATCATCGTCCAATGCATCCCAGTCCTGCGACCACTCATCCGCGACATCCACACCTCCCTTACATCAAAAAGACTCGCGTCGCACGCAAACGACACAGCGCGCCGCAGCAAAATGCCCGCGGGTTACATGAACAGCAACCACAACGCAAAAGTCTACTCTGACGCGAAGGAGAACACAGTCAACGATGACTCGATACCAGATTCTTGGGACAACCAGGGCATATACACGAAGAAGGACTTCGAACTTACAACCGTCGAGGTCAGACGCAGTCCGCAGTCGATGGTCTAGATACACGATCCAATTTATTCGTTTCTCAAGAACCCTTTTCTCCAACAATCTGCTGGCACAGCATTGCCCGCTCATGTGCATTCTCAGCAGAGGCACAGCTTTCGCGTGCGCGGTCAGGGACTCGACGCGCTCACAGCTCGAGGCTTGCATGCATGCATGCATGCTTGTATCTCAGCAGCATCACAGATTGCAAAACCACAGAATTCACTACATCCCCAAAACTCTCCGAATCTGACTTGCAGCCAGCCACCCAGCAAGCCTCGGAATGTCACTCAGCATCGCAATGACGCACTCGTTCAGCAGTGCCAACGCCCTATGCGACTCAACCAGGTTTCAGGGATCCAGGCACGCAGTCCACGGAAAACGCGTGAGAAAAGGTCTGTGTAACGGGTGTTCGTGTGACGGCCGCCGCGTCGATTCGATTGCGCAGCCGACAGGCATCGGAACAGGGAGCGATGTATGCGATGAGGTGACCCTGGTCTTGGCTGCCCGTGGTGTGGGTCTTGGCTCCGTGCCTGCAGCGTGGCGTTGCTGGTAGAACAGGGCAGGGGCAAGGTCAGAACAGGGGGTTGGATTGAAGGATTGAGAAACCTCGAAGGAGGCAGGTGGGAACGCGGGAAAACGTAATGATGGACGTTACGCGTTCTTACCGTTGAACAACTCCACTTGTCAAGAACAGCAGCAGTGCAAAGTAGGCGGCAAGTAGTTGCAAAAAGCTAAAATTGATGCCGATCGGAGCAAAGCGAACTCGATCTCCACAACTGCTCGCCTTGGCTACAAGCCGTTGTTCGCCTACTTCTGTCCGTCAGTGCTTGGGCGGCTTATGTTGATTTCGACCACTTCCTAAATTAGGCTGCCGTGCAATTTTATCAAATCACCAACTCGGTCAACAAAGCTTGGATCAATGAGAATTGCTTTCGCGAGTACTTTTGCAAGGCTGCACTCTGCAAGCTGCGAGGAGGCATGCTTCCGCGGATCCACCTTGCCTAGACTCTGGACCGTGCTTGCTGTGCGTTCGTTCACGGCGCGACGGTTGCACCTGCATTTTCAATGTTCTTGTTCCCGCGTGTGTGTGTGCTGAGATCCGTCACATTCACGTTCACATCGCAAGAAGGTAGGTTCGGTAAATCGTAAATCGACAGTGACGCAACATTCCATCCCAAAACTCCATCCTGCGTCCAAGACTTCTAGAAGCGTCACAGACCCAGAGACCCAGTATTCCAAGAGCCGCCCGTTACACATATACATCCCGAAGCTCAACCGCTCAACTAACGCTCTTATACTATGACTGGGTATCTATAGCCGCGTGGAAGTGGAAAGCCTCCAGTGAAAGAGATGATGTACAACGTGGCGGGGTGGGTACGGTGCTGCAGGAATAGTCCTTGGGGTACGGAGATATAACGCGGGTTTTAAGACCTGGGGTTCAAAGTGCGGCGACTGTGCTGCGAGACTGATGGCAGGCGGTATCGGCCGAGGGGCGTGTTCAGTTGGTTGCAAGCGATGGGAAGTTAACTGCAATGGAATGAGCAGACTTGAAGCATGTTCTCGGGTCAGAAAAGTATTTGAGCTGAGTATGTTGGAAGAAGTGATTCCTTGGCGTCTGCACAATGTTGTTCGCCACAACGCAACAGGTTTGATAGCTTTAGATATTATGATCTTTAGCTAAACAGTTCCCAGACTTTCCTTCAGCCTAGCTTTCGCTCTCTCGCACATGTATCACGCGCCCTCTCCGACCCGCATTCTCAGCTCTTGTGCGTTCGCGAAGGAAGGCACCTCGCATGCTCTCTTGATGCTATTCGACCTGTCAATCATCTTACAAGGATAAGTTGTATTGCAAATTTGTAATGGTGATGACATGCAAAACATATACAGGAGGTTTCTATATCGTCTGTCCTATGATGACTCATAGTATATCGTGACCCCTCTCTCCCTGGTACGCTTATACAAGTGCTGCGGGTAACTGCAGAGAGTACCCACACAGGGACCAGTCAGGGGGGAATGATGTGACTGGTTGATGGAGGTATAGGTGAGGGAGTAGGTATATAAGGTGGGTTAGACCCTGACCCAGACCTTTACAGCCAGTCACGGAGGTCGCGGATGAGTCCTGACATCATACACGTTATTACTACTGTCATGCTACCAGACGTCTACATGTAAGTATATAGAGACTACTTCTGCTCCTTCACAGCTAACAGCTGCACGTCCCCTATCCCTACCTAATCTAGCTAGCAGCTCACTGTTAGTACTACACACCGTTGTCAAAGCTAACATGTAGAACCAAAGAACAAGGGGTCATGATATACTATGAGTCACCAATAATAGCGAAGAAACTGGAATATAATGACTTGTAGTATATCGTGACCCCTCCCCTCTAGTACACTTGTGCAGGTGCTTGTGGGTACCAGCACAAGTGTACTAGAGGGGAGGGAAAGATGTAACTGGTTAATAGAGGTCTAGGGTAAGGAGCAAGTATATAAGGTACACTAGACCCTGACCCAGACCTTTACAGCTACTCACAGTCGTCGCAGTACTAGACCCTACCCTAGAGCATATAGGATTGCTTCTACCTAGCAGTCTACAGCCCTACAGTCTAGGCCTTGTAGGCACCTATAAGGTGGTTAACCTTCTGCGCCGTTGTCAAAGCTAAGTTATCAACCCAAAGAAAAAGGTGTCATGATATACGACAAGTCACCGATATAAGGCGGTTAACCTTCTGCGCCGTTATCAGAGCTAAGATATAGAACCAAAGAAAAAGGGGTCATGATATCCTACAAGTCACCGATATGAGATGACCTACCACAAGTAGCCAGGCTCCGGCACGTCTTACGTGCCGAAAACCAGGGATCGTGTGGCAGGCTTATGCCATCAACCTCGCCCCACTATATTGACCGGCTTTCTTCTCGTTACATGGCGGCTTGACACCAATCGTTGATCATCCTCAACCATGCTATGTAAATAGACCTATAACCACGATTTACTCTAGACATATCATGCACCGCACACCTGGTTATAATCACATGAGTTGTCGCCATAGCACTGGCAGCAGCTCCACCGATAGGTCTTTTCGGACTCACCATACAGCCCAAGGACTCCATATACAGAACAACCAGAGCACCGCCAATGCATGCAACCGCCACTCCAGTCATACGAGGACTGTGTCGAACTCGTCTTTGGCTCATCAACGGCTTTGTTCTTTGATGTGCTGGATTCGCTGTGCGCTGTTTGCATGTACAAGGAGCCATGTCTCGAACTGGAACTGTTGATCTCGATCTTGTCTAGCCAGTCAACAACCTCACCAGAGCGTGGTCGAGAAGACTCAGCACGTTGCAAGAGATCGTTACCACTACTCCCAGTTTCAACTTCGACGGACTTTTGCCGCTCTGGCAGGGTCGGGTCCCTCGGTGCAACATGATAAGACCTGTCGGGGATTTTACCAACCACGGGCAAAGGTGGAGCAGGAGTGATGTAGTCATCCTGATCAGATGGGGATACACCCAGGTCTTCGTCCCATCGTAGGCTTCTGTTGCGATTGATAACCTCGCGGCGGAATGGATTGAGCATTTCCCTAACTCTCGGTAGCGACTCATCGTCACTTGCGCGGTTCCGCTCATCCGAAACACGACGCGTGAAGGTTGGCCTGAATGAAGCTTTGCGAAGAGTGGGATCTTCGAGGTCTTTGAACGCATCTGGATTGTCGCTTGGGGAAGATGCGTGGTCGTCGAGCTCAACCCTATCGCTATGGAGCCTTTTGTTCGCGGATAGAAGCGATCCCTCCATGGTCTCAAGTTCCGCGGTCTGACGGTCGGATTCGGAGGAGACATCGAGTGCCCTTTGATCGATGTGTCGAACTTGATTATCCCGTAGGTACTCATGCAGGGCTCTCGGCGATCGCTTCTGTGCTTCAAACAGACTGTCATCAAGGTCTTCTGCTTCGTCGGAAGTTTCTGTAGTCTTGAGGTTATCCTTTGCGTCGTTCTTTTGGGCCCTAAAGGGCTGATGGCTACATGTAGCCTGGCTCTCTCTGAATCGCCTGCTAGCCTCAATGCATTCGTCAATGTCGCTCTTCTCAAGAGCACGGGCAATAATGATAAACTCATCCTAACATAGTCAGCAGACGCCTAATACGGAAGTAAACATTACCTACCTCTTCTTCGAATGGGTAGCCAAGCTCAACAATAATCTGCTTCTCCACGAGACGCTTGGGCATTCTAGTCTTACCCCTTCTCCCTCTATGTGCTTGTCGCAAGTCAACATCCGATTTTTTTTCGGACGAAGAGCATTGTCCTTCTTGTCTTGCGGCTCTCGCGTGTTTACTTTGACGGCCACCAGAAGTGCCACTCTCGTCTTCGCCATGATCAGGTACCGCTGTGACGGTGTTATGTAACTGTGCATGTACTGGATCCTCCTCTTCGCTGTCACTCTGATCATGATCAACGTCATCGTCGTCTACCAAATGTGAAGGCAGAGCAAACAAAGCGAGTTCTTCTTGATGTTTTCCTAGATGACGGCGCAGCTGTATCAAAGAGCCTAACGCCTCACCACAGAATGTGCACTGCACCCTACTCTCAGGATTTGTTTGCTTACGCCGTGTTTGGATGATATCCTCGAGCCTCTCATCTGTTACCAGCTCACGGTGGGCATGTCGGACATGCATACGAAGGCTTTCAGATGACTGGAACCTCTCTCACGACAGCCTTCGATGCAGTCCCACCATGCTCGATGCGCTTGCAGTTCATGGTTGAACCACTCACGACGGGATTCATAGGTTCGATGAGGCGTCGTACACTTGTCGAAAGTGCAGATCTAGGTACATATTAGGCTATATGGCGATGACTTTCGAAGACACTCACGTAGGGTTGCAGGTCCTGGTAAACATACTTATGCCAAGCATGTTCATTGGTCACAGATGTAAACCGATGGCAAAGTGGACACTCAAAAGGCTGACCGTCTTGAGCTATCCTGGGCATTTTCGGAGGCCGCAGTTTTGCGAAGTCGTTGTGAGAAGACGAGTACGATGTTCCCAATGCAAGGTCATCGTAGTTGTCATCGTCTTCAAGCAGTGGAGCTGCTGTATTATGCTTTAGTCCCGATGGTAGAGAAGAAATTACTGTACCCTCGGCGGCTAAGGGTTCTTGTTCAGGATCCAGTCCCTCTGAAAGCCTTGCACGGTGGCCTTTGCGGTAAAGGAGATACTGTCGTCGGCGCGAGATCGCACCACCTAGACGCACGACAAGTTCTGATCTTACGCTTGGGAACTTTCCTTGTACATGCTGGATATCGTATGGTTCAAGAAAAGAAACGTTGATGTGCGCGGACGCTTTGAACTGATCATGTGGTGCCGGATTACGGATCGCAATCGAAAGCCGCATCAAGTAAGTATTGATGTCGGCAAGGTTCGACAAAAGCTGCCTCAGCTCACAGCTAGGGGCATTCGCATCGTGTAGAAGAGAATTATCGTCCAAATCGTCGGAGTCGGAGTCAGAAAAGTCTTCCCATGATGGTCGTTCGCCGTCGATGATCTCTTTCATGTCTTGCAGGATTGCAAGAAGATTCTCGAGCAGCTTCAATATTCGCACCTGGATATGTGAAGCTTCGCGAAGCTTATGGTCCAGCGAGCCTCGCCCTCTCCTATGAGCCCCAGAGTTGGCTACCCAGATTCGGAAGCGACCAAGTTCGTCGGTCAAGCCTTCAGCTGGGATTTTTCTCTTGATGTGATCGTCTGCTTGTGATAGACCATCTTTGACACATGCAAAGGCCTCTAGATATTTGGAAACTTGTTGAGCAATCTCGCCGTTCATGTTAATAATTGAGAATGTGGTAGAGCCTGCTTGGCGATGTTCACAGCAAAGACAATATTGTAAGTGTACGGCTGGAAGTTTCGGTGCAACTATGAACCGATGTCTGTCGCGCAGCCGTTAGAGAAGGGATGTGAGGAGATATGAGCAGTTGACTGAGCGTTCCACAGGTCAAATCAGGCTGAGATGAATGTGAGGGCCGCAAATACGGACTGCAGCACGCGTGCTCCGCCATTTCTCGGCGTCAGCTCCAAGCCGCACATCACCAACTCAGTCTTACACCCGGACTGTTCGATCATCCCACAGAGTGCTTAGCAGTCAACAAAAGATTTGAACGTTGTATTCTATGTCTGGTTTAGAAGTAGCAGGCGTAGTCTTGGGCGCATTGCCACTTGTAATATCAGCGCTTGAGCACTATGCCGATGGGGTCAACACAGCCAAACGATACTGGCGGTACAAAACAGAGCTCAGATCTTTAATCCTGAGCGTCAACACGGAGCAAACCATTTTCGAGAACACTCTGGAGCAGTTGCTTACAGGAATTGTACGAATCGAGCAGATGGACCAGTTGTTGTCCAATCCTGCTGGGCAGCTCTGGCACCAGGCTGATGCCGAGACGCGGTTACAAGAACGCTTGGCAGGTGCATATGACACCTACGTTAAGAACGTGAGAGGCATGGATGTAGCGTTGCAAACGATTATGAATAATTGGCGTTAGACATAGATGAAAAGGTTTGTTAGTCCGTTCTTTCACTAGCGATAGCGCAAGCACCAGACCTTTTTCAACACCCTCATCTTCGATATCTCTTGTGGACTGATGGATCTGAATGCTAACACTTTGCGTAGCCCCAGTACAACGACCCGAGCCTCTTCAAGCAAGAGTTCAAGCGTCTGCGATTCAGCATCAGCAGGAGCGAGTACGCCGAACAATTGAGTCAACTTCGAGACTTCAATCGCGCCCTGACACAACTTACGCAACAATCCCGGATATTGGAACCTTCAAGATTTGAAGCCAAATCTTATGAATGCCCTAACTTCAGCAACTTGCAGAGGCTTGCCAAGAATCTCTTCGATACCTTAAAGCTAGGTCTACGGTGTGCCAGTGGGTGTCAAGGACATGCCATCAAGCTTCGTCTCGAAAGCAGAGGTAGCGGCGCCGCTCGGATTGACAAAACTTGCGAGTCCACGCCTTATCGTGTCATCTTCGTCCATTCTTCCGACCTCCAATGGAAGGAAGCCGATGTACGGTGTCTTGCTGACACGTCTCAAAATATAGCCTTTACGGCTGTTGCTCCAAAGCCGACCGTTCCAAACCCAGCTCGAAAACAGGTACGATTCACTCAGCTCGACCGACAATCGCAGAGATGTCAGTCAGGTCCTAGTGTCACAGTGACAGTCGTTCAACGGCAGAGCAAAACGATTTCGACCACAGAACCTGAACGTTTACATACTCTCTGTGAGACGATCCAACGGCTGAGTCAACCGCAGACTGATTCTTGCGTGGGCTACCTACTCGATAGCGCAAACGAAAAACATGGTGTATTCTTGGCAAACACATCGCCTGACAAACCTCAGGACAAGTGGACAGCTTACACCCTACGTGACCTCCTAACGGGAAAAGCGACCAATGGAGCGCGGTTGACCCAATACGACAAGCTCCGTATTGCAGTGGACCTTGCATCAAGTGTCCTTCAGCTTCACCAAACCCCTTGGCTTGATGAAAGTTTAGGACTTGAGAACGTCTACTTCGTTCAACGGCCTGGATTGCCGCCGCCCATGATATATGAGCACCCATTCGTCTCTCGTGACATATCAATTACTCTTCCGAGCTCTGCAGCTAACACTCAAAGACCGACGTCCAGAGTCATTCGCAATCAGACACTGTTCGCGCTCGGCGTGCTATTGATCGAGTTGTGGTACGGCGAGCCAATCGAGGACCTCAGAACCACGCCCGATGAAGATTGGCAAGGCACACCGAGCATTGCATGGTGCACCGCCGAACGCATAGTCGAGAACGAGCTTGAGTTCGAGGCTGGCAAGCGTTACTCAGATGCGGTTCGAAGGTGCATACGGTGTGATTTTGACAGAAAAGTAAACGATCTTGAGAATAAGAGCTTCCAACAAGCGGTTTTCAATGGCGTAGTAGTACCCTTGCAAACAACATTGCAGGACTTCAGAGGTCAAGGGAGTAGCTCCTGAGGAAGCAGTCATCTTCGCACTCGCAGCAATGGACAAGATGGGGGTGGGAAACATTGCAAGATCCATGCAGATATCGCAGCACATTGATGTAAGACTTGGTGCTATCAATGGCCAAAGATCTATTCAAGCTCTGATCGGGCCTGTCACAACAACAGCTATGGATACGGTGGTTTTCTGCATTACCTTCACATACAACCGCAGCCCCATTTAAGCAACATACCAGCGGATTAGTATTTAGGTAGATGACTACTAGTGAATACCCGCTGTTGAATGTTTTTGCTTTTGCCGCATGTTTCCGGCTTTTTGGTTGAGTCGTCTCTATCTGTAACTGACGAAGTGCTACGTTCTGCTGTTCAGTCGACTGTTTTTTGGACCGCATATTCGAAAACGTATTCACGGACCCATACAAGCACTGCACCTTTAAACCTGATGGCGATGGTTGACAACCCGTTTGTCGGCGATGTCTTAAATTTCCTGCGAATTTTGTGTGTAAATAGCATTTGACACATCGCGAGCAGCAAGAGGAGAGGTAACATTTTAGAAGCGTCTTCTATGAAATTGATAGAGTCCGTGCCAGACTATATCCAGCACTTCATTCTCGAGCTACGCACAGAGTAACTCAGGCTATCTCAGCCCAAGCCTCCGGTATCTTGTCTTGCTCGTTGCCCATTCAATATTCAGAGGCTTACAAGATTTCCCCGGCTTCAGTCTAGCACACTATCGTGTGCTTAGATCTGAAGCCTCTCAACCTTGTCCTTGAGAGTGCGGATCTGGCCCATGAGATCAGAAGCCTCGTTGGTGGTGATGCTGCAGGCGATGACAGCGCGAGCGACACCGCAGGCACGGCCAAGAGCCATCTTGGAGGGAACATAGACGTATGGAACCTGGAGGCATGTTAGCTAAAGCTTCGTGATAACCACAGTGCCCGTTGGACATACGTTCTTGTCCTCGCAGAGGAGAGGAAGGTGGAGCAAGATAGCGAGAGGGGAGGTGTCGGCGGCGAGGACGATGACCTCAGAGATACCACGGTTGAGGGTCTTGGTGGCCTCGTTGGCGCCCTTCTTCAGCTGGCGGTAGTGGGTAGCCTGCTGGACGAGATCGAGGATTTCCTGAGAAAGAGCCTGGTCGGCCTGGGGCCATGCAGCTGAGGTGTCGGCCATTTCGTGTTTTTGTGTGGAGTAGTGTTTTGAGGTTTGAGGGTTCACTGCTAAGCTCTCCGTGAAGGTTCACTGCAAAGCTCTCCCGGTGGTTGGTAGTAAAGTCGAAGGTGGTCGTGAACAAAAAGTTGGAGCTTTGCGACCAGCCGAGGATTGGTGCGCCGATAATTTTTGGAGTAGTCAGCAGGCCGAAGCTTGGCGTACGACAGCTCCCACGTGATGCGGTCAATGCGGCCAATGCGGTCAATGCGCCAACCGCGAGGCAGTCTTCGCCAACATCGTCACCACTGCCATCGACAACACAACGCCTCCGTCGCTGCATCCACCCCGTCCGCCCATCTCATCAACGATCAACATCGTCTTCCCGACCACCCGTTGATCCTTTACACAACCGCCAAAATGGTTTCCGAGTCTTGGTGAGTGCTGGCGGAGCTCTCCATGTTCAGGACACGGCCAGCTTCGAGCTTGCCTCTGCGGCGATAAGCTCGACGCAGGCCGTGTCCTGCGACATGGGAGGGGCTTTGTCATATCAGAATCGACGAAAGACAGCTAACATGCCTTTCTAGCCCCGTGTATGCTGTAAGTTCGCGCCAACGCCTCCCCTTCGCCTCTCTCCGCAGTCAGCACTGCGACGACCCGCAACCATCGTCATGCCTCGACGCACCGCCGGCGACAGCAATCCATGTGGTCAACAATGTACTGACCTTTCCTTAGCCCTTCTTCGGTGCGATGGGCTGCACATCAGCCATCGTCTTCGCCTGTTTCGGCGCCGCCTACGGTACCGCCAAGGCTGGTGTCGGTGTCAGCGCCATGGGTGTCCTCCGTCCTGACCTGATTGTCAAGAGTACGTTATCTGCTCGTCTCCAATGGGCTACAAGAGTTCTCGAGGAAGGCTTTGTACCACTTCCACAACAAATCGCTAACACTGCGCAGACATTATCCCTGTCGTCATGGCTGGTATCATTGGTATCTACGGTCTCGTCGTTTCTGTCCTGATTTCCAACGGTCTGAAGCAAGAGGCTTCCCTGTTCACCAGCTTCATCCAGCTTGGTGCCGGTCTCTCCGTCGGTCTTTCGGGTATGGCTGCTGGTTTCGCCATTGGTATTGTTGGTGATGCTGGTGTACGAGGAACTGCCCAGCAACCCAGGTTGTTCGTCGGAATGATTCTTATCCTCATTTTCGCCGAAGTCTTGGGTACGTGCATCCAAGTTGCAAAGACGGTCGCAAACGCTAATCGATATCGCAGGTCTGTACGGTCTCATTGTTGCCCTGCTCATGAACTCCAAGGGTGCTACCGGTACCTGCGACGCTTAAGAAGCTCGCAGCCAACGACAATCCACCTGCACCGAACGAACATTGGCAGCACTTTGGCTCGACACGTATACCACACAATCACACCTTGCATGGCGCTCACGAAAAGTATGCGCGGCATGTTGTACGTCTACCTTTTGTGTATCTTCTTAGCGGTGTCTAGCCACACCCCGGGAACTTGAGCGACGAGGAGAGTTATGGGGAAGAGTAGATAATGGAGTCGAGGGACGGCAAATGCGATCCATTTGACGGCGTGTATTCTAGGGTCTCTTTCAATCTCATTGCGCTTAGAAACGAATGCATTGCTTTCTTAACTGCTCTCCTTGCCACTCCTATCCTCAGTCATTTGCACCCTACTCGTCTGGAGGTGTACTAACCACACCCAGATCCAAGTCGCTTCGCCAATGGACGTAATACGAAGCAGCTTGCGAAGAGGATTGCATATCATCATCAACATCATGAAAGGTACTGTAAGCATCTACAAGATCATCCAATACCAACACCATGGCGCCGTGCCAACCAGTCATGAAATCGTCAAGACAGAGAAGGAAAGACCACTGCCCTATTCACACCCTCATGCCGCTAGGATCTCCCTCGCATGCTTCCTCACCTTTTCCACAACCGTTTTCTTGATAGGCGCCTCAATCTCCAAACTCTTCTTCATCGTTGGCGCCCTTCCGAACTCTTCATTGTTCTGACAAGACCCACCTTCGGCACAAGCGTGATAGATACTCATCGCCGCCCAGCCTCCACACGTCTGATCCGGATTGCCAGTGCACTTCATCACACACGCACCCATAATGCCATCTTTTGGCGCGTAGTTCGCATTGAGCTGGTTCGCGCAGAAACACTCGCCCTTGTACTCCAGTCCAGCATATGAATACCCTTCGGCTGAGCAGGAGTCGATGCAACTCTCAACCGTAGTATTATTCCGACTCCAGCTCGGGCCCGTGAATGCGCGATCCCCGATATTATCGCGGCCGCAGCCAACGTACTCCCACTTCTTGCTCTGCGTGAGATCAACATAGTTCATCTTCCGGATCCCCATCTGCACGCCATCATCACACTGCTGCGGGACTGCACGCTCAGGACCGTAAGTGACGGGATTACAACCAGGCAGTTGATCGAGATGCCCGTCGATGACTTCATTCACGTCCTCTGCGAGCCGACACGCCTGCGTTTCTTCGCCCGTGTACTGCGTCACCACGGGGCAGCGCTCGACGAGCCCGGAGTCGTCGGTGCATTCGTCGATTGCGCGCTGCAGCACGGACACGTCCCAACCGTTGACAAAGTCGCCGTGATATCCATACCCAGTAGCATCACCGTTGGAAAAGACAAAGGGATGCTGATCGCCCTCCCATTGATCGAGGAAGGGCGCGGTATCGTACAGCACTTCGAAGAAGAGCGAGACCATGTGTACGGGGAAGTCGGGCGGGCAGCCGCCGGTGTTGTACTCCTGGCCAACGGGGTAGCTCATGTGGCTCTTATGGTCGAGGCTATCAACGTCTTTACCGTTCCAGCAGGATGGGAAGAAGACTTGGGCGCGTAGGCCGCCGGGACAGTTGAAGTTTGGCATATTGTTTCTCTCGGGGAGGCCAGGACCGCCGAGGCAGCTGTAGGAAATTGCTTTTGAGGCGGAGTCGTTGCCGAAGCTGCGTTTGAATGGGTCACCCGCGATCATACGGAAACCTTCAGGGAAAGCATGGAGTTTCTCATTGGAATCGTCACCCCGGCGCTGCAGGTAGTATGCTGTCATGCCGCCGGTGACATCGTCTGGATCGCCAACTTGGGGCACTGGCATGAACGTGTTGTTCTTGAACTTGACATACAGCTGTGGAGTCCAGTAGTTGCTCATATCCTCCTAGATAATGTCAGGGGGACTTTTGGTAGCCAGAAAAAGAACATACTTTGATAGTACAGCTCGAGCAATTCGACCTTCGCATGGTCTCATATGTCATGGTAGGGGTGAACCCAGCTCCACCTGAGATGGTATGCACATGGCCAGCGACACCTCCTGGGTTGATAATAGGATCTAATCTCTGTCTGACGAGTCTACCAGGACACGACATGCGAAAAAACGCCTCTGATGCGCCCAGGAGAGCAGAAAACACAGAAAAATGAGTGATCTGCATCTTTGCCTGCAGGGATATACCAAAAACAGACAAGCTGAGGAAGTGAATGATACGAGCAGTGGGTAGCTGGCGGCTGAGAGTATAAGTAGTCGAGGTCAAGAAGAGACAATCGGACGTATGACAGACAGACAAGCCTTGAGTGATGGGTGTAGACAGCCACGCGCATTCGTGCAACCGAATGTCACTCATGCATAGCTTCCCATACTCTGAACTCTTTGTCTCGCGGCGTCAATGCCGGTTCCTTGAGTGGAGGGTGGATATATGAAAGGATCTTGTCGAGCTGGCTTCAGTAAGTTAAGGTGAATCAACACGAATTCGGACAGGTTGGAAGAATAAGTGGCGGCGGAGTGACGCCTTGGTGCAATCAGTCGTGCAGTGTGGTGCACCGATTACGCGAGTTTCTCCACCCAACATCGTTATTGGAGCCTCGGGGCAATGCAAAATTCCTATTGTGGTGACTTCGTGACTTCCCTGAGGAGTGTTGATGTTTGGGAGAGGAGTCGCGGAGTTGGAACGATTGGTCCACCTCCCGCGGCCACCATGCGAGAGGCTAGCGTTGTAGACTCTTTTGAACCTCAGTCCTGGGCGGTAAGCGCAAGCAAGTACACCTGCATGAGGAAGGAGCAGTTCTAGGCTCGCTGTATGCTCCGTCCAGTCCGCTTATGCTAGACGCCTGTCATCTGCCATGGCGTTGTAGTCCTTTCACGTTTGCTGCAGTAGTGTCTGTGTAAGTTTGGGTCGGTGATACAGACAGAACCACCAAACGCCCACCGGTCCGCGGTGCGCCTTGACTTGGCCTCAGCTTCCCTCAAAAAACTTAGGTGTAGATTCAGGCCCTGAGAGCGATCGTGAACTGCGACGTCCCTGTCTGCTGCCGCTGCTGCTCGATCCGTACCCTCCGCACGTTGTGGACGCCTTCTCCCTCTCCTCAGGCACCAGAAAGATACTACTAGTCACGGCTGCTTTGGGACATCGTAGCATCCAGACCCTGATGCCTACCATGGCTCATCCCCACTGATAGTCTGACAGGCACTTTGGCAATGTTACTTCCTTTGACTTCTGTTCAATAGTCGCACAACGTCATACAAATCATCAACGGATTACTCGATGCAGATGACATGCATATGGCAGAGGATAACGTCCGGCAATGCGCGAGCTTGCGCGGGTCCGCACGAGACTCCACGTTCCTCCTTGCCACAGTCCGCTTTCGTCATCTGACTCTGCTCAAACTGATGATCACAACGCTTATGCAGACCTCACTTCGCTCAGCCGGTGCCGACGTTGCACAGGGCTGTGGAGAGGCCCGAGACTAGACCCACGAGCTCGAGAGATGTTACACCGATGATGGCGAAAGTCTTTCAGTTCGCTCATCGAAGGCGATATCGAGCGACTTCGACAAAGATGCTGAGACGGATGATGGGAGTGGCACCGAAAAGCCACACTGCAGCCACAACCGTAGGGAGAAGCATAACGGGACTGCAGACCGATTGCGCGATCACGTTCACATGCGAGTTGTTTGTCGTACGACATTATTGGAAGTCTCTTTGGTGACGAAGTATGAGGTCTGCTAAGCAATGAACGGCAAATGCTGTAAGTGGCGTTTCAAAGGCGAACATAGCCGAGCAGCGGTGTATACTCTACTACGAGAGCGACTTGCCCGAGGCTGTCATCGCAGAATGTGGGACCGGGAGTATGCGGTCCATCGAACGTTAGCACGCGCCGCTTTGCGAAGGTCCTTTGTCCTATCAAGAGCTTGTCAAAGCCCGAGCAGGAAGTGATCACCGCTAGCTTCACAACTCAACTTCAAGTGCATATCCTCAACCCAGGTTTTGACGTTGTGATCCTCAAGCTTGAGTCCTTTGACCTGCCATGAACATTGCTGTGTTGTGTAGTGATGGCCAGCAAGTTTTGCGTGCGGTATTTGAAGCCTACGGTGACCAGTAACCACCGAAACTATCCGTCTTGTAAACAAGGACAGTATTATGATTCGCAATACGTATGGTGTCGAGGCTGTAGTCGAGCAGGTAGATGATATTGGTATTATTCGTACATTAAGAGTGGTCGAGAGCGACATCCGAATTGATTCTTTGAAGGGCCGAGCCATCCATCGATAATCGATCTTTTATTTCTCGCCTGGATACAACAAGCCGTTGTCCTTCCTAACCTTCTCAAGTACCTTTAGGATATCTCTAGACAGGGTCTCGTAGTGCTTCTCTGCCTCGCGATCCCTGCTGTTGATAACGCGCGCCTGCTCCTCGGCCTCTTCTTGCAGATTGAGCTTGACTCTTGTCTCGGGGCCAGCCAGCTGTGTCCTCTTCTTTGTCTTGGGGTCCCAGAGTGTGACTGTCTCGATATCCGTGATAGTAGGAACGATTAGTGTACCCTTCTCGCCGTAGATCTCCGACGGGGCGTCGCTGTTGTAGGTCTTGCTGTGGCAGAGGTGAACAACGAAGTCGCCGTAGTCGAGAATGAGGCGACCGCCACCGTCTGCGCCTGTTGCTATGATGTTTGGCCAGTACTTTGCGTCCTTGGGAGCGCCGAAGAGGTCAACAGCGGCGGACACGCAGTAAACGCCCAAGTCAACGAGTGCGCCACCGCCCATCTCGAGGTTGAAGATATTCGGTGTCTCGCCGGCGAGGACCGCCTCGTAGCGAGAGGAGTATTGTGCGAACGTGATGGAGGCGCCGAAGATTGCGCCAAGGTCCTTGATCGACTTCTTCAGAGTTTTGAAATTGGCTTCCTGGATGTGACGAAAGGCTTCGATGAGGAAGACATCCTTCTCCCGTGCAATCTTAAAAAGATTATCGAGTTCTGGAACTGTACTGCAGGAGGGCTTCTCCAGAATGACGTGCTTTCCTGCATTCAGGGCGAGCTTGGCCTGCTCGTAGTGCAGAACGTTGGGGCTGGCAATGTAGATGGCGGAAAGATTTGGGTCGTTGACGAGCTTGTTCAGGTCGGTGTAGAGCGCTACTTTCTGGCTTTCGTACTTGGCCGCAAACTTCTTTGCTGACTCTTCGGTGCGAGAGTAGACCGCAGCAAGGTTCCACTTGCCGGTGGCCTGGGCGCACTCAATGTAGGAGTCTGTGATCCAGCTTGTGCCGATGATGCCGAAGTTGAGAGGTGCCATGGCGTTTACTGTTGTGGTGTAGAGGTGAGGAAGAACGGAAAGCAATTGATCTGGCAGCGGCGAGGTGCGAGACGGCCTTCTTATACCAAAGCCTTGTCTTAACGTGAGGTTTTATGTTGGGCAAAGCTGTCGTCGAGGGAGACCGCGATTCGACCCCACCAAGGAAGCTCCGATGGAGCTTCGAAACCTGTTATGTCAGGGTCTGCGCTTATTTGATTGGTCAACTGCTGCGATTACCTCATTCAGCTACAACTTCTGGCCAAACACGAGCGAAGAGTCATGCAGGTAATCACGCGAACAGAGTAGGAAGCGGCGACTTTTGCCAAATATTTTGATATTGACGAGGCGGACATGAACCGGACCCGGCCTATTTGGTACTTGCTATACAGATCCAGAGCTCCGTAGCGAGGAGGGTATCATGCTGCGAACGACATAAGCTGACGTGTATCATACCATATGCGCGCAAAGTGTCCATGGAACACTCCCAGGAATTGTTCGACCAGGAGTGAGTGTTGCTGTGGACCAAACGAGAGACGGCAAAACCACCCAGGAAAGGCAATCGCGATGAAGACCGACTGAAAGACCGAAACGCCAAATATGCTGCGATCCCAAAAACTTCCAACTATGCAATGTGTGAGCGGCTCGAAGCCTCGTGGGCGCCCTCGTTCCTCTGTCTCCGTAGCGTTCAATCTTCCCAGACTGTGCCAAGCGAAAGGTCAACGCGTCGTTCACCTCCACAAACACTCCAACGCTTCCTAGAGTCCCTCTTGCCAAAGTTGAAGCTACGCCCACAGCCTTCAGGCACGTCCAAGCTGGATCTGCGAGGCTCTCCACCGTCTTCACGGTCAGCTGCTGCCTTCAGCTGGGCGATGCGTTCAGCTTCGAGAGCCAAGTCCTCTGCATCGGGGCTGTCTTCTATGGTCTCGAGAGAAGAGATGGAAGGGCTGCGGGAGCGCATCGAGGTTGGCGTTGAGGGGACCGACGAGGAAGCGAAGGAGCACGGGTAGTGTTCGTTGAACTTGGAGGGAGCCAGCATGGGCGAGGACGTTGCTGACGTCGGTGTGCTGACGGAAGGAGTGCTTGTCGGTAGAGCACCAAAGGGTATGGCAACGTGGTAGAGGGGTGATGCTGGTCGCCTACGTCGAGACAAGGAGCCGGTGCTGCTGTACAGGCTAGACATGCTGCTGCTAGCTCGAGGGGTGAGCTCAAGCTCTGCATCCTCTGCAATGTCGCAGACGCTGGGGGCTCCCTCAAATGAGCCTACAGAAGCTGGACGTATTCCAGAGCCATATCGCTCCTGCATGCCCGACGTGGACAGACGAGGTTCTACTGTGCGAGGGCTTCGTGGCTTGGGCGAGCGCAAAGGAGATGAGGGTCGATCGAGTGGCATGGGCGAGGGCGAGAGGGTGAGGCGTCCAGAGTTCTGAAGGCCTCCAGAGGTTTGCATGACAATGGGCAGTGAGTGCGCTCGGGTCATGGGAGGTGCGAGTGCGCTGTGACCACTCTGGGAGCGTAGGTGAGAGCGTGCGTAGGGCGACCGGTTGCGTGGTTGCGTCGGATATGTGCTCTCTGAAGGTAGTCGATGGCCGAAAGGATGTGACGAGGGTGCAGGGTCGGTCTGCGAGCGAGGCGTGGAGGGCCGCCGTGATGACATGCTGTCGTCTGAGGTGTTGCTCAGCTGGCGGGCGAGTGTGTTTACTTCACCCATGCTGTCGCTGTCTTCGGGGAGAGTGCTGGCCTGGATGCCGGTCTGCTTTGCTGGTCGGTGGGAAGGGGCCCTGGAAGTAGTCGTCGGGTGGGACTCGTCCTGGTCGTCTTCCTCGACAGGTGGAGACGCTGTCCTGCTGGAAGGCCGAGCGGTGGCAGCTGGCGCTGAGCGGGTGGTTGAGCGCAGAGCTATGGCGTCGAGACGCTGGAGGAGTTCGTCGTGCTGCGAGTCGTCCGGCGCTGCTGGCGAGGACGAAAAGTGTGCGGCGGTCATGGCGGCGAGCTGCGAGAATGCATAGTCTGGCGTGCAGGCGGTCAGGCTGGACGGACGTCTGTTCGGAGGTGGAGAGGGCGTTGGCGAGTGCTGCGCAGGGGCTAGTCTGTGGTTGTTAGGGACGCAGGTTGCTCCTTGCTCTTGTTTCAGGCGCCGGAAAGTGAGGGTTGGGCCCAGCTATTGGCTGCTGGCGGCCTTTCTGTTTGGCAGCGCTCGTCGCGCAAACACACAGCGAACAGACGACGTGCGAGGACAGACACAGTTGGTGCTGGCACTGTCGGGAGTGTGCAGCAGGTGGGCAGCAGAGCGCGCGCTGATGCTGCACTGCGACTTATGGAGGGGGGAACCGTTCAACGGCTGTGCCCTGCCTGCCAGGGACGCAGCGCTATCGCTTTGTCTGGGGGCGCGCTGGGCCGCGATCAAGCCAGACGCTCCGCTCAACAGCGCTACCCTGCCCAGGAACGTGGACGAGGTAAGTCAAGTACCGAAACAAAGCCCACTCGGGTCGAGTTCACGGCGAAGATATTCAGGAGCGCGCTTTGAACGGCTGGGAAACCGCTTGATGCGCTCTTCAACGCCGCCCCGTCCCCATGATTGAATTGCACAAGCCGAGCGCCTAGCCGGACCCTGCATATCGCCGTTTTCGGGCTAGCAGAGCGAATTCACTCTGGCCGCCCGGCAAGCACTTCGCCGAACGCGACCATACCCACTTCAGGCCTGTTCCTGCCTGTTCTCGCCTTGCCTCCGCCCGCTTTTGGATGCCGCTGCTAAATCTGGACTCCTGCCTGCCAATTTTGATGACTTGTGGGTGTTCATGCGGTTCCTGACCAAGTCTCCACCCAGCCAAATCAACTCGTTGCGGAGAAATTACTCGCGTCAGATCCTGCAATAAGCCTCTAGTCCGCTGAGCCACGACGAAGGGTCCATGCACAACTCTTGTTTCCTGTCAGCCATACCTCCCATCTTGTGCAGGTCGTTCCAAAGATGATATGTCTGCAGCAACCCTCATCCGTCCATCTTTGGTTGCTGAGAACGTTCTGGCATGCCGCCGCCATTTCCGTGACGCCGAAAACAGCCTGCTTACCACCAACCAGGAATCAGATAAAGTGCATACATTAGTCTCAGCATAGATCGTGGATGAACTCGCTAGCCAAGCGCATCGATGCTTCTTCATTTGAAGCATTCGATGTTCGCCACATACAAGAGAAGCACCCTTTAGCGGAAAAATACATAGCAGTACGGCTAGGACGGGCAAACAGTCAGCGCAGACAATACCCCCACTATCGTGAGAAGCATAAGGCGAAGCTAGCAGAAAACCTGGACGCAATCGATGCATTGTTAGAAGAGACCGATGGAACTGTGGCACCTTCTACTACTGGAGCTTCTTCTACACAGGTAAAAGTCTTCGACTCAGGTAGAAGATGCTGATTTGAGGGACGACGTTACATCGCAAACATTTTACAATCGCCTCGAACCACCACCGTTACCGCAAAAGGGCTACGAGGGAGAGTACTTCGTCTGTCCAATTTGTCGAGTTTTCATCCAGATTGACCAGCAGCCTGCCTGGCAGAGACATATGTATCAACATGTTCAACTCTATGTGAACATTGGCCCCTGCGATATGCTCATCATCCATTGACTTGATATAGGTCTGTACCTTCCAAGACTGCAACACTCCTGACCGTACATACGCCTCAAAAAGTTAGTGATTTGCTCACGAAAAACAGGAGCATCGTGTACCATGGACTTGGCTCGAGAGTTGTCCTCGCATCTTCCTCTCAGTGGAGGATTGGAACAGCACTTCGGCGATGCACACCCACAAGCTGTACTACGCGACCATCGCCAACAAGAGAGTCATTACGAAGCGTCGAAACCGCAAGAATGTCCACTCTGTGAAGTGAAGCTTTCTTCGCTTCAGCAGCTACGCAGCCACTTGGGGAGACATCAGCAAGAGGTACAGCAGGAGGAACATGACCTGCGAGAGTCCGAAACAGGTTCAAAAAGTCGGTCTGCGGTGTATCCAGGATCTGTGTAGGAGATGATCTTGATAGCGCGGCCAAAAATGGTATACACCGGTCGTGCCGTGCCTTGCAGTCATGTGGGAGGAAGTTGTAGGCTCTGAGCTGGTGACGACTCTATCGACCGAGCTTGAGATTGCCGTTGACTGGAAACATAGGTAGATCGTCTTTGGGATTGCGCTGAGCGGAGCTAGAACTCTTTGAACTCTGAGGGCAGCTGTCTGTCCCAGGCCACATTCTCGGCTGCTAAGACATATGATACTCTCTGGCTTCACAATCATGCGACAGCATACACTCACATGTCAGACTTTCAGAGGATTTGTATCCCTGGCCTTAAAGGCCGTCTGCCAAAACGTGTGTGTGCCGTTTTGCCGTCGTACCGTATCAACCAATTGCAGAATCGTTGGACGTTGGGCGCCTCTGTCTGCGCAAGACGTGTCTGCCTCGGCTCGAAGTTCGGGCAGCGCCAACCGCCGATCAAATCCGCTCCCGGAATTGGGTGCGGAATCCAGTGATTTGATGAAGATCTGTGATGTTCCTTGATGGTGAAGTTGGAGCAGGTTTGCCGAGTTGACCGCTGGGATCTGGGACAGGTTGGGAACAAGGCAGGAACGCTCGAGCCGCAAATCTCCGTTGTGCTGTCACTCGCAGCGGCACTTGCCAGCAACAACCTCACTCCCTTCCCTTCGAAGGTCGTGACATCGCTGCCTTATGCATCGCTCCGGAGAAAGCGATTTCCTGTGGCTTGCTTGTTGATCTCATGAATGACGCGCAGCATAGATCGCTATGCTCGGCGAGCGGGATGCCGTAACATTTTACTTAGTTCACGGGCTCCAGTCTTGGGCAGAAACCAATTTCGATTAACTGGACCAGATGTAGAGTTAGTGGCAGAATAATTACTGGCCAGTGAGAAGGCGCGGAAGACCAGCGACATGCTAACCACCTGTTTCATTACACGTTGCCATCGCTTCTGTCCTTCCGTGGGCACAAATATGCAAAAGGACCAGTGCAGCGCTCTTGTCACCGTCCATGGCCTTTTGGGACACTGTCTTGACTTCTGCAAACGCAAAATCATATGGCAAACGACTCATACCTAACATCGTTGACGACAATGCAAGACATCAACCAGATCGGGTATGCTTTTCGTATCCCGTAAGCTATACGAACCTGCGTCACGGTTTTCAGGATGTCAACTGGCAGTGTGTAAGTTCGGCTTGCTTCTAACTGGGGGTGATACTGACAGTTTCAGTTTGCCAATGGCATCAATAGGATGGCCCGCTTTCTCGAAAGAAGGATTGGGTTGAGTGCCGAGTTCAGAACAGTCATGTATATGGGCTTTCCTGATATACGGACCTATATCGTTCTTGTAGCAGCGTAAGTTCGAGATCTATGTCCAAGGCCGGCAACGTCATAATTCCGACGTGCAAAGGCTGACAGGTGTTCATAGTATGAAAACGGGACACAAGGTACGACTGCTGGCAATGTGTCTATAGCATTGCGATATTATACTGACGAAGTAGGTACTCTTCAGCTCTCATCGAAACAGCTTAGCAGGGCATGCAAATCTCATCAGGCAGAGCAACTGCACTGTTCTCCTGCATACGGCCGGCTTTCCGGTATCGGGCATTCTCGAACGCTGTTGGCTCGAAGCTGTGCAAATCCCAGAAATGGCCACACTTCTTGACCATTCGCCATGCGAGCCGTTCCCGTACAAGAAGACATTCAGTGAAGCGAAACACGATCCTTGCTTCGTGACGCACACTTCAGGTTCCACCGGCTTGCCTGTGCCTGTGTTGTATACTCACTGGTCGATCAGCACGACTGATCAGCATCATCTTGTCGCTCCTTTGGAAGGACGACCTTCCGTATGGGGTACCATGTTCGATGCCAGACGTCGCAATTATCTGGCCTGGCCCATCTCTTCGAGCTCAGGTGTTAGTTCTGGTATCACAGACACCTGCTTCAATAACATTGCGACTGTACTTGGCCCACCTGAGCAAGCTACTGCAGCTACCATGGATGAGATGATCCGTTACGCGGATATAAATTCGGCGAGCTGTGTACCTGCGACGTTAGAGGAGCTAGCGCAAAGTCCAGATGTTCTGGCGAAGCTAGGAAACCTGGAGCACATCGCATACGTTGGAGGTGATTAGATCTTTCTAAGCATGATGAGCGTATTCTGACAGTAACAGGTTCGCTTTCTCACCATGCCGGAGAAATCGTATCTCGTTACGTTCGACTAATGTCCCTGATGGCATCGACGGAGACCGTCACCCTGGTCCAGCACGTGACCGACTATGAAGATTGGTCATATGTTTGCCTTAACCCAGTCCTGAATGGAATACAGATGCGGCCGGTCGCTGATCTTTTCGAACTCGTCTACGTCAGAAATACAGAGTGCGCGGAGTTTCAGGGCGTGTTCAAAGTTTTCCCTCACCTGCTTGAGTACTCGATGCGCGATCTGTATTCGAAACACCCAACGAAACCAAATCACTGGAGACACGAAGGGCGTAAGGACGACATTATTGTCTTCAAAAACGGAGCGAAGTTCAATCCCATGCTACACGAACGGATGATTGCGATGCATCCTAAAGTGCATGCCTGCCTATTGGTCGGCACCGGTCGCGACAAGCCGGCAGTGATTATCGAGCTGCATCCGCAATGCTATACAGAAGACGTGTCGGCGCAGAGGGTTCTCTTACTAGAGATCTGGCCGCAAGCTAGCAAGGCGAACGACGTAGCAGATGCACTTGGTCAACTCGAACAACGTTATGTCATCTTTGCTAAGAAGGAAAAGCCCTTCGAGATGGGATTGAAAGGCACCGTACAAAGACACGCGACAACCCGCCTTTATGCCGAAGAGATCGAACAGCTATACACTTCTATATCTGCAGGTGGCCTCGGTATACTTTTTCGAACGGAGGCTGTAGTAGCTTGATGTCTGACTCGGCCTGTTATCTCCCCTTCCCGTATGCGATGTCTATGCAGGCAGCATATTAATCCACCGTCGTGGCTTTCAGCAGTATCAAAGCTGACTGCGGCGTCGCATATCTCGCGTGCTGTACCCTTTCCGTGCTACAGGCTGCAAGCCTCGTTAGTGAGGCGTCCCCACTAGGCCTATTCCGATAAGTCTTTGTCAGCCCAGGAGTTCGGATTTCGATATTCGTCCGCTTCAACGACGACGAAAGTCGACGCCTTGCACATGGGCTCACTGATTACTGTAATGGAGGAGGCTGTGGAACCGCAAGTGGTACAACAAATGAACGTATAAGTACAGCCTAACGACTGAGCTTGCCAATCCAAACTGCACTCACACCTTCGACATTCAGTCTCGAAAAGTCTGCTGCCTTCTATTCCCTTACATCGAGATTATCTGTAGCTATGGCACCGAAGTCGTTCCACACAGTCGCTCTGGCGCCCATTATCCTCGGCCTCAACAATGCTGCTGCTGTAATCCGCAAAGGCGAAGCACATGCCAAAACCAACAACATTGACCCTGCCGAGTACCTTACTGCACGTCTGTACCCTGACATGGGCGACTTCTGCTACCAGGTGTTCCGCTTCACCGATACCGCCAAGTTCATCGTGGAGCGCTCCAACCCGTCAGCTCCAACGATCACCCTCGCTGATGAAGAAAAGACCTTTCCAAAACTCCTAGCACGCATCGAGAAGACTCTTGAATATATCGGAAGCATCGAACCAAGTGTTCTTGATGGAAAGGAAGACGATGAGGTCGTGCTTCATCTCGCAAAGCACCTGCCGAGAGGCCCATTCGAAGTCAGGTTCACTGCATTCGAGTACGTACTGAGGCAGGCCCAGCCGAACTTCTGGTTCCATGTCACGACCATGTATGACATCCTGAGGCACAAGGGTGTTCCGTTGGGCAAGATGGACTTTTCGAATGGAGCGGGACTGATACCGACCAGGTGGCTGGGGACGGCTAAGTAGATAAGTGTCAAGTTCAGAACCAAAGTATGTTTGAAATACCTGCATGAACAATGGATACGATTATGTCCTATATAGACCCGTCTATGACTGTCACAACGCCTGTCGTTAATGCAATCGTCACTTCGTCTTTCTCTTGCTACAGCACCTTCACCGTTCCGCCCTGATCATAAGGAGATAGCAGCAACAAGCGCGTCCATCGCACTTGAATGTGTACTCGCATTCGCTGGGCTGACAAATGGCCCGGACCAAACTAGACTCAACGCGTTGCCCTGATCCTCATTCCTGTTGTTCATCCAGATACTGTCCGCATTGGTCCGGATCGAGTCGGTAAAGGCATCGTCTGGTGCAGCTTCTGCAAGAAGCTGCAGGTTTCGCATGAAAATTCCCTTGAACTGATTTCCATCGCCGCCGCAGCCTGGTTCGCAGCCATCGTGGATGACGCCATTGTCATCTGAGAGTTCGTAGATCGCCGCTTTGGCGATCTTGTTGGCCAGAGGAAGGTAGGTGTCGTTAGGAGCAGCTTTGTTGAGTTCGACAAGCCCGCCGAGGATAACACCCTGATTGTAGGACCAAGTTTGCTGAGACGCTGTCAGAATCTGCGTGCATGATAGCTCGAATCCGAGGACACTTACATAGCCGTTGTTCTCGCAGCCTTCAGTCAATCCATCATTGATGGTACCCTGCTCATTGATCATGCCACTATTCAAGAACCACTTCAACGTCAACTCAGCCCACTCAACGTATGTGCTTTTGTTCTCCGCTCGATTTGCCAAGTGCGCAGCCGTCGATAGGAACAGCTCGTTCGCGATGGCGTTCATGTAGTCTTTCTTCCAACTCCAGAAGATACCACCGTTACCGCATCGTGTTGGCCATGCTTTTGTGACTTCGCCAAAGATGCCTTCCGCCAGCTGTAGGTACTGGATGTTCTGTGTGACATCATACGCGCCGATCCAAGCTAGTGCCCACCATAAGTCGTCGTCGTAGAAACCATCGAGCCAGTCTTCTGGGTTTGGAGTAGTTGCAAGAGCGGCTTGGGTTGCTACGTCCTTCGACGCCGACGAAAAGCTGGGTAGGCTTTGAACGTCCACGTATTGACCTTCTTCTGCGTCCCAATCGGTCGGAAATACGGTGACCGGCTCATTGGTGCTAGGGTTGAGATTCTTTGAGTATCCTGAGCCCGTCTCATTAAGTAGTAATGTGAAGTTGCCTATGTCTGCGTCACTAAGACCTCGTCTTCTCTTTGCTCCCTTCTCAATTCCTGGTTGTGGGTTTTTCGCAGGTGCCTGTAGGAGTGTGTTGGCGAACACACGTGTTGCGAGGTTCTGCAGCTGCGCGTTCTTTGGGTCGGCCTGCGCAAGGTTGGCGATCATCGTGAGTACGTTCGCACTATTCCACCAGCCCGCTGTGTCCCAAAGGCCTGTGCCAGCATTGTACCAGATCTGTAGTGTCGAAAGCGCGAATTCGGCGCGTTTAGTGGGGTCGGTTACGGAATCGTAGATACTTTGTGCGGACGTAAGAGGTATGCTCAAAAGCAGCGATTGTAAGAAGAAACGTGATGGATGCATGATAAATGTGCGTGCGGAGGTATCTAGCAAAGCGTGATACTAGAATGATTGGAGGATTAATATGCGTATTATTGATTTCGGACGACTCAACGCGACCGGTAAACAAGTTCAAAGAAGGAAGAGAGCTTTTCGATGCGTCCTTGCCAACAGACTGTAGCGCGACATCTTCTAGCAATAGGTACGCATCGTTGCCCCTGCTCCGTAATTTGGAGACCTTAAGGCATCGTACCTGCCCACCATCCGTTCATTTACTTAAAAGGCATCGAAACAATCAAGAGGTGTGGAATCGCAAGCTGAGGAAGGGAAGTGGAGATAAGATGTCAAAATTCGCATGGCATACCTTAGTGCTATTTTTAGGGATGCCTGTTCTGCGACATGGTGTTGTTTCACACCTGAAAATTCCCGGCCTTCGATTGGAGCTTGTTGGAAACGGAAGATTGTATCGACTCTTTTCGGCGCCCAGCGATATGCATTCGCAGCCGCGAGAGCTAGCACGACCCTCGAAGGTGTGATGTGCATTGCTAGTGAAGATGTGACGCAAGGCTTGCCAAGGCGGCAGTGATAGCCACGGTGCACAGGCACTGATGCGCGCATATCCGAGACTGCTATAGAAGGCTGTGCGTCGATAACGAGAGTGCCTCTTTGCAATTGT
The DNA here is from genome assembly GCA_021642125.1 of Nothophoma quercina. Lineage (NCBI taxonomy): Eukaryota > Fungi > Ascomycota > Dothideomycetes > Pleosporales > Didymellaceae > Nothophoma > Nothophoma quercina. The sequence goes on along the minus strand of JAKIXB010000050.1, from coordinate 117,903 downwards.
TCGCGGCTGTAAGGAGCTGTTGTAGAGTGCGCCGGGATGAAGTCGAGCGCAGTACCCCACCAACATCAGGACCTTAGATCAGCCAAGCACGTGCGGTGCAGCCAGCCAGACGCTAAGATGTCCTCTCTGAATATTGTACCACGAACTTTCGAGGCTCTCCTAGCACTCAGTAGAGGCCGCCAGTACGCTCAAAGTCATAAGAAGCTGGCTCGCTATGTCGCAGGATAATCACCGTTTCCTCTTGTCGTTGGCAACTCAAAACGTTGCCCACATCCTTGGTATCAGCAGGCAGCGCGCTCCGTTCAGCGCAGGTGTACCCCGTCGGCACCTTGGGCGTATAAGCACATCTCGATCGTGTACGAGTTCGGTCCAGAGACCAGCTGTGAAGACCGTACCCTCACGCGATCAAAACATCGCCACCAAGCTCCTTCACTTCGTCAACCCAGCAGTTATCTGCCCCAGAGCCTGCTCTGTCCTTGCATAGCCAGATCGTTTCTAATACTCTCTTTACCGTGTGCAAGTAACCCCAGTACATCTCACTGTACAAGGTATCCAGCGTATTCATGATCCATTCGCGTTGTGTAGGATCTTCGGACTCGGCACCAGCCAGGAACAAGGGCCAGCATATACACTTGAAGACCGCATCGCCGGGCTTGAGATGTGAGATGTGGTGGACGACGTCGTTGGCGAGAACTGTCAAGTTAACAAGCGCCGTGTCACTTGCAGGATCGAGGAGCGGATGAGTGACGGGTAGCACACGTGCTAAGTAAATGCAGACAGCAGAGCGATGCGCAGAAGCGATGCGTACTCTTTGCTTCAGGTCTTCGAATGGCGACGCAGGCTCGAAGTCGCAAGACCAGGCGATAGGATCGAAGTCGAGTGCTCTTTGTAAAAGTACGCCCACCTGCTCCTGGATGTTATCCCTCAAGTTCCCAGAGGCTCCATCGCGAGAGTCTGGCAACTCAAAAGACTCGAGCATGATACGAAGAAGGGGTGCTGGACACGACAAGTAGTTGTTAGTTTCTGCGTAGCGCAAGATAGGTTCTAGGTCGATTGTGTCCGGCACGAATTTTGACATCGTCGAGAAGGACAATGTTGATCCCAGAACGTAAAAGACCAAGAGATCAGAAAGAATGGTCAGACGCAGTCTGCTCATCGGCTTTTGCAGATACGGAGGTTCTCCCAAGAGCTTGATCAGAGACAGCGCACCATCCATGTGCACCTTCCACTTGTCCTTGCCAGACTCAACAAGAGTGTAGTTGACGAACATCAAAATGGTTACTAGGACCAGATCGATGTTTGATGGGGTGACAGAAGCTACATTTTGAGCCAGAAGTGAGAGCGCATTAGTCTTCGCAGTCAGTGCATCTCGATATGAAGACTGAAGTGGTCCACCAAATCGGCTGACTGCTTGATAGTACGCAATAAGACAAGGGCTTTGCTTTGCTTGATAAGCTGACTGACCCATCGGGTTGCGTGAGATATTGAAGACATGAAAAGCCGAGTTTGCGACGATGATGTGCAGTAGTAACGGGTAATCAGATGTCGCTGGTATGAGATCGCGGATTGGGTTCTGCCCCGGCATGTCGTATACAACCATATCCTCACATAATTGTGTCGCAAAATGGTAAAGATAGTAGCGCGAGTTGCGGTCCAAGTCATTGACCAGTGGGTCAGCCAAAGGTCGGTGAAGGACGATCCCCGTCTCATCTTCTTCGGCTGCTGAACCGAACCCAGGTCCATCTTTTGCAACTTCGGTTGACGTTCCGGCCGCGGGCTCCGAGGGTGTTGGCTGTGTTTGTCCGACAACAAGATCAGACTCCCATGTGATGGCGGGTGCATCGTGAGGCTTGGCTTCCTCTTTGGTCGACAATCGCTCTTCATACGACTTCCCCATCATCTTCCCCCGACTCGCAACCCCGCGATTCCACACAAAGAGCTTTCCATATCCCAGGCATTCGGTACCAGATGAAAGACATTTGTGGCAAACCGGCGAAGAGCGGTCGCACTTCCAGCGACGTCTGCGACAGTTGTGGCAGGCTTTCGTAGGGAGGTTGAACAACGTCGAGCTCATTGGACAAGCGCCATGCAAGATGTGTCGAGTATTGACCGTAAAGAACTGTGGAATCTTGGGGAAGATGCAGATGAGCTCGGGTTATTGACGGTTATTGTTGCACGCCCTCCAGTGTCCACGTTGGCCGCCGATTCCGCCATGAAAACGCTGGGGGATGAATCGTCAATACGGCGGGGTGGTTCGGCCAATGTCGCAGTCCTCGGGCCATCAACCACTCAGCGCTTTGCATTTCGCTGACAAACCGACAGGTTTTGCGCGTTTGGCCTGTTTGCGTCACCTTTCGCTTTGGACAATCGTTCTCGCCACCTGAACGCGCTAGACGAAAGAAGAAGGCCAAGCACATGCCATGCATCTCCTGGTCCACACCGTCACCACCTTTTATTCGAACGTCACAGACGCAGTTGAACCGTGGAGGCTTCTTATGGTGGGGTTCTCAGCCAAAATGTTGTGCTTCACAGGCTCCGGTCATATTGCGGCCGTCACGGAGGCCGACTGCCACAACAAAGAAAGAGGTGCTGTGAACAACCAATACAGCCTCAACTCCTGAATTGTCTACAAGCATTGGCCATCACATCCCAAGAGCGACTACATATTGACAACTCTGACAATACCTATCACACGTTGTTCGACTTCAGCCCCTACCTCGTGTTGATGGTAATTTCCCGCAAACCTCCATCACGGCTAGCCGCTTCTAGCTTTATCAGTTTCTGAGATCCTCATATCAATCTCGCTGCCACCCCTCGTCGAGTCGAACGATCATGGCTCATACGGAGGAGCTCGAGGACGGGACCCTTCCTCACTCCTGCGGAGGGGGTTACAGTGCGTCTGAAATTGAACGGTTAGGACGTGAGCGACCAGCTACCTTTAAGTCGACTTGGATGGAGCTTGGTTTCGCATTCGCCCTTCTTGGGTCGATGTTCGTCGCCGAATATCTGATTTCCGGCTTTAACATTCTCCTGCCGTCGCTCACTACGTCCCTCAACATCCCAAAACAAGCGGAGACATGGCCTGCCAGCGTGTTCTCTTTAGTCACTGGTGCTTTCCTACTCCCAGCCGGCCGACTGGCTGATATGTACGGCGGCTACATTGTCTTCGTCAGTGGACTCGTATGGCTCCTGGTTTGGACAATTATTGCAGGGTTTAGCCAGAACTACATCATGCTCATATTCTGTCGAGCACTTCAGGGCTTCGGTCCCGCAGCTTTCTTGCCGTCTGGTATCATGCTTCTCGGTAGCGTTGTGAGTAGTCACATCTGAGCGTACATGGGAACGGACGAGCTAATTGATCACAGTATCGTCCTGGACCACGAAAGAACCTCGTCTTCAGTCTTTATGGCGCCTTCGCACCTGTTGGCTTCTTCACCGGTATCTTCTTCGCTGGTGTCTCCGCTCAGTTCACGACTTGGAGGTGGTTCTTCTTCATCGGTGCCATCATCCTCGCCATCGTAGGGGTGGTTGCATGGCTCTGCATTCCGAACCGAGAAGAAGACAAGCACGGAAAGGGTGTTGAGATGGACTGGTGGGGCTTGGTCACCGTTGTTCCAGGTCTTGTGCTGGTCATCTTTGCCCTCACAGACGGCAGCCACGCACCCCAAGGATGGGCCACACCTTATATCCCAGTCACCTTCATCCTTGGATGGATCTTTTTGGGCGCCTTCATCTACATTGAGGGCTGGTTTGCCGAACAACCTCTTCTGCCAGGCGACATGTTCCATGTCAAGGGTATGAAGTGGCTCGCAACAGCCTTGTTCTTTCAATACGGCACATTCGGTATTTTCCTGTTCTACGCCTCCTTCTACATCGAGGAAGTCGTAGGCGCCAGCCCGCTCCTTACTGCCGCCTGGTTCGCGCCCATGTGTGTTGGCGGCCTCATCCTTGTTACCGTCGGCGGCCTTGTTCTACATCTTCTTCCCGGTCGCATGCTTCTACTCATTAGCGGCACTGCATACATCCTCTGCACTCTCCTTTTCGCTATCATTCCGGTCGAATTCAACTATTGGGCTTACGTGTTTCCATCGATGATCTGCGCTACCCTCGGGATCGACATCACATACAACGTCAGCAACATCTTCATTACAACATCTATGCCCAAAAACCGACAAGGGTTGGCAGGTGCCTTCATGAACAGTTTGCTGTTCCTAGGTATCGCTGTTTTCCTGAGTTTTGCAGATCTTGCTGTCAGCGAGACGGAAGATAGAGGCCCAAGGGAGAGCTACAAAATTGCGTTCTGGCTTGCGACAGCACTCTCGAGTGCCGGTCTAATCCTCATGTTTCTAGGTGTTAAAATCGGCAAGGCATCGAGCGACCTTACGGTGGACGAGAGGCGAGAGCTAGAGAATGAGCTGACGAGGAGGCACACAAACACAAGCACTGCATGAGCAATTACATTGTATTTTCATTACATACTCATCGTTTTTTCCAAGAAAAGATACCCAAGTCGGATACATAGAAGCCACATTAAGCACTAGATTGAAGACGCTAGATTGCATAATAATAATACTGAATCTCAAACACTTTCGTGTCCCGCTCGTGACTAGCAGAGCCTTGGTCATTGTTGCAGAACCTTCTCAGCCGTGTCTAGGAATCTTTGCGCTTTTTCAGCGCAGTGGGTGCTTCATGCTTGAACTCCTTTGTACTTTAGCTCCATGGGCGATGAAATATCGTGGTAGCCCTTTCACGAGGTTGATGTCGTCCTGTACTAAGCGGTTGCCGATCTCCTGCTTGTTACCGCTGCTATGGGTCTTGCGCTCTCGGCATACGGCGAGAACTTCGTAATACTTGTACTCAGAGTAGCCTTCGGTGTCAGAGTCAGTCTCCACGAACACGCTCTTCGTATCGCGCTTCCGCTTTCGGAGAGGACTAAGTGCCGATTCCGGTCGTATTGGTATTTACGTTGGCTCTGGAGTCGACTGTAACGATGATTTTGGTACTTCTATTGGTGGCGGTGGTGCAGCCGCAGAAGAGGCTCGAGTTCGTATGGGTAAGACTACCGCCACCTCCAGCTGCTCGATCTCAGCAAGCTTAGTCAATTAGAAATCATCACTATCCTGCTCAGACCCATCAACAGCCTGTTGAGCGATTGCATCTGCCTCCGCATCGATCCGGTCAACCTCGTAGTCTCCAATTCAATACAATTTTGTACGGTCTCGATGTTCTTGAGGACGCTCCGCTACCCGAAGGCTCGGTATCTTCAGTTCTTGATCAACAGGCCAGGAATTATGTCGAGGTAAGCAGTTGTATACTTTCGATCATGATTTCCAGCCTTTCAATAGCTCGACAGCCATGGCATCGTCGATGATGCCCTGCGAATGATAGTGCTCAACGTGAGCAGTCTTTAGCTCTACATTCCAATGCGCTTGCATGTCGCCATAGACAAAACCAACATTGGTGTTCCCGATGCTAGATCCTAGCATGCGCGTTGTTGCGTAAGATGTGATCGGTGAACCGCAAGTTGAACAGTAGAACCTCGATTGGCGGCAAGAAGACTGTGAATGACTGTTCCTGTTGTTCAGAAGGGAACTGGTCTTCTTGGATCAGAGATGTCCAAGAATCGCATTGAGGAAACGCAGTATTGCACGCTCGGGTTCACACAATATCAATATGGAATGTCCAAGAGCTGACGAAGACTGCGAGTGAAAAGACTGTTGCTACAGTACAAGACAATTGTGTACGCATGCATAGTCCTGTGGGCTTACGCAGACCTCTTCTCGAGTTTTCGTGGCTGCTTTCTGGTAGTCGCTGAACTATCCGGCACCGAACTGCCGTTGTCTGATCTGCTTTGTATCTTGCGAGGCTTCTTACGGCCCTCCTCTTGAGTTTGGACTGCAGCATCCTTGTACGTGGACCGAATCTCCTGAGCGTTCTCCTGCGTAACGTGTGCCCTGCTGTCTTCCTTCTTCCCTTGAGTCTCTGCGTCGCCATTGGCATCCAACTGTGTATTCGTGAGGTCTTCGCTCCTGTATAGATCTTCTTCAGGCCCTTGGCTATGCTCTTGTTCCTGCCCACGCTGTGTTTCTTTGGTCGCACGCTTTTGATCCTCCTGCTTGGTAGCCATCTCCTGCCCCTTGGGCTCATCTGATGATGCTATGGAGGGCATGGATGGCATTGCCGATTTGGCCCCCTCGATGGCTTCTTTCTGCTCCTCGCTTGTGCTCTCGTTCGTCCAGCCTTCTAGCTCGTCGTCTCTGGGCGCTTCTTGCTCATTGATCTGGCCGACCATCTTTTCCAATTGCTTCTTCTGGTTTTCGGTGGCCTTCCAACCCGGGAGGTTACCCGTGATCTTTTGGATGCCTTTGCCCGCTCCCTTCCCCAAATCCCAGAATGGACCGTGCATCCAACCAGTAGCTGCTCCAAGACCAGCACCTACGCCGCCCAAAGCTGTTGAAGTTACGCCGCCGACTAACGTTCCTGTGATGGCACCTAATGACGCGCCTGGAGCAATGCCGAGGCCTGCACCAACTGCCATGCCCTGGAAAGTGCCTGATCGTAGGTACCTTGCTGTTTTGCCCAGAGACTTCGACTGTATCTGTTGCTCAAGGGCTTGTTCCATGAGCTTCTGGCGTTCTTCGGGGTCTCCAGCCGCGGCGGCTGCCTTCATCAGTTCCGTGGCTTTCTTCTGTGCTTCGGTCGCTTGTTTTGCAACTTTCGATGACTCTTTCCGCGCATCTTCCTCAGAAACGCCATCTTTGCGTGATTTCTTTGGTCCTGGATCTTTCTTTTCCGCTGTCATGATTGAGTTTTTTGTGTTGTTCTTGTGTGACGGTGTTTCGCAAACAAGATACATCGAAATATACGTCATTGCGCCGAATCCGTACTAGTTTGCGAGTCCTCCTGGGCTCTTCTTAGGACGAGACCAGGAACAAACAACATCGAGAATCCAGAACGAATCTTGTGCTGGGAGACCATGAACATCGAGCAACGCACAAAAAATGTCAGGGTTCAGCAGTCAGATAACTGGTTATTGACCAAGCGTTCAATTAAGGAAGTCACCTCCTGTTTTCGCAAGAACCTCATCGTAGTATCCTTGAAAAGCAAGCCACCCTTTCTCTGGCGTACCTACTTGCTTGTAGCTCTCGGCAGCTTCCTCATCAGGTATGGTCTTTGGCTTATATCCATTACCGGCAGCCGCAGCATCGATGAGCAATTGCGCCTGGCAGGTCTTGTCCAAGCTCAAGAACCAGAAAGCCGCCTCATCGACACTGTGACCTACTGTCAGAATGCCGTGGTTTTGCAGAATAGCTGCTTTGCCGTCACCGAGAGCGTCTGCAATTCTGTCACCCTCATCGCCTTCCAGCACAACGCCTCCAAACTGCTTGTAGACACCATGACTCCTGAAGAATCTTAATGAATCTTGAGTGTACATGCTAAGCTCTCGCCCGAAAGCGCTCCACGCTTTACCATATACACTGTGCGCATGACACGCTGCGTGCACATCGGGCCGCCGTCTGTGCACCGCGCTGTGAATCGCAAACGCAGCAGCATTGATCGGTTGATCGCCTTCCACGACTTGCCCATGCTCGTTTACCAGTATCAAGTCTGACACCTTGATCTGAGAAAAGTGCGTTGACAAGGGGTTCAGCCAGAAATGATCCTCTAAGACCGGATCTCGGACAGATATATGACCAGCGACACCCTCGTCAAACCCACGCATCGCGAAGACGCGGTATGCTGCAGCAAGATGTTGCTTTCGGTACAAACGCTCTTCTTCGAGTGAAGAGAATGTGGGGTACTTGCGGATCTTGAGTCGAGCGCCAGAGGCGGTCAGTCCCATTGCAGTAACAGACTGATTGTCGCTATGATCATTGTGGTTTACAGTTTGTCCAGGTGCTACCGAAGCAAGGCAAGTCTTTGTAGAGGTCGCGAGCGCGCGAACGATGCCTTGTCGAAGGCAGAACGTATGATATAGAGTGTGGAGGTTAGCACAACGCGCTGATCGTACTATTGAGCGTACTGCAGACATTGTGAGTAGTGTATGTGAGGGTTGAAGCATTGAGACCTCGACGGGTAAGCACGACAGCTTCGAAGCTTCCCCGCATCAACGACCCGACCGGAAATAACACCCGTCTACTATAGCCGCGGCCGGCTCACGTTCAAATATGACACTGGCGTTCGTAGCATATTCGATATCTCTATCCTCATAAGATGCTGGAGCTGCGGCGCAAGATGTTGTTGTGTTACCGGACGCGCCGTGGATGACATTGCGCGACTCAAGCCGACAATCAAATCAGCTGACCGTGTATCTTACGCGTTTTTTGCACCTCACCGTCTACGTCGCCGTATTGCTGTCTCTTTAAGAACTTCAACGTGGGTCTCGTGATAGCGACATTCTTTGAACTCTGTACATCAGACCTACTCAATAACTTGACTCAGCTTGAAATCGAGCATGCTCGGATAGAAATGTCGGGTGGTGAAAAGGTTACTTGAAAGGGTCGTAGGTCTTTTCACTATGCTTGTCCAGTGAGCCACATCAAGAACTGTTCACTCGTATTTGCTATGTGCCGTCCGAGACCATAATTACAGTGTACATAGTCCACTACGGACAGCCTTTACTACCAGGCCTACACAATGACCAATTCAGCGTCGTACCGCTTGTAACACCCCTGACACATGTCATATGATCTTCAAGACAGATACTGACTCTGTCGTAGTGCATCTTCACCAAGCATCACCCTTCTGGTACCATATGACCATCCTACAGACTTATCCATGGATTCAGACTATAAGGTGTAGAGCCTCCAACCAGGACTCCCGACTGCTCAGTACTTTCTCGGCCGCTTTCACGAGACTGTGTACGACAGCACCCAGATTATTGTTCTGCAGCAGACCACAGCAGATCACTTCGATGTCTATGAGTACTGGCTTTTGACTGGCGAGCTTCAGCTATATGGCGAGGTAGGCGAAGCCAATGCTGAACATCCTACGAAGGAGCAAGCTCACGTAGGCTACGAGCGATTACTCTCTTGTTGCAGCCTTGCTTGTACCCTGGGCGACAATGTCTTCCTCAATGTCCTTGTCACCCAGCTTATTCAGACCCTGCGTCAAGCAGATGCTTTCCAGCCACAGCTCATCCGTCTCCTCACGCACGATTGTACCGAGAGGGTTATCGCGGAGTCAGGCGTCCACTCCAGGCTCTTCAAACTGGTGGCTCATGCGTACACACGCTTCGCTTTTGTCGATGAGATTCGCGTACTCGCATTTTCGAACTACAATGTCTACTTCAAGAGCCAAGTCATGCAGAGTATGGCCAACATGCGGACGCATCAGCACATGGATGGGAATGCGGCAAAAGACTTCGTCGTTGGGACTTGTCATTATCACACCCACGACTTCTACGATGCCTGTACGCAGCTATGGAAGTAGGATCGTTGGTGCTGGGTAGGGTATGAGAAGTGGTGTCGGCTTTCAGATTAGTTGAAAGATGTATTGATAATTGACGTAGCATAATCCACATGCCACACTGAATCTCTGTGTGAGCATCGATGCAGTGAACGTAATACTCATCATACACCAAAGCTGACTCCCTTTGAACGCTCATATAACCAAAGACTATTAACTTCTGCGCTTCCGTATGCGTACCGCAACCTTCTCGATTGGTTTGACCGTACCAAAAGCGAACTCGCGAAGCGGAGGCAAAGCTGCATCCACCTCATCAGTATCGCACAGCTGAATCTCAAACTCGGTGAACAGAACCGCCAACGTGGCTAGCTGCAAGGTCGAAACCAAACGGAACCCGGGATATTGGTCGCTTGTAGCAAGCTTCTCCACAAGGTCCCCAACATCTCCGAGAACAGCGTTGCTCGACCCAATGCTAGTACTGCTTCTCAACCTGCTTTTCTGTGCGGGAAGCATAAACCGCTCAGCCCAAAACTCTTCAAGAGGCTTTTCCAAAGCTCGGGGTTGCATTTTCTTCCATAAGTCGGCATTGAGGGAGATGTCGTACGAGAACATCAACACTGTAGTATCTTTAGCTAGAGACCATTGCTTGTCCAGTGGAAAGCCTTCGAGTTTGTTCGTGCGTACTGTGCACGTCGCCGTTCGTAGTCTTCGGACTTCAGTCTGTATCGACTTGATGAGAGGCTCTTGAGAAAGCCCAATTATATCAAACTGGTGGTTTATGAGCGAGAAATGCTGTTCTATGCTGGCTGTCATATTGCGAGTCAGATGGGATTTGCGCAATGTCTCTATAGTCGTCCAGAAGGTGGACGACACGAGCTCAGTATGAGTTCTGGGCCACTCGTCAGCTTCAATGTAACAAATACGCAGGATGATTCGATATTTTGACGTACGCATGTATCATGCCTAACACATCTGCTGCCATTGCTTGGTACTTCAAGCTTTGGAACTTATCCATGAGATGGTAGCAGTTGTCGTAATGCTTGCGAATAAAACTCAGTCCAGTCGCCTCATCGAACACAGGGTCTATTTTAGTTGACCTGGATTCTGTGAACAGATCTGTTTTCCTTAAGTCCTCCCAGGTGGATTTGATCCAACTTCGAATGCCCCGATGTAAGCGATCGCGAGAGCTTCCAGCACTACGCATCATGATGGAAGGTGTACTATACATGTATCCTTCGACTGCTTCGTCGAAGGTCAAGTAGTCGCGCACCAGTCTGGGATAGTCTTTCAGAAGAGAAGAACCGAAGAGAGCATTCAAAGTGCAACGAAGAAGAACCAGTTGCAGGAATGACCAAAAGTCCTCGATCCGCGTCCATGAGTCGAACTGAAACATCTTATCGTGCATGTTGGCTGATATGATGGAAATGTAAGCATCGGTAGCTGCAGCAAGCGACGAGTCCGGGATACGAAATTTCGAATCTTCGTTCTCTTCTGCTTCACTATCTCTACCAGTATGAGCTGGGCCCCAGCGAAATTGATCTGCAGCAGCTGGCGAGCCGAACAGCTTGTCAAGCGCATCGATTGCAGCTGCGTCCGAGGTCAGGTTCTCTGGTGCGTCCAACACTCTTTTGATGTGAACGGGGTCTCGTAAGACGATATATGAACGCAGACCCGCCCGAACTTGGAAAGGTGCAAAAGTGCCATATACTCTTCTACATATGCAGTCAGTACGGCGTTGAGCACTGAAGCTCCAGTGTAACTTACATAAGCTCGGCGAAGTACTTCCGGGCGCCTGATTGCGCAAAGCCGAGCGCGTTAAACAGACCGGGAAGGAAATACGGTATTGTGGGAGGTCTTTTTTGGGTAGCTTTGCTTTTTGATTGGCGAAAGAAAAGTAGTGAAGTCACGTAATAAGTGAGGAAGGGAAGGACAACGACGAAGGCACCGATGATGGGAACAGGCGCCATGATGAAGATGGATGCGTCGAAAGATCACGCTCGCGGCGCTTGCATCTGATGGTAGTCTGAAAATTGGCAGGAAAGTAAGTATCTGATCGAGATTGGGAAATGCTGAAGGTAGGAACCCCGACGATGGTCAGGATGATCAGAGGAGATGGTTGGCTGGAGGAGCCACGATTCGCTTGCGGCGAATCTCCGGCGTTCCCGATGCCGCAGCCTGCCCTTGTCCTGTCACCGAAGCTCCTGCCAAAGGACAACCTTTGCCATATCGATAGCCTGGCATCATTAGTAGGTTGAGTAGACTCCCTTTCATCGATGAGTGCGGGTCTGACGTCCTTTGAGTTCATAGCGTCTTGTCACGAGCATTGAACACTCAACATGGGGGATTGTTATCTACGTATTAACACATTATATTCTTAGTACCGACTCGTAGTAACGAAGACATGCTGCAGGAAAAGAAGTGTTTGAGGTATATGTACGAACAAAGGAAAACGCTGAACGTGAACTTGTAATCATCATGAGCCCATCACTCTTACACGCCAATACTATTGTACACTCATCTTGGACGGATACGCTTAGACGTCAGTCTTCTCAGACCTGTCATCACGAGTGTACCTCGACATGCTCGAAGCTCGGACCTCCCTGTTGTTGTCGTTATTGTTGTTCTGGCCAAGAGAAGTGGGTCTGCCATTGAGAGTCTTGCTGAAGCCCATAGCGCCGAGGAGTACCAGGCCGAGGATAGCAAGGTTGGATAGCTCCCCAAAGATGATGAACAGAAAGGCAAGAGCCTGGTTGGTAGTGCGGGACCAGTTGTTAACGTTGTAGTAAAGCATGACGACCTGTGCGATGCTGAAGGCGTTACGGACGAACACAATTGGGAGCACCATGAAGACGAAAGAACCCAGGATGCGCTTTGTGTTGGACACAGTCTGAAACGCGTTAGTGAAGACTTCGACAACGCTGAGACGTAACGTACACCTCCAAGACCGTTCTTCTTTACACCAGTCAAGCATAACATAGCCTCGAGAACCGCACTAGTCGATGCTGCAATTGTAACTGCAACATAAGTGACGAAGATAGTGCGTGTGATGTAGCTGGAGCTAAGGACCGATAGGAAGTAGAAGGCAGAGTTACCGTTACCACGGCGGATGTATGCAAGACCCCAAGCACTGCTCAATGTCAGTCATAATTGTCTTCAGGTGACCATCGTACTTACGCAAAGCCAAGGCCGAGCATAGCCAGAATCCAGAACTGGTTCCAGATCCATGAGATGATTCCAGGTGCCTTCATGCCAGTTGTGTTGCACTCCAAGTGGTTGGCGTGCATCCAGATAGCTCCAACAATGCAGACGTTCACCAAGATGCTAGCGAATTGGTAGAGGAAAGAGAGGACGGAGATCTCCTTGCCGTAGTTGGCACCGGTTGCCGAGTTTGCTCCGCCGTATGCTGGGTACGAGTACATCGAAGTGATCGAAAAAGGTGAGTTGATCCTGGTCTGGAGAGCAACGACAGCTGCTTGAGCAGCATAGGCGACCATCAGGTTGAACAGTCCGGACATAAGCCAGAAGTGTGTTCCCAAGCTGGAGTGCCTAGGTGCACCAGCATTGTGTGAAAATCGCTTCCATCCTCCTGGACGACTGGTGCCACTCTTCAGCTGCTTGAGGAATACCAGGCCAGCCGTGATAAGCATGAGCAGTGCCAGACCGGCTGTTGCTGTGTGCAGGGCGAAGATCGCCTGAACGGTGCTGGTTGCACTTGTGATGGCCATTGTTGGTGTTAAAGGCGTATGGTTGCCGCAAGGTGGATTAGTTGTTCGTGTCGTTACTCCGTTTCACACCTGAAAGGCACACAAGGCTTTATTGAGACTGCAACATGCATGCTGTCATACATCACAGTTAAGCTACGTATATCGCTATGACGAATGGGTGCCGTCAAAAAGCAGGGACGCGTCGGTTCGGCTGGCCAAGGTAGCCATCGCCTGCGAGCTAGTTATTTTAGTTTATGTTGATGTTCTTTGGGACGTTCGATCACACGTTGTTATTCATCATGGTTTGGTGTAGGCGATACCAATGAATGACGTTGGCCGCGGAATGGTCGGAAGTGACGTGGTGCAAGGACTCCGAGGATAAAACCACAAAGTGACAATTTATAAAGTCCGCCCAGAAGTTCTGGACGATCTCCAAATTCAATATTCCCTGGTGGGGCGCTGCCTTGTTGTGGCCGCTGATGGACAGTCACTGTGGAGTGGCTGTCGGGTAGAGAAGGTCGCGACTCATCCACACCGCAGCCATAACCCAGCATGCATCCGGATTTTCGCAACGATGTTTGTTTAGCGAAGTTCCACAGCAAGACGGAAGCGCCCGCTTGGCTTCTTGATTATGACGTTGAGTTTGCAAACTCCATCAAGGTCTCCAGCAGTTGCTTTGTTGCAGGAAGACAATGCTTGTCCTTTACATGTTCGCTCTTCTTAACAAAAATACTCATCGCCTAACAAACATCACATTCTGTCGGAATTAGTTTGTTGTTGGAGATTGTTCGATAGCTATGCCCTGTGACCTGCGATGGTTGATGTCACCGCTGCAGGAAGGAGAAAGATCTGCCGGCAGCTACAACTAGCGCGCATCCGCTTACCGATCCATCTGGTACCGGTATGCGTGTCATCCCTTGCGTGTGGCGAGAGCCTCATGAACCTCATTTCAACGTGACGAGGAAAGCTATCACTGTGATCGTGAACACGGGCCACAGAACATAAGTTTGCGGATTGACACGCTCAGGAGAACAACACGATGTCGCGCAGTCACATGGTCCGCATCGCTAAAATTAGCTCGTGTCTGGAGCCACCTCCGCTTCGACCCTGAACGCGTCCACAACCGTGTCAAGATGTCTTTCAATCTCAAACTCAACCTCACAAAGCTACAATCATGATACCGAGGGTCGCCGCCCTCGTGGGCATGCTCAGTGCGATCGCACGTGTCAGCGCGGATGTCGCACCAGACATGACCACCCTAGCCGAAGGCTACAATTACATCGCCAAGCTCCCCTGTGTAGACTGTCCATATCTATATCAAGATACTTCCAACGGCGAGAACGGACCCTGGACAGACCGCATCGAAGACAACGCCTTACTTCTGAACATCTCCCTCCCATTCGACGCAACACACCTCTCCATCAACAATGCCCATCTGCTCTCCTCATCCAGCATCCTGCCCCGGATCTACGCCTCCCAGGTACTTCAGAAATACACCAGAGAAGACCTCCACTCAAAAATCGAGCACGACGAACTCGACACCGCCGGTCCCATCTTAGGCCTCTCTTACGGCTACTCAGTCCACCACCTAACCAACTCGTCCGGGCTAGTTTTCCGCTTCAACGTGTTCAGCGCATACTTCCCGCTCACCAACCCCCCAACCACCATTCACCTTGATGACTCCAAACAACGCGTCATCGAACTCACCTTATTGCCACACCCGCTGCACAGCCCGGGTGATACCGGGCTCGGATGGGAGGTTGTGATGGCGCGGCTGAGTGATCGAGAGAAGAGGGGCAGCAAGCATCCGATGAAGATCATGATGTTTGAGGAATGGGATGAATTTGGACGGAAGGGGAGTCCAAGGCATTTGATCACACATTCATCAAAGAGCGTTGTTGCGTATGCTGCATCTGGGTTTTGGCAACTCAGTATGGCCATCTTGGGATTCATTGTGGTGTTTGTTTTGGTGGTAGTCGCGTGTGTGCTTGGTATCGATTGGTATAACGGCAATTCTTCGTTTGAGAAAGCGCAAGCTGGTAAGAGGATGGTTGGTAACGCAGGGAGTAAGGAGAGCGGGAGTGGGAGTTGGAGGGATGTGGAGAAGGGTCATGGGAGGTTTCCGAGTGTGCACGAGGCGATGAGAAGTGCGGGGAGCGCTGTTGCGAAGAGTGATTGATGTATGGAGGATGCAAGTGCGGTATTCAGAAATTGCTTGCATTGTATATAGTCATGTCATGTTAATATTTAAAAAAGCTTTTTACCATCTACGGCTATCCTGTGCCTGTCCGATTCAATTTGAATAAGTGTTGATGGGATATGATATCTTCCATGATAAACAAATCACCTCCCAAGCATGCCCTCGATCGATCCGTGTGGCCATACACAATGTACCGATACGCCGTGAATTCCTCATATGCTGCCACCCACCCAAGGCTGATTCACTGCTGTTTGAAAAAGTCAGGGCTCCGGTGCTCGTTCAAGACCTGTTCCAACCAACGCTCGTCACCCACATCGCCAACGCCGAAGACGTCATGGTCCTCTGCCGCCATGAAGATGCTGGGAGCATCAAGTGCGTCAGTTGTGATCGGTTCGCGTTTGACATTATTCCTGTATCGAATCAGCCATGAACTCAGCAAAACTGGTTCGTTAAGCACTTACGTTCCGTTCGGAAGAGCAATAGGACTTGTATTCCTCGCGATAGCCTCTCGGATAGTGGCACAACCCTTCAGTGCTTCGTGACAGTCCACGCCTTTAGTATTGAGATAGCACTCCACATCTTCAAGCTTTTTCAGAACTATGTTGCTGTGCTCCTGCTGACCCGGCTGACCGCTCACAGCCATTGCCCCAATCTCGATTATCCTTCTGCTTTGCTCCATGTCCTCTCGCCTCGTTATATGTCGAATTATCACTTCATTGCCAGCAGGTCGCCCAGTATTATTTTGAATTGGCCATTGTTGTTGCGCAGCTGGGCAATGATAGCGTGGGCTGTCGGGGGAGATGGGATCGCCAAGGCGCGTAGGAACCAAGCCGTTGATGTAGTCTGGAACGCTGGTCTTGGTGTCGACCTGTGCCTGATCACGTCTGGCATTGGGTCCTTGGCTCGTGCTTCGAGACTGCCTATGTCCAGCGCGGCGCTTGTGAGGGTTTGCGTCTGGTACGGCTGAGCGGGATCGTGGGGCTTGCATCCGAATGAAGGTTGCTTGCGGCTCTGGAGCATTGAATGCGTTGATAGCGACGACATGACCGACATCGCCCTGGCTGAGTGAGCGTCTGCGAGTGTAGGCCGGCTGTGATTGAGGAGGCTGGAGGTATGAAGTGTTTGTCTGCGAGCGAAGAACCTGGGTGCGTTGACGGTATGGCAAGTCGACGGCTAGGATAGGGTTGTGGTACTGTTGCTGCTCAATCGGATATGGCTGTGGAGTGCTTGGAACGAGGGTAGAATATCCGCTGGATGGCTGACCGGAGCTGTAGCTCGAGAGGTCAGGGGTTGGGACTGATGGCAGGGCCGAAGAATCCGTTGGCACAGGATGCGAGTTGCTGAAGTTGAAGTCGAAATCATTTGACATTTCACTCTTCATGTAAGGATTGACAGCTGGGCCTGTACCAGCAGGATTGAAGAGTTGATTGTACTGGGCCTGTGTGAAGCTCTCTAGGTCCACGCCTGTCAGATCGATCATTTCGTTTGGCTGAGACATCCGGTGCCAACCCGAGATCGATTGGCTCTAGTGTATCATACAATCTTCAAAGCCAGCCTAGGGTTCGGAAGGATGCCGAAATGTTGTTACACGGAGGACGGAGGAAGGTGTACGAATGATCAGATATAGTGATCACGTCGTCACTGCGCTGACCATAGCTGAGACAGGGTAAGGGGAAATTTTGTTTGGATAGAAAGGATGGCGATGAGGCCAGCGAAGCAGCGGGTACTTGCGCTTGACCGTGCATGAGGAGCAAACTTCTTTCTGAAAGATGTGGCCCATTGCATGTTCGGGGTGGAACAGTTGGGCGTGTAGAGCGGGAGTGGTCCTCCATGTTGGCATGTCTTCAGCTGGGAGTGGCTCTTGCACCTGTAAACAGACATCAGCGTGCTGTAGGGAGTGGTTGTGGCAACGCTCCGTGCTCATAAGGCTGAGGGAGGCATTTGTGATCGGTGAGGCACCGCCAGGCTGGTTCGCCCATTACCTGGGCTTTGGGGAGGCATGGCCACTTGGATCTCTGGCCGACTGAGACACAGCCTATAACAGCGTTGCAAAGATTGTGGAAATGAGCAACAATGGTCCACCGTGAGCGAAATGTTGTCATAATAAATCTCGATCCGTAACGGAGATGCCAGGATCGCCGATAATGCAATTGTGCCAACCGTGTTCCAGCCTGTTGTGGTCGCTGCGATGTGCGCCGACCACCTGTCCTATCGTACAACATCCATAGTAGACTCTCCACAACGCTGTTATGCCGTGGTGTCACAGCGCCTATTCCTTCTTATCCTCCCCATCCCTCTTTCCCTTCTTGTCCCAGTTCCACACATCCCAAATTTGCTCATAGATCATATCCGTATAACTCTTCCCCTCCTCAATCGCCTTCCTCTCCTCCTCCAGCCTCCTCTCCTTCCACCCCTCCGTCTCACCACCCATCCAAATCTTCTGCAGCACGCCTTTATCCTCCTCCTTGCCCAGCTTCCTACGCTCCTCTTCCCGCGCCTCGCGCAGCTTCGCCTGCACTTCCCTCGCCCTCTCGGTGGGCAGCTCTGTCACCGACCGGAACGGCGAGAGTTGTGTGACGAGCCCGCGCCCGTAGTAGGATTCGCATAGGTGATCGGCGGACAGGTAGAAGCCCACGCCTAGAGAGAAGGTGTAGAGGTCGAGTTTTCGCGGTGGCATGAGCATGATTAGAGGGCAGATGATTACACCGCCGATTGCAACGTTACGGATTATACGGGTGTTGCGCTGTGCGTTTTCTTGTGCGAGGCGCTGCTCAGGTGTGAGGATTGTGGGTTGTGGTTGCGCCATGGTTGAGTAAAGTTGTGGCGGCGTAAGGAGTGGTTATTGGGGTGTGCGCATGCGTTTTGGTTGGTGTGTACGGTAGATGTGTACTCCTAGAAGGATTGACGAGATGTACAGCTTAATCGAAGGTGTTGTGGCGGAGATGAGGTGATGCGGAGGTGCGTGAAACTCCGCAAATTTCCATGATGCTATGATGCGCGTCGCCAATTCCTGCCGTTTTCAGCACTATGTATGGATGCAATTGTTGCACATCACCATGACATTTGGCAGCATACATGCAGTCAATTGTCCAGTTCTTTCATGTCTTTGGTATCTATCAGACGCTCCTGGAATATCTTATCTCGAGTGCCATGAGTGTTTCCGCCTCTTGAAGTTGTGCACCGGCCTATCCTGACGCTCATCGCTATCCAGCCTTCGCTTGCCAGCTTGCTCAAAGGTACCGCTAGTCCTTGCGCGTTTTGTCGGCGTTGGGTCATCATCGTTGCCATCGTGACCATTGCGTGGTGCCACTTCAGTATCTGTACCACTCTCCATGCGCGTGTCTTCGTCATCATCTCGTTTTCGCTTCTGTGCAGTGCTCGGTGTCTCCATCAGCCGGCGCAGTCGACTCTCCTGTAGTCTTCGGTTGACCTCCTCTGTAACGTCGATGTGCTCTATAACGTAGGTGGATTCAGCCTGCGCCGAACTCACTCGTCTTGCCAGTTCCTCATCGGCAGGACGAACTTCACTTGTCTCTTCTGAGCCCGGTATACTGAGCCTGACCTTCTTCGTCGAACTTGTCGAGGATTCCGGAGGATCTGGACGCTTTACGCCTTCTATGCTGAGCCGTTTGTTCGCTGTCTTGGTCTGCAATTGTAAGCACGGGCACAGGCATATGCCGAAGCAACACATACCTTCTTAGTCGCCAAGCCCTCGCTCTCAAGCTGGTCTCTGAACCGCTTCATGTCGTCTTGCAGTCTGCCTGACTTGTTGCGCAGCGACAGCAGGTCCGTAGCCAGCCAATCTGGTGCATTGTGGTCTGTAGCATCGAGGCCTTCGTTGAGGAATTGCAATTGCGCGCGTAGGTTTTCAATGTGCCTATCGAGGTCCTGAAACGATTGTCAGAACTGCGCTAGGCTCCGGGAGGGCGGCTCTTACGTCGAGAGAGAACTTGGTCATGGTGTAAGAGTATGGTACAGTGCGGAGGCCTTGTGTTTCATCTCCATGCATGGAGGTGCAGCACGCTAAAATCGCAGGGGTGGGTCTGCCAGTTCCGAGGCCCTTCCGAATATTCGGAATGGATTCTAGAAACGCAGCATGCACTCCAAATCACGGAAATCGCCAAACATTCCATGTCCAGATATACGACATCATCAGAGCTCCAGGTCCACATTGAAACCTGTCGCAGTATAAGGGTTCATTGGATTCTATCGACGGTAGGCGTCGTGGTGGCGGCCAATCCCGGTACCCCTGGCTGTTCTGGACCGCACGTAGGCTACATTAACTGAGCGAATGAGTTGAACAGCTTGGCCGGAAGGCCTGGGTAATCTTTGTCCAAATCCGTCGTGCTGGGGTAGGGCATTGCAATCATTGATCTTTGACGAGGAACGCATAGTAAGCGCATGTCTAGACGCGTTATTTTATGGGGAAACGTCCGTTTCGAATATGCTGCCATGGCTATGACGGTGCTGATAGCGTGTCGCCTCTCGAGTTGTACCTCAAGACGAGGTATGCCTCTGTGGCCAGTACTGGTTGAAGCAACGTTGCGGTAGCTTCTGGGCTGTCGCAGCAAGCAGCTGCTAGATGTTGCAATAAAACGACGTTCTCGACTGGACTCTGCGTGGTGTTCATGCCATCTAACACTTATTTCGCTGAAAGGTATGCCACTTTACTTGCGCCTGAGCGCGTAGAGAGCGTTAATGAGGTAACAGAGGTACTCAACCCTCCTCTTCGTCGCCGAACGTGAGCTTGACAGCCTTGTTCTTCTTCTTCGGCTTCTTGACTGGTTTCGGATCTGTCTTCTTCACGTCTTTTGGCTCATCTTTGCTGTCTTCTTGCTCGTCACTGATAACCTTGGCGGCTTTCCGCTTTTTAAGATTTGCTCCAACCTCTGTGATCCTATCTTTGAGCTTCGATTCGCTGTCCTTGGCCGCGTCTTTCGTAGCGTCCTCTTTCTTTTCGTCTTCGAAGGAGTCCTTCTCTTTCACAAAAGCTTCATACTCCTCCTTGGTCATGGATTGGTTGGTGTCCTCTAAAACGTAGGTCGGTGCATCATCTTCGTCGTCCTGCTTCATCCTCTTGTTCCTAGGTATAGGTCGTTCATGGCGAGCCGAATCTTCACCTTGCATTTGCCCGCGGAGCCTTTGCAGGAACGCAGGCTGCGAGTTATCTACAAGTCATGAGTATATGCTGAGCAATAGTGTTAAAGTACTTACCAAAATGCAGATCTTTAGCTTTGAAACTCATATTGATGATAGTATGGCTATTGAGCAGCGAAAGGCGAGGCAGGTTGGTATCGATAGACTAAGCTTGCGGCTGTCTTTAGACGCTGAGTAGCACAAGGCTGAGGCTGGACGCCTGTCGATCCAAGGCTCGGGAGATGCGTCGTGCGGCTTCTTGCTCTTGGCAGCTTTATCTCCGGGTATACGAGCTGTGGATCTGACCCTCAACTGCTTGGTACTTCGTTGTCTGTTTTCCAAATGTCTGCTGCTGATCGAAGGATGGTTGTGTCAATGGCAGTTGCTTGCCTTGGCGTCCACAGCAGGGCTGCAACTTCCGTGCGCGTGCGCGACTGGCCAACTTTCTTCCAGCACTGTGCAGGGTCCCCACATGAATCCCGCCCGGCATCTTGAGACATACGCAATCGCGCGTCTATCACAGGCTTTTCAGTTCATTTCCCAAATTCAACATCACAACCACAGGGTCGCCGCGCTCTTATCGGACCGTACACTGACGTTTCACGCATCCTTTTGGAGTAACCTCCGGCCGCTCGTTACTTGCGCGAAGCTCCTACGTTGACCACGTTGCTTGTACATCTGCAGTCAAGAGCGTCTCCTGTCCAGACCCCTATCTGCCGCTTTCACCTCCGCACACGAGCAACGGACTGCCATTGGTGTCGAACAAGCGGACCGCTGCCGCTGGCAGAGCATACAACGTCTGCTCAACACGAGGTGCTTAAGTGCGACCATGGGCTTTATACAAGACCTCACGCGAAGGCTACCGTCTTCAAAAGACAGCCTGGACAAGTTCGACGACCTATCACGACACGCAGAGAAAGTCTCCCCACGATTAGCTTTCTTTCGCCGGCGCATACGATTGAAGGGGAACTCAACCATTTCATTACCACTTGGCCTGGTGCTGCTGTTTCCATGTCTTGTCATAATACTGATACTGGTCCTTTTTGTGAGGTCGCCAGACTCAAGCGGCATGATGAACATGCCCGGCGGTGGGCCTCCACCTCAGATACGGTATGCTATTAACCGCTTGCCTGAAAGCATCTGGACCTTGTACTGACAGCTCACAGGAAAATCAGTGAGAAGTATGACAAGCCCTTTGCAGTAGGCTGTCTCGAACCCCAGACGAATGGTCCCCGCGCGAACGCCGCAATCGTAGTCCTCGCGAGGAATAAGGAGCTTGATGGTGTCATACAGTCCATCAAGTCCTTTGAAAGGCATTTCAACAGGTGGTTCAACTATCCATATGTCTTCCTCAATGACGGCGACTTCAACACCACTTTCAAGGAGACTGTTCAGAACCACACAAAGTCATCAGTGGAGTGGGGCAAGATTGCACCAGAGCACTGGGGCTTCCCAGACTGGGCCGATCCAGCGGTCGTAAAAGAAGGCATTGCCAAGCAGGGCGACCGCGCAATCATGTACGGTGGCATGGAGAGCTACCACCACATGTGTCGATTCTACTCTGGGTACGTGACGCTGGCACCTAATCCTCAAGCATACTCTAACGTCTTATAGCCAGTTCTATAAACATGAGCTGTTGCAGAAGTACGAATGGTACTGGCGACTGGAACCGGAGATCACTTACTTCTGCGATATTACATACGATCCCTTCATCCACATGATACGAAACAAGAAGACATACGGCTTCACGATCGCGGTGAAGGAGCTAAGAGAAACGGTTCCTAACATCTGGCGCTATGCATCGGCATTCAAGAGGATGAACAATATCACGTCTCAAGGCATGTGGGAGATGTTCGTCGAGAAGCCCAAGGAAGAACCCAAGGACAAGCTGCCAAAGGACGATCCGAAGTACAAGAAACCGCTGCCCCAAGAGATCCTCAACTCTGAGCCAGGCACGGGCGCGTTGCCTGAGATTGACCCAGAAAACATGGAGGGTGAGAACTACAACATGTGCCACTTCTGGAGTAACTTTGAGATCGTCAACTTGTCCTGGTATCGGAGTAAAGAGTACAACGACTTCTTCGAGATGATGGATCGCAGTGGAGGCTTCTGGATGGAACGAGTGAGTGCATTCCCTTCCCCCAAGCCGCGTGTAAAGAAGACTAACGTGTTATAGTGGGGTGACGCACCTATTCACTCGCTTGCGGCAGGCATTCTCCTCAGTCCTGCAGACGTCCATTACTTCCGTGACTTTGGCTACCGACACACTACGATCCAGCATTGCCCAGCAAATGCACCTGCACGACAATTACCCCGAATCCCATACCTTGAGGAGACCACGAAGGAAGAAAAGGCACGAAAGGAGGAAGACGACTATTGGGCGCACCCAGACCCACCCAAGGAGAACGGCGTCGGCTGTCGCTGCAGATGTGACACTGACATTGTAGATGTCGAGGGCAAAGAGGGGTCTTGCCTTGCCGAATGGGTCGAGGTTGCTGGAGGCTGGGCTTCACCTGGGCCTTGATAACCGCTGTTTAATATTGTTCTGCATCACGTTCAGGCGAGCATTTTGGGAGGCGCCAACATATACATTCAACTTTCTGCACGGCGCGATGGTGTTTACGACGCATCTTGGCTGGGCCACATGGGAGTAGGTGTAACGATCGAGGGCGTTGTCGGATAGGCTGCACGTCCACTGTACATATAGAGTGCGGCGCGGTGTATACCTCCAGAGCTTCGCCTTCTCGCACAACATATTAGAAGTCATGCAATCCCAGAGAGAGATTGCCAACCCTTCTCTATCATTCACTTCATGCCTTCCCTGCGGAGCTATTCGCGTTGCTGCGATAACGATAAGCCGAAATGGGAAGGGACGCGGGGTATGCTTGCCTTTGATTGGTCTCCTCGCCCCACCATCCATGGTAAGCCAGGTGCTCGTGATGGTGCACTTGCTTCACGACTTGACGCCTTTGTACATTGCACAATCACTCGACTTGATCAACAATCTGACTATATTCACTCACTGACCAGCACTCACTAGCTGTTTGTCTTTTTCCACTTTTTCAACAAGGTACGCTGCATGTCTGAGCTTCCCCGCTTGCATCATCCCCAGCAAGGCACCCGTTTCACGCGCCTGGCCCACTAGGCGTTAGGCAGCTTCCGCCCCTACCTTCACCCGAGCGGCATCTGTTGTACCTACATTACCCCTCCATGGGTTTCTGATGTCTTTCACGTACACTTCCTTTGGTATTTCCAGCTGACATGCCTTCAAGTAGTACCAAAGCAACACCGGAGTTTCAGTATCCGCCTGTGCAAGCTGATCGCTCTCTCACCAGCCTTGACCTGAACACTCTCATGATGAAGTCGACTACGCGTCGACTGCCGGAGGAGCCCGGCAGCTCACTCGATGACAGCACATACGAAATGCTCACTGACAGCCTCATCGAGATCTCGGACGACGAAGCTCATACGGAGTCGATTGCGTCTACGTCCGATGCTCCCACGCCCGACGATGTCTCCGCCTTCAGCGATGACGATGATGACTTCGAAAGCGGCGAGCGAGCGCTGGACGCAAGCATCCAATCTATGCATGCCGCAGCAGAAGATGATGATCTCGAGACGCCGCTGGCACCGGGTGGGGAAGACAGCATGCTGACTATGGTGCCGGACAACATGTATGGCAGTGGAAGATCCAGCATGATCTTGCTCGACGAAGAGTCCACAGAGAGTGCCAACGCTGCTCTAGGATCTGCCATCCTCAAGACACTTCCAACTCAGAGAGAAGGGCTACCCAAAGTATTAGAGTGTTACGGTCGTGCCCAGATTCGACTGGTAGTCAAGGCGGGCCTCTCCCCTCGACACATGCCCACGCCAGAATCCTACAAGATTCTGTATCTTGGGCTGCCTGAAAGGTGGGTGCAGGACAACATTACGTCCCACATCCACGCGGCATTGACTGCATCGCCAAGCAATACAAGGTCAGTGATGGTCCGGGGCCAGATGGAGCCTCTGGGCCCTGTTGTTCATGCTTACCGCTGTGCCCAACTTGAGGTCCACGACGCAGATGCCGTCCTGCCAGATCTGCTTATCCGCACAGACGATGGAGAGCGTCTCAAGATCAACCGTCACAAGGCGTCGAGATTTGATCTTGTGGTGTTCTGCCATACCGAGCGTGACGCCGCTGCTGACCCGCGAGCGTTCGATTCGGTTCGTGCTACGCTCCGTAAGCACAAAATACCCATGATCGAACTTTCCGACATTCACCCGTATGGCGCTGGTACTCCCACCTCCACTTATAACATGAGGAGCTTGGCTGCCTGCATCGAAGGTCGCGACGACGACGAAGCTGACTTTGAGCTTCTTGAGACATTGCCTCCGGATGCGTATACCTTCTGCGGGTTGGAACCAGCCCAGGTCAACCGGCACCTTGCACTCATCAGCCCGCACTTGATGCCATCGAGTGTCGAAGTTGCCCAGAAGTCACGAATCTCTCACGTGGGTGACACCATGCGCGCTGTTGGCAAGCAACTGCGAACAGGAGCACCAGCTACGACCAAGGTCATGCTTCTTTCATTCGCGCTGGTGGCTGTGCTATCGGCGTTTGTCCTCAGTCCAGTACTGATGCCACTCATGCTCCAGAAGCCCACAGAAGTTGTGGTAGAAGCGCCCGCATTGTCTGTAGTTCCGGAGTCGAGCCCGCTTATCACACCACCAGCAGTCAGCTCTACGAGTATCGCTTCTGTTCCCTCACCGTCTTCGCCCTCAGTGTCTGTACCGAAGGGTCTCACAGTAATTGCTCCTCAGGCTAAGCAGCTGAAGCCAAAGCAAGATAAGAAGATGGATGAGAAGCTCAATGGGTTTGACATCCAGACCGCTGGCGAGAAGCAGTTCGTTCTCACACCGTCCAAGGAGCTGGCTAGCTCGAGGAAGAAGCCACAGCTTCAGATCCAAGTCTTCCGCAACACAACGTCAGTCCCTGTCCGCTACGTCAGGACCATCACAGGCGAGTACTTTGTGGATCTCGCAGAAGAGTATCCTTTCGGCAAGTTCAACGTCTGCATTGCAAGCTACTCCAAGCCTCTCCTTCGCCAATCTTTTGAGGTGAGCCTAGGTCACAACAAGACTTGGTTCGATCAGATGCTCGGAATGGCCACAAGCAAAGCTGCCAACGCTCAGACGCTCCTCTCGGATGTCTCTTCTTCAGCCATGAGGCAGCTACACGAGCGATTAGATAGCATCGCTGGCACCAAATTAGGTCGATGGGTGGAAGACGGTCGCCACCTCGAAGAATTGGCCTATCGCAACACAAAGGAAGGCCTGGAGTCTGGCGCAGAAATCATTAAGCATGTTCCTGAGGCCACCTGGATGGGTCTGAGGCGAGCTACGGCTCCGATGCGGTTGTCACAGACTATGTGGAAGGCCAGGATGAACGCTCTTCGAATGCGGTGCGACGCAGAGACAGCTGTCGGCAGCTTGTTGAAATTGTCACATGGGCAATCTAGTCGGGCTTGCTCCGAGCTGCAGGCGCACGCTCACAAGGGGGTTGGAAGGACGTAAAGGGGAACGAAGGATTGGTATTGATGGTGTTACCATTGTAAGGTTTTGGCGTTTGGTTTACAGCATGACACCTGGAAGACGGCACGCATCATCGGGTTCGCGGTCTCAACAGCGCTGGTGATGGATATGGCGTTGGCTTGTTGGATTTCCTCAGATACCAGGTGCGGGGCGACATTGACGGGCGTGTTTGCTCTGATCCATTTTTGAGATACAAGTCTGCATCAGACCCCTACTGAGTAGAGTATGCATAACATGAAGCTTTCCACAGTGATGCTCGTTCAGTGACAGGTACCTGCCAGGCAGATGTGCAGGCTCCCACGTTGTTTTGCAGGGCTGAGTTGGACCGCTCGGGCCACGCAAACTGCCCCTCATCATCGCCGCCCACAAATTCATTAGACCAGACTAACGACAACACCCAAACACACACTCTGTAACTCATTCTTTCTAGTTACAGTGACCCTCTACCCTACACGAACCTTACGCAGAAATCGCCGGCGACCCACACATCATGTCTGACGTTGCTAAGCCTGACCCCGCCGCCGAGCAGGTCGCCAACCCCGGCGCAACCCTTGTTAAGGACGAGACGGCAAGGGTCACGACGGACAAGGCTGCCGACAAGGAGGAGAAGCCTGGTGTCACCTCCAACGACGACAAGCCCGTCACTGAGAAGGCCACAGAAGCTGCGACGTCGGCCGCAGCGGCAGTCAAGGACAATGTTTTCTCCATGTTCGGCGGTGGCCCCAAGAAGGAGAAGAAGGAGGAGGCTGATGACGGCAACGAGCCCTCTGGCTCGTCCAAGGCGCAGGCTGGTGGTGTATGTGGAAGCCAATGCGGATGTGATGGCATAGGACTAATTCGCTGCAGGAGGAAGAGAACCCGGAGAACCAGGAGCCTGACGTCGAGTTTGCCCCAGTCGTTCACCTCACCGAGAAGGTCGACACCAAGACCAACGAGGAGCTCGAGGAGCAGGTCTTCAAGATGCGCGCCAAGCTGTTCAAGTTCGACCGCGAGTCGCGAGAGTGGAAGGAGAGGGGTACCGGTGATGTCAGGTTATTGAAGCACAAGGAGAACGGCAAGACCCGTCTGGTTATGCGACGAGACAAGACGCTCAAGGTCTGTGCCAACCACTACGGTATGATACATTTCGACTTGGGTGTGGTACGAATACTGACATGCGTATAGTTGTGCCCGACATGAAGCTGTCGCCCAACGTTGGCAGCGACCGCAGCTGGGTCTGGAACGCCGCTGCCGATGTCAGTGAGGGTGAGCCCGAGGCTCAGACTCTGGCCATCCGCTTCGGTAACAGCGAGAGTAAGTTGCGGGCACATGAACGGATCTCGTACATTGTTGCTAACAGTGATTTCACAGACGCCAACCTCTTCAAGGAGGCTTTCATCAAGGCTCAGCAGGAGAACGAGGCTCTGTTCAACAAGTCGTCGGAGTAGCGTTGGACGATGTGGAGGATCAAATGGGATAGGAATAGGGACAGGAGGAATGGAGCATGCATGCACGAAGCGATGACATTTTGGGGGCGGTATCATATCACGGCGATAGAGGCTCTCTCACACCCTGCACATACTAGATAGTACTAAATTGGCCTGACTCTGAGTCTACGGCATTCCCTCTAGAGTGCCCCTCTCCCCTCGTCTCGTACCCTGCCGCAGTAGCTTCCGCGCGTGCAGGCAAGCTTGATTGTTGCGCCAAGCGAGAGCTGTAGCTTTCCGCTCCGCCAAACCACGGGTCGCGGGTCGCGGGTCGCGCCAGCCACTTGCAGCAACCGAACATCGACGTCCGCTCATAACGCGCCTGAAGTCGCGCACACCCTCCAGACCACCACCTCTTGATCGCCCTTCCCCCCAACAACACCGCCAACATGCCAGACGTAATTGCGCCGCTACCTTGTGTTGCGAACCGTGTGCTAACAGCCCGCAGGTCAAGCGCTGGGTCAAGATCATCACCCACCAGAAGCCCATGTACGTCCACCGCGCGCAACTGCTGCGCTCACTTCTGGCCCCGCACCGACTGCCTCCACGCGTCAGAGCGATCGCTAACGCAGCACCTGCAGCGATGGCCCATCACCCGTCGAGGGTTTCCCCATGCGCTCATGGAACATCGAGATCTGGCTGCTGGACGAGCAGGGCAACGAGGTCATGCCCGCTGTCTACGAGAAGGCCGTCTACAACCTGCACCCGTCTTTCGACAAGAACAAGCAGAGTGAGCACGCTGCGCTTACAAGGCGAGGCGTCCCATGCTAACGACGGCATAGCCTTCAAGAAGCCGCCATTCCGCATCGACGAGCAGGGTTGGGGAGAGTTTGACATGAGCATCGTCCTCACAGCAGCACACAAGGGCGGCGAGCACACGCTCCAGCACGACCTCAACTTCCAGTCTGAGCGGTACGAGGCCAAGCACCAAGTCGTACGTCTTGCCCGATCGTTCCATTTGTAACCTGCCGGCGTCGTTGCTACTCCCCTTTACGCAGTTGCTGACAATCTGATGACAGACCTTCCGCAACCCCAAGCCCGAGCTCCTCGCGCTTCTACAAGATTCCGGCTCCGCCGACGCAAACGGCGTCCGCGGCAAAGACGCCGGGAAGAACAAGAAGAGGCGCGACAAGGCAGTCGACATGGAGAAGCTGGCCGACGGGCTGCAGAAGCTGAGCGAGGATGACCTGCTGCACGTTGTTACCATGATCCACGACAACAAGACCAGCGAGACATACACCAAGAACGACGTCGAGAGTATGTATGCCCTTGGTGGAGGCTGGGGTGTAGACCCTTTTTTCGCGCATGGTATGCTAACGTGTGTGCGCAGACGGAGAGTTCCACGTCGACCTGTACACCCTGCCGGACTCGCTTGTCAAGATGCTGTGGGATTTCACGGCTAGCAAGACAGAGTTATAAGCACATACATCTGTGCTGACAGGCAGGCTAATACCACCATAGTCTACCCGCGCGTCTACCCGTCACGATAGACGCATACACAAGGCGCACGAAGACTATCCACCATCTCAAGAACGATGAAGGGGACGTAATCACTGAGCAGACACGCTGAGTATGGAGGGAACGGCTGCGCATCGAGTGGGTAGTACCGACTTTTGGACTTCCACATGTGCATGCAATGAGGTCACAGTACCGGATGTGGTGCGGACCCTTTTCGATTTCGATTCATCTATTTCAAGCCACGGAGTTTGGGCAAAAGTAGGGTAGATACCTTCTTGGTTGGGTATCGCTAGGATCAATCGATGTTTTTACGAATCATGGTGTGTGCCTTGACCTCTTCCCGCGCATTGTGACAGCCAAGATACTTCTTTCGTTGACTTGTGAGCGTGTCATTGACGAAGACGCAGACAGCGCAGCCATCGGGTGACTTTTGTTGACTTTGAGAAACACTGTCATGAGACGATCGACGGCTACCTTTTCGGAGGTACAAGGCACTTCCCATGGGTGGTCCTCGGATTGAACCTGTTCTCACAAAAGAGAAGGATATTTGAAGGAGGATTGACTAATGTTGACACCTTGACACTTCTTATGACGATAGCGCATGACGATTTCAAGCAACCACAAAGGGAGTCGTACAAGATGGACTTGATACCCAGCGCAACGAACCAGCGCCTTTGTCAGAACCGTTGGAGCTTTTAGGAAACATGTCAACAGCCACGCGGTGACTTGGACAACGAGCCAACAAACATACGTGATTACGGCAGTGGTCTACTTGACTTCATGTGTTATTTAATTCAACGCTGATATTATACAAATCGTTCCTCCAGTCTCTTTCTCTCTTCCTTCCTTGTTTTGTACAGTCGTCTAACCGCCACGGCCGCCCCTCTCATCCTGCATGCCGATCGCTGGGTCCGGTGCTTCAGGGAACTCCTGCTTTGCCTTTGCTTGTCCGCCAGCAGAATCCTTCCCCTCGGTCGCACTGCCGCCAGAGCCCTCCTTGTTTGCGCTGTTGAAACGTATTAGCCTATCATGCACCAGATGTGCTCTCCACGATCCTTCTTCATGTGCTTCGATTGTAGCCGAACACTTGTTTGGAAGTGGGGAGATTTAGATGGGGGGAAAGGGGAGTGTAGTAACCTACTCTAGTCCACCCTTCAGATTGCTTGTCTGGATATCGTTGGTATCGCCATCCTTCGCCTTGTTCACGCTGTGTTTATCATCGGGATACTGGTCCGTCTTCACGCTCGCGTCCGTGGAAGCATTATTAGGGTAGCCCTCAACACGGCGGATGGTCGAGACCGAGAACGGGCGTGAATTCGCGACACGTACTGTCCGCGCGGATCTGGAAGCGAAAGTGCGAAGCATTGTGTGTGATAGTATTTGGTGTTTGGTCGTGGGAGAGGTCAATTGCTTGGATCTGAGGTTGGTGGTTATGGAGGATGGAAGTTGGTACAAGTCGATGAAGTCTGGCAGGACGAACGATCCTCGGCAAACTCTCGCGAATCAACCATGATGCGTTTGTACGTCGTATAAGGGTAAGATGTGATGATGTCAGAGGGAAAGCACAAATTACCATAGCTTCACGCGCTAGTGGGATGTGGGGACTGTGCCTGCGGGGCTTGCGCACTTGTCGAGCCTCATCTATCGATAACGTTTTCGTGACATTGAGGTGTTTGCTGCTTGTACTGCATGAAGCGCTCGTACGATATCATGGCTGATACACAGACTTGGAAGGTGGAGGACTTTCCTTGCACACTGTATGTTCTCTCTTTTTTTGCCTCGTTTCACGCAGCATTCTAATATCCGTAGACAACTCAACATCCCCTTCCCCTCGCACCACTACGCCTCGACCGCTCTGCGCGCGCTCTCCGTCGATGCCGAACTCTCGCCTCTTGTTCGACGTGCCTTCAGCCTTGCTGGCTCAGACAAAGAGGAGGAGCAGAACGTCCTTGTCGTTAACTACGCAGCGACAACGAATCGCATGCTGCGCGTTGCGGTGAATGGGTTTTTCGAGAGCGTGGGCGTTGTAATTGGAGTTATGAAGGAGTTGGACGTTGATGTTGTGTATGAGCCAGTCACAGAAAGTCTCGACGGTGTCCAGGGATTGGTCGTCGGGGGTGTGGAGGGAAGAGGGTGAAGGAGGCGGAATTTTGAGTCACGCACAAACATCAGGATACGAGAGGTGGTCTTTCGAACAGACGCAGGCAAAAATTCAGGCTGTGGCCTGGGACTGGAGTGGATGAAGTAGTCGAGGGCTAGCCACAGGGCTATCGAAGATGAGGATGCATCATGCCTAAGGACAAGCAGGACACCACGGTGTTGAGATAACGAGGAGTAGGTTTGTATGGCTCGGTAGGGGCAGATGATACCTGAACCCGGGCATGCTATGCTATAGGCTCATGCGCTACATTACGCTCAAGAAAATGCTGTCCAGGTCTTGCTGAGCTCGTTTGCCTCGAATGTGTCTGCAAAGTCTAAGCTTGCTTCTTCGCCGGCCGTGCATCACCATTCAGCAGTTCGTCGAGGGCCTCATCGAATGTCCGCTTCTCAGCCGGCTTCCCTTCCAGCACCGTCGTTCCAGCTGGCGGCATCATCGACAGCGCAAGAGGTGCTTGTGGAGGTGGTGTACCAGACGGCATTGGTGGGAAAACACCGTCATCACGAATCTCCCAGCCGTCGTACTTTAGCTGCTTCCACTTCTCCGCTACCTTGAAACGGATCAGCTCGCCAGTCGTCTTCGCATCTTCGTAGCTGTCATGGCCAGCAGCTCCGGCTTGTTGTATGTCGATGTCGAGCTTTTCCTTTGCAAGTGCGCGTAGACCGTGGCGTAGAGGCAATCCTCGTTTGTGCGGGAAGAGCAGCACTGTATCAACGATGTTGGGATGAATGATTCTGAGGGTGTTCAGATCATTTTCAAGCGCGTGACCAAGGACAGGTGTAGTGGTTGTGACGTGGGATAAAAATAGATCTCTTGCTGCGTAGGGAGACTTTACAATACGTAGGTCATTTCGCTTAGGCTTAGGGTCTGCAGGGTCGTATGGTTTTGCGTTCAGAAACTGCTCTGTTGTGATACCGGAGAATCTTGTGTTCACGTCCAGGAGATGTCCGATTGGGCGAACGAGGACATCGACTAGTGGCTTGTGTGTTGGCCATGATATTGCTGTAAGGCGCATAAGCTCAAGACCATATGTGGTGTACCCCATCTCGCAGTCGAAGCACACTCCAATATCCGACGGTGCTTTATCATTCTCAGGTGTTTCGATGAACGGCATGACCAATGATAACCGCTTCGGATCTGAGATTTTGTAGACATGTGTGTCGTACGTGGTGCAACCTGGCGAGCCAACAGGCTCGTTGCAGCAGGAAAACGTAGTCGGCTCAGGCCCAGCGTTCTTCGCTCTCTTCGGATAGATGCGTTTGCCCCAGTGATGTGTGCATTGGCCTCCAGTGGTAAGTGCGCCGTCTTCCTCTCTACGCTCCGGGAAGACCTGGAAACGGGTGTTGCAACGGTCACACACTTCCCAGAAATCTGCCGCAGCGTGTGCAGATCTAGCTTCGTCCAGCTGCTCTGCTGTTGGTAGATGGGTGACGTAACCATGCCTGTCCAAGCCATCTTGCGGACAGATGAGATTCGAGAGGAACACAACTTCTTGTTTCGGCGTGAGGCCTGTATCGACCTTCTTCGGTGGTGGCTTTTTGGGAGGCAATCCACGCTCTTTCGCCAGTGCTTCAAACCTCTCCTTAACCCACTCTTCCGGTGTCATCTTCTTGAGCTTTAAGAGTCGGTGTTTCAGAACATTCTCATAGACTTGGGGATTGGCTCTAGCAATTTGCTCCTCCTCGTCCACTGCTAGCTTGTTGAGCTGGTTCGAGTCCATGTGTAATGTCTTGATTTCGGCCTTGACTGCTTTCGCAATCTTGTCGTTCAAAGGCTTCATGAAGCTATGCATCATCTTCAGTAGTGACAGACGTTTGGTGAAGATGACCGGCTCCTTTAGAAGCTTGCGTGGCAGTAACGCTACCGGACCTGTAGGTGCAGGGGCAGCTTTCGCCGTGGAGGCCTTTGAAGGTGGTGACACAGGCCGTGTTGCGGATTGTGGTAGACTATCGGCATTCTTCTCATTGTTTGTCGGCTTAGGGGATGCTGTAGTGACGGTACTTGCTCCCTTGTTTGCTACAATGACCTTGTCCTTGCTCGCGCTTAACCCAGTAAAGACAGCTCTTGGTGCAGTTGGTACGTCCGGCTTTACACTAAAACTCTGGTTGTTTTTGCTGTCACTGAATCGTCTTCGTTTCGTAGCTGGCTCACTGTCTAGTGTGTTGGTGATAGGTGAGGTGGATGATGTGATATGCGATTTGGTAGCTTCATGGCTGAAGATGCAGTAAGGGAGCTCGCACTTGGTACCCGCAGGACATGCTACATTGCCAAAGCTCCTGAAAGCGGGTACGGAAGGCCACATGATTGACTATCTCTATTGCTGAACGGTTGGATGTGGTGAGCAACAAGTCAACAAGCTCTTCCATGGTCAAGACATACCATGTGAGCGAATCGCGTAAGAGTATGGCGTAAAGTGACACTGCCGACTGACGTGCAAGGAAGTTTGCACTAGATGGATGGACTGATAGGAAGAACGTCGAGCGGCGTCTACAGAGGCCAGGAGAGCAAAGGAAGGAACAGCCTCCCTTGCATACTCCAGCGCACTATCGCAGAGACCCACCTTCCAGATGCTGGACTTTGCGCCTCGGTGAAACAGCTATGAGCCACTTTTGACTTTTGCGAACCTAGCGCCAGGTGAGGTGAGAGTGAGCTGAAGGCGTGGCGCAAGCTTGCTGCAGCGCGCAACGCTAGCTGCAGGGCGCGACGGGTGCACGCGCATCTTTTGGCCGCCTCGAACGCCTCGTTCCGAACCATGACGTTGTGATCCATTGCAGTCATCTTCAAACTTGTCGGACGTCAACCACGAAACCTCCGTCGGCACTTCGCGGTAACTCGGAGGAACTATACACACCGCACATCTCGTATCCCTCTCTCTCCTCTGTCGCTTCTGACTGGTGCAGTCGCCAAGCTTGGTCGCGACTGCGTTCCGAACGGGGTCCGATAAGAGCGCCTTCCCGCAGGAGATATGGTAGCGACTGAACTATAACAACCACCTCGCCCCTTCCTGCCCAAGACACAGACCTACCAAACCTCGACCACACAGCAATGGCTACTTCGACACCGACCGACACCTCTCGAAAAGTCACACACCTCGTTGTTCTCGTTCATGGGTATGAATCTTCAAGAGGCGACCCTTGCCTCCTACCTCGATCATGAAGGGGTGTTGTTCTGACGATTTTTAGACTTTGGGGCAAGCCTGACCACCTGAAGTTCCTTACTACCAGCATTCGTGAGCGATTTCCCGACCTCGACGTCCTGGTTCCTAAGAGCAACTCCGGCAGCTTCACCTACGACGGCATTGAGCTTGGTGGCGAACGCGTTGCCCACGAGGTTGAGGCGAGACTTGAAGAATTGAAGAAGAATGGTCACGACATCAAGAAATTCAGCATCACTGGATACTCGCTGGGTGGTCTCGTAGCCCGATATGCGATCGGACTTCTTTACCATAGGGGCGTATTCGAACAGATCGAGCCCGTGAACTTCACGACTTTTGCTACACCGCACCTTGGTGTCCGGACGCCTTTGCGAGGCTATACCAGTCATGTATGGAACGTGCTTGGAGCCAGGACACTCTCGGCCAGTGGCAGACAACTCTTCGCAATCGACAAGTTTCGAGACACCGGCCTACCTATCCTCGCGGTTCTGGCAGATCCCGACGCGATCTTCATCAAGGCTCTTGCACATTTCAAGCACCGAAGCCTATACGCCAACGTCATAAACGACCGTACGGTGACCTACTATACCGCAGCTATCTCCCAGACTGATCCCTTTGTCAAGCCAGACGAGGTGAAGATCAACTACCTCCCAGGCTACGAGGATGTTATTGTTGACGGTGAGAACCCGGTTTCGCTAAAAGCACAAGAATCCACACCAGCACTGGTTCAGCGTCTTACGTCTTCTACCCGAACCATCTTTGGCCGCGTACCACTTGTGGCTTTCTTGGTTGTGTTCATTCCCATTGGCACCACACTCTTCCTCTGCAACTCCGCGATCCAGTCCTTCAGGAGCCAACAGCGCATTCGTCTGCACGAAACAGGCGGTGCCGGCATTGAGGCTGGTAGATACCGCATTCCCCTCATGCTGAACGCGGCCCGCAAAGAGATCGAAGATACCTTTGAGAATGTCAACAATGCTCAAGAACAGGAGTATCTGGGCAGCGACAGCGAGGAAATTGCTTCACCGACACAGCCCACGTCTCCCAGATTTGAACACAAGAACCCCGTATCTGATATCGAAGCTACACGAGAGTCCAAGTCTGGATCGACTGATGAGTTCCCGGCGCTCGCGCTGAGACAGGACCAGTTCAAGATGATTGAGGCTCTCGATAACGTGGGCATCAAGAAGTACCCGGTATATATCCACAACCACCGCCACTCGCATGCAGCCATTATTGTGCGCATGGACAAGAAGTCCTTTGACGAAGGCCGCATCGTGGTCAAGCACTGGCTTGACAACTTTGAAGTTTGAAGAACGAGAATGACGAGCAAGACCTCACAGCATTGGAGGGAGTACTTGACATACAGTAATCACGGAGGCGCCACACTCTATTTTTTAACAGCGTATCAGCATTTGGCGTTATAGGTTTGACGACATTAGCGCATACCCCCGGTCACGTCTGCATTCTCATCAGCTTCAATCAACCAATTAAAAAAAAAGTCTAGCTCAATTCCTGTCCCACAACCTGTGTGTCTTTAGCTTCGCGTTTGTCTTCGCATGCTTCGAGGCTTAGATCCTTGCTCACAGTACGTAGCTTACTGCGCGTAGCAGCACGCGGCTCTCCACCACATTCTCCATTTCCATCACTCCACCTCCCCACGTACACCATGTATGTACTTAGCGACTACGTGTTTGATGAAGTGGACTGTTCGAAGCGAATGCAAAGATCGACC
This sequence comes from Nothophoma quercina, assembly GCA_021642125.1. NCBI lineage: Eukaryota > Fungi > Ascomycota > Dothideomycetes > Pleosporales > Didymellaceae > Nothophoma > Nothophoma quercina. Next base: position 81,910 of record JAKIXB010000050.1, on the reverse strand, counting down.
TCGACTGACAGGTCCAAAAAGCTTAGTCCACGTTTCAAAAGCTTAGCCCTTGCTGCCTCATTCTATTGGCCATCCAGACACACACACGCATTCCCTTAGTCATTGAGCATACGCAATCCATCTCCACGTCACTTCTCGGGCCCTCGGCGAGCTGGCCGAAAGGCATCAGGGTTCGCACTGAGTGTTGACAGAGTTGTGGGCTCGGAGAGGGAGCGTCCGCTGTTTGCGCTGCGGGCATGTTTCAGGTTATTGCGCTACGATCCCTGACAGTGGCGATCATAGCGGCTCGGAGATAATGGTTCTTGGGTGAGTAGATCGTGCAGGTCGAGCGTCAAGAGCTGCTGCATTGGGACATGTATCCGCTGATGAGGTTTTCGCGCGAGTTGACATCCGTTATACTGCGAAGATGTTGGTGTTGAGAAACAATCGCAGAGCAGTCGGTCCTGGGAATACTATCTGGCACTGATGTTTCACCAACGACTGGAGAAGTGGACTGCTTCAGAGGGACAAGTGTGGGTATTTGATTCTGATCTCTAGTTCTACTGTGGTATCAATGCTATGTGCTCATACTGTTGCTGTCCAAATCACTGCTATCAAAAAGCCTACATGCGTCGTATGTGCAGTCCTCGCTGCATGGTATCCATGAAAACATCGTATGAAGATGCTGTGCTCAATGTACGCCTTTGTACTCCAAATACTCCGAGTGTCGCTGATAAGATGCTGTCGAATATGCCGTATATACAGGTCGTGTGAGTGCTCAGTCAATGAGCTGAATGCGTCGCGACCACTGCGCAGCTTTGGAGTCCTACTCCATGAGTTTCTGCAGTGTTTCGTCTGTCTCGCGCCGTCCTTCCTTCAGGCACCTGCCTTCTCTCCCAACCTTCTCTTGTAGTGTGCGGAGCCGGTCCATGTCGTTCTCGTCAAAAGTGAATGCACCGCTCCAGAATCCGCAATCGATGTTTGTCGTCTCATTTCGGTAAACGACTTGGGCTTGGCCCGCCAGGTCAACGGGTGGGATGCCAGCCTCCTCTTCTCCTACTCTTGCGCCGATCTCTGCGATCTCACTTGCCCCTGGCATATGATGGAAAAGTTCGGAATTCAGTGTCCAGCAGCGCAATCCTGGGCTCGCGTACTTGTATCGTAAACTTGGATCTGGGTGAGGTTTGGGGTTCTTCCAGTTTATTGTAGGTGAGGGCGTCTTAGACCCTTTGTTACAGGCATGCAGGAGTGAGACATCGAATGCGCGAGGCCCCTTCTTACGAAGCTTCGGTGGTGCGAGGTCGTTCAGTAGTCGCTCAGCAGCCGGGCGCGTCACTGCATAGCCGAAGGAACAGAGCGGGAACTTTGAACGGTGGAAGACTCGTGAATGGGCAGGCATCTGTAGCGCGCCGAACAAGGCTTGTGTGAATGGATGCAGGTCGGATCTCATGGGCAGAGTGTAGTCCTTGTACAGAACATGAGGTGTGCCGGTCAAGTTGTATCGCTTGTTCGTGGTCTTTGGTCCATCTTCGGTGATTTCATCGAAGTAGTCGCCGCAGTGGCCGAGATAGAGCAGATCCCAATCATCGTGATTACCCCAGTACTGCACGTGCTTGCTGCCAAAATTCGCGAATGGATGGTGCGACCGTTGTGGCGGAAGGAGCTGGCGTGCGGCGCTTGCTGCTAGTGGAATTTGTATGCTGCGCAGGCGGATGTCCCAATCGACGTCATCTTCGAGTATGAGTGCCGTCTCGAGTCCAGAATCTAGGAACCTGCAAGGGCGAATCAGCGGCGACTCTATGGATAGGAGTACGAGGCTGCAGCCAAGAAGTGCCCTGCAGACGAGCTGCTTACCAGCGAAGGGCGTTGTGGTGGCCTAACCACGCTAGTATTGAGCCTCTCTGAACGTTGTCCTGACCATTAATGAACCTTTGAACGTCGCCTTCTGTCCACTGCGGTTGCTCTGGTATGGTCAGGTCTACGTCGGTCACGTTTGCAGCCTGGAGCAGGGCGTGGCGGCGCTCAGAACCGTCTTTTGAAACGACGACGACAGCACCAAAGCCAAGTGTGCTGTTCGATGGCAGCTTCATGGGATGCGACTCGATTGATGTCGACCATTGCTGGTATATGCGGTCGGCATGATCTCTGTGATAGAATATGACGACGAGAACGAGGGTGAGAGCCGCCAGCAACGGCAGCGGGCGTTTCCTGGTCGCAAGCATGGCGAGATGTGGGACGGGAGAGACAGAAGGCAAACGAGTGGATCAGTGCATGCTCGCAGAGTGGGAGGGCAGAAGCACCAGGCGATAATAGCAAAAGAAAGAAGACAGCAGGGCTGCAGCAGCTGTGTGGCAGTTGAAGAGTGTCGCACTGGAGGCAGGACCGTGTGGCAGGCCTAAGGGCAGCGCAACGTTTATCATGGCTCGTCGCAGGCGCACTGGGGCCGTCACAGACAGGGATGGAACAGGTCAATTGGCGCATCTGTATCAGTTGTGTCAAGCTACGTTTAATTGAACCGCGTCGGTCACCAGGGATGATGATCGCAGTAGTGGAGACACTGGAGACGGGACGCGTGTGTGCGACTGTCAGTGTAGCCAAGTGGACAACCGTCTCGCTCAAGCTTCGAGGGAGCGGTAGTACAGACCCGGCAGGTGCTGCCAGTACCTGCGTACTAAGGGCGGCGGCCATGGCCAATACATGAGGTGCACAGCGTGCTTCTGTAAGAAGCGTCTGTAATTACAGGGCGATGGCACAATGGTCCAAGGTCACGTGCTTTTTCTACGCTTTCCATCTCAAGTCAGATGGGCCGCAGCTGCGGACAACCGTCCCAATCAGGACTCAACCACGTCTTGCCAGCGCCTGCGCCAACACTCGTCCAGGATAACAGACAACACTGCGCCTTCTCTGCGCCTCTCTCTCTTTCTCTCCTGTGTACACCTCAGCATCCTATCGCCGTCCTCGTGCTGTCATTCCCTCTTCGGCGCCTCTGCAAGTGACTCGTTGTGCGCTAGACCCTGAAACTGCCTGTGCAACAGCCCCATTATTCTCAGCTCTCCCGCGGCGCCCATCGTTGGCAGCCTTCGCCGCCTTCCACGGATCTTCTCGAATGGATCGCTTGCGCTAGTCTGACCCCGTAGAATCCGCGTCGAACCCGTCCACTCGCTCAGTCAAACCTCAGACTATCCATGCCCTGTCTCGCGCTGCGCCGGTAACGAGAGCGTCGAGTACCTATGGCCACGCTGGGCTCGCCCAGTCCCCCGTCATCCCCCCGAGCTATGCGCCCTCGTGCGTGGGCACGCAGGGTCGAGAGATACTGCTGCAACACCATCACCTACTTCCCGCTGCTGTTCGTCTACGGCCTGACGACATGGGCGTGCTGGGTCGAGGTCGGCATCGGCTTCGTGCCGTCTAAGAATGCCTGGACTGGTGCGCACACCCGCAACCGTCGAGACACACGTGCAACACTGACACACACGCTGCAGGCCACTTCACGTCCGGACTCGGCTTCCTCCTCTATGTCATGCTCAACTGGAGCTACACCACCGCCGTCTTCACCGATCCCGGCTCGCCGCTCAACTACAACAATGGCTACAGCAATCTGCCCCAGCAGGAGGGCGGAGGCATGCAGTACACGTCGTTCACAGTCAAGGCATCAGACGGCGGCGTCCGCTTCTGCAACAAGTGCCAGTCGAACAAGCCCGACCGCGCCCACCACTGCTCGACATGCAAGCGCTGCGTCCTGAAGATGGACCACCACTGCCCCTGGCTCGCGACCTGCGTGGGGTTGCGCAACTACAAGGCCTTCCTGCTGTTCCTCATATATCTCACCTTCTTCTGCTGGGTCTGCTTTGCGACCTCTGCGACGTGGGTGTGGAGTGAGATTCTGAGCGACAACCAGTACACCGAGTCCTTCATGCCCATCAACGACGTCTTGCTCGCCGTGCTCTCCGGTATCATTGGGATAGTAATCACTGGCTTTACTGCATGGCATCTGTGGCTTACGGTCAGGGGTCAGACCACGATAGAGAGCTTGGAGAAGACCCGCTATCTGTCACCGCTCCGACAGACGATGAAGCACAACCTCAACGATCGCAATTACCTCGACGCCCAAGCCAACGGCCGACTCAGCATTGGCGACCAGCTGCGCGAGATCCACGCGAATGCGCTCCCAGGAGTGACCAGACCGGAAGAAGGCGAGACGCCTTCGCGCTCACCGGCGCCTTCCAACGGGCAGAGCAATGGCTACTCGCATCCAGCACACAATTCGTACGAGCACCGAGAACGCCAGCAGTACCAGGACCGCTATGATAACTACCTCGACGAGCGAGACAACGAGAAGATGCCAAACGCATTCGATCTGGGATGGAAGCGCAATGTCGCCCACGTGTTTGGCCCATCGCCGTTCAAGTGGTTCATTCCCATCACGAACACTACCGGTGACGGCTGGTCATGGGAGCCCAGCCCAAAGTGGATCGCAGCTCGCGACCGCATTCGCGCGGAACGCGAACGCGAAGAGCAGCAGCAGAAGCAGCGCGAGCGGGCCGCTGGCTGGGGCATTGATACTCCCACCGAAGCAGAATTTCACCGTGTCGGCCGCGTGCCCCAAGGCTGGCAGCCCGGCGGCTACAATCCCCCCTCACCACGCGTGTCATACCGCCACGCCGATCAAACGCAATACCTCAGCGCCACCCACACCGGCAACGTGACCGCTCACCGCGACGGCCGCAGGAGTCCGAGCAAAGCAGATCAGATCTTGGGTAGGGAGCAGGGCATGTATGCGGACGGCGATGTGCCGCTCCAGACCATCGAGACAAGGAAGAAATTCGATCAGTACAACTACATCTCCGAAGATGACGAGGACGGCTACGAAGACTCGAGCGACGAGCAGAGCGCGGACCGCAGAATCAGGACGCAGACTAAGACTTTGCCGCAGACCAAGAACTGGAACGATCTTCCCGAGGGCTTTTTGGATGCACCGAGAAAGGGCAAGAAGAGCAGTAGCCGGGAAAGGAAGGCGAAGGACTGGGACCAGTGGAAGGAAAACTGATTGTAAAAGAGCCGTGAATGGGAAAGGAAGGATATCTACGGATCTATGATGAGATGGCGATATGTGTACATGTACTCTGGCATATATCGGCGTAAGGATTTGCATAGAACGGCGTCTGGGATCTGAGCGACAAGCGTTGGATAGGATTTGTTGACATTAGTAATCTACATCATTACCAGCTCTATCTTCTTGCACTTGTACACCACGGTGTTTGCACTACTTCACTCCCACCCGTCATCACCATCCCACCTCTCCTTCTCCTTCGCCCTCCTCACCAACGCAACCTCCTTCCCACTCCCACCTGTTCCGCCCCTCACATCACTCTCCTACCCTCCTCCGCAGCCCTTGCTCCCTTCTCCGCTCTCTTCCCATCCCTGATCATCATGCGTCCGACCTCCGTCTCAATAACATCCAGTAGTGCTTTCAACGCCTCGACTCGAGTTGAGCCATCTTCTGGCCCGTACTCCAGACCCCTCCAGGCCCCTTCTTGCCAACGCCGTACAGAGAAAGCGAGGTAGGTATGTTGCGGCCCGCGAGTGGCGGGCCGAGAACGCATATGTGCAAGAGGGGGGAGGAGAGCGTATGCCGTCGCTGGGGAAAGGGAGTCAGTGAAGCAAGCCTGCTGCGGTGATGGGGCAGCAAATGGAAGGGACGGCTTACTCTCGATCAGATTGAACCAGGTACGAGATCTCAGTCTCGTCTTCGCCGCGGACGTGGGGTGTTGCTGCTTGGCTGCGTGATGAAGATGGTCGGAAAGCCATTGTAGACGACTTTTAATAGCAGTCGAGTACTCGTCGACTGAACCTGTGGAATGTCAGTGTTGAGATTGAAGTTTGGCTTTGGACAGTTTGTAAAGGCGAAGCATGATCGGGAATATACAATGGGTGTGCGCGATAGCATGTAATGTCAGACTGATCTGAGCAGATTGTTTGCGTGGCACAGTATGAGGAGGTATACCATGTGTGACGTGAACTTTGTGTACTGACGGGAACTTGCAGTGCAGCTAACTCCCGTAACAATTCGAATGCCGGTCGGAATGAATGCAGGCAGTGGAGAGACGATTGACTTGAGGTAAAGAAGTCACTGTAAGGACAGTGAAGATGGCATTGAGTGGTATCTACGTAGTAGTGCATATATCGCAATATAAAAGAAGTAAGCCAAAGCCTCAGTGGGCACTTCCCATGCAAAAGTAAAGTCGAAGCCGTGACAGCCGGGTGTTCTTCCCTGTAACGCCGGCAATCCGCATTGGGATGCTCTGACCCTATATCCAAAGATTCAAGAAAGAGAAGTTATGATGTGGATGACGCGTCGTCCTTCACACTTGCGCTGACATACCCGTCGTCAACGTCTGCAAGCCCAACAAGCGTCTTGCTGGTCTTCACGCAGTAGTCTACGATCTTGACCCTGGTCTTCTTCAACAAACCATTACGACGACCATTCTCATGCCCGATCCACATGCGTAGCGCAGATGCGATCCGCTCGAGGCCCGAGGTAGTTTGAGCCTGCAACGAGTCGTCCTCCATGAAGTGTGTAAGGACCTTGTAGCCGGCGACGAAGCTGAGCAGCGTTGTGGTACATTCGGGAAGGAAGGTGTTGTTGACGACATAGATGGCGCGTTTGTGTGCGCTGCGGTGGTGTGATTCGATGAGAGAGAGGCACTTGGCCAGTGTGAGGGCCTTGCGAACGTCGACTGCGACTGTGCTGTCGCCAACGAGATTCAGACCAGTTTTGCTTGCCTTTGACGAAGGCGGTGTGGGCAGAGCCTCGAGCGCCTTCGCAATGCGTGCATCGCGGTCTTCGTCAAAAACAACGGCATCGGCAGCCAGGGCTCGCATCTGAGCCTGTGAGTTGGCAGGTGCGATCTGAAGAGCGAGGTCGAGATCAGCAGTCGAATCAGGTTTCTTCGTGGCGAGGTAAGCCGCAAGCCCCCTGTTCAGTACAAGGCTTGAGTACCACGCTGCAAGTGCGTCAAGTGGCGAGCTGATTGCAAAGTCCTCAACAACACCGTCCATTGAAAGATCGACCGCGGCGTTCTCGGCATTCGGTCGGTTCCAAGCAAGGTTGTAGGCGCGTTGGATGATCGGTGCTACCAGCACTTCGTCGCACTCCCTCTCGATGAGGGCAGCCAAGTGTTCCGGTAGTGGTTCGGCTTCTGTGCCTTTCTGGTTGCATGCAATTCGGTGCTCGCTACGGGCAGCATTCCAATAGCTGCGAGCTAACTTGGCACTGAACTCGTCCAGTACTTGCCATCCACCGAGTTTGGTAGATGAGACCTCCCAGAGCAACACACGAATGTGAAGCGCCTTGAGCATAAGCCGTGCCGGGGTGTCTGGCAAAGTTCCGGATGCCATCAAGCTTAGTACAAGTCGGCTCTTGCTGATTTCTGCGTCTCCGCCAGTGAGCTGAGCGTCCAATGCAATGTTCCAAGCCTTGACGCGTGCAACTTCCTGATCTTTTGTCGTGCCCGTAAGGTATGCGTATCCGTCCCAGCCAATGATCCTGCGTGTGCTGAGTTTCAGCATCTTCAACGCCAGAGCTGCCACTTCGTAGACAAAGTTGTGCTGGGGCACCCAGACGGTCTGGATAGCTGTAAGCCACGCCTTGCGACGCACCTCAACCGGAGAGGCAAGTGATGGGGCAGCTTGTAGCATGAAAGCGGGAGTTGTCTTCTTCTTCTGCTTTGGCTTGGGCTCAAACCAGGGTGCGAAGATGTAGAAGAAAGCGCCGAAAACAAGAAGCAGCTTTGCAATGGGTATCTGCGCGGTTGTGCTGCCGAAAGATGTTGTAGGAGACAAAATCGAGTGCAGATTGATGGGCAGAGCAAAAAGACCGCGCCCGGAAGGTTCGTCTTGCGACTGTTCTCGCGATGAAAAGCCCTCGAGAATCATGAGACCCGCAAGCGAGCCGACCATGAGCTTGCCCATCATCGCGCTGCTTCGGCGTCCGTTGACCATCGGCGGTCCCTGCGGTTGGCGGCCCTGTGGGTATTGCGGGTATGCGTGAGCATAGTGTTGCTGGGGTGGCAGTCCTTGTTGCAAAGCGCGGATGTTGTCCGGAACGGGGATCATGCCCTGTGGAGGGCCTGCCATTGGCATGTGATGCGCGAATGGATCTTCCTGGAACCTGCTGCCGTCTGGCGTTGCGACGGTTCCATGCAGGGTCATCGGTCCGGAGATGGCCATCTTCTCATAGCTCTCGATGCGGCCCTTCAATGTCGCAACTTCGTCGGTCAGGCGCTTGTTGCGTTTCTCCAGGTGACGTATGTATTCGGTAGCCTTGGAGAGCACTGTAGCTTTGTTCAGCTTGTGAGCGGGGGTGAGACCCTCGAGGTCTTCGGGGTCGTCGTCCTCTTCTGTCCCGTTCGGTCGAGACATGACGCGCAGACTGGGCACGCTGTCACGCAGGGCAGCGATCTTGTCGTTCAGATTTGTTCGGTACCGCTTCTCGATCATGTTGTGTGCGGTCTTCTTTGGCGGCTGCGACCCACCCTTCTTGCCCAGCGGTGCATCGTCCAAGTCGTCGGTGTCTTCTGTCGACTTCCTCTTCTTGGAGTTTGGTGCGGGCTCGGGCGACGAGTGCGACGACGAGGTGCCGTTGTTGAGGGAGCCGGGGCTGTGGTGGAGGCTGGGCGTCGAGGCAGGCGGGCCGGGTTGGGCGAAGGCGGTGGGGGTGTAGAGCGGCTGCTGAGGCTGGGGCTGTTGCTGCCACATGGGCGGCGAGTAGAAGCCGTTCTGCTGGTGCGGGTCGGCGGCCGAGGGCGAGCTGAGGGCATTGCCGTTGAAGTCGAAGGCAGCGGGCATGTCGACGGTGCCGCCAAAGGTGAAGGGCACGCCGGCGTGCGCGTACATGGGGGCAGAGACGGGGCCGGTGGTCGGTTGCGCAGAGGCCATGGCAGACGGCGGCGGCTGCGACTGCGACTGTGACTGCGACTGTGACTGTGACTGTGACTGCGACTGCTGGGGGTTTTGGGGGTTCTGGGGGCCGGCGGCGGCGGGGTTGTACTGCATCCACTCGTTCCAGCTGCTCAGGTCGTCGGCCGGGGCGGCGAGCGTCATGTCGTCTCCCGCAGTGGTGAGCCAAGGGCCGCGCATGCCGCCAAAGGGAAAGTCGCTCGACATCATGGGGTCCTCCATGCTGCCGTCCGTGTTGGTCCTCGCCAGCGACGGCGGAGGCTCCGGGCGACTGGGCGGCTGCTGCTGTTGGGGGCTCGCGTTGAAGCTGAAGTCTGCAACGCAGTAGGGACCGACCTGCGGAATGCGTGTTAGCACTGTGGTCAGTCGGCGACGGCAGCGGCAGCGGAAGTGCGCACAGCAATTCTCTCCAGTTCAAGCCCGTCGTCAGGGCTGCCATAGGCGTCAGTAGCCATGCGGGCGAGGGGAGCAGTGAGCAAAAGTCTCTACTGCAGCGACAGTGACATGCGAGGGCAACGGCAACAACAGCAACGAGCACACGAACAACAGCGCTGCGTGTATGCACAGCAGCAGCAACAACAACAACAACAGCAGCCGGGCGCAGAAAGTGGATAGAAGGAGAAGAGCGCCGTCTTACCAGCAGAGGAGCCACAGATCAGGTCACCATGTATCCAGAAGCAGCTGGGCGGATAGCGCTTGCCAGAGGGTGCGGACAGCGGCAGCACTCAACCGTCGCTGCACGCTCGCTTGGGGGCCACGAAAAGCGAGAACGGGCCAGCCCAAGGTTGCCGGCTATGCAAGAATCGCCTGTTTGCAGGGTGCGGCAGGGGGACGCCGTGGCTGCTCGAGTGAGCTGCAGTGTCGCGGTGGAGATGGCCTGATTTCTGGTACGACACGCTGAGGCAGTCCGTCTAGATTGGGAGGGCAGGGGACCAGGGGAGTAGGGGCCGGGGACTCGAGGAAGAGGCGCCGCTTGTCGACGAAGATATGAATGCTGCACCACACAGGTCTGGGACGCGCCGCTCGTTGGATTCAGATCGCGGGGAAAAGGTGCTGCAACTGTCGACAAAGGAGGAGATGGGAGGAGCTCAACCTGTCTTGCGCGTGCCTTGACGGGGCCCATTAGCCGCGCCTTGGTCTCAGCGCCCGCCCGAGAGCTGCCGACATCCAGATCGAGACGCTGCGTCTGCTGCACGCCCCCGGTTCCTTGTGCGTTAATCACATCACATCGCATCTGCCGCCGAGCATAATCGTACATGCACGCCCGTCGAACCGTCAACAAACACACAATCAACTTTCTCCCTATCGATAACACCTGTTGACTTCATGTCTGCTTTCAGTCATGACACTCTGGCTCGCACATGGCAACAACGCACTTCTGCGGGATGATCACCCGTTGGCGTGGGACCTGCATGTGCCGGCACTTCTGCGGTAGTGCCGTAGCCAGACGCGGAAGGTTGGACTCTAATTAGTACCATGAAAACCCGATAGTCTACCATCTTTCACATCGGTACAAGCGACCATCACACGGAAATACCAAAGCAACGCTCGTTGAATTATTGAGAAGAGCGAAGACAACCATGGGCTGCAGACCGTAAAATCTCGGACATCGCGTGTTCGACAAGAGGATTTGGTGCTTCAAGAAGAATTTCAGGGCACGAGATAGAATCAATTCGAAGAGGTGCTACGATGCAATGCTGAATCATGTGTATCCTTCGTGACCCGTCTAATCATCCAGCCTGTGTAATGCAAAACCTCACAAAGTCTGCCATCTATCGCCTCGAGCCCAACATCTCCTTACCCAACCCATCACGGCCCTCTTCTCTCGTAATCTGCTCAGCCGCCTTGACAAGATCATACGTAATCTCATCGCTAACCACACTGTCCTTCTTGTAGTCCGCGTGCGTCTGGACAAAATTCCTGATCCACTTCGCAGCCGTCCAGTACGTGCCGTTTGCTCTCTTTCGGATAAGATCAAGATAGGTTGCCAGATCACATCGTGTTTCCACGTCAACATTCATGCTGTTCAGATACGACTCGACAAGCGGGATCAGCCCGGGGAAGCCTCCCTCAGTCTGCTGTCCGTTGATGATCTCGTTGACGCTCATCTGCTCGTACTCATCCTCGACCGGGCCAGGTGTGGGTGGGCGGCTGGGGTCAGCGGGTGTTGATGTGCCGGTGCCATTCGAGCGGCTGGAAGCCTGCACCGGGAACGGTGACTTTCTGAACCAGAACTTTTGACTCGACACTGCGTCGCGGATGTGTGCTGTTTCCATATTCTCCGACACCCGCGTGATAGGGATGTAGAAGTTGAGGTTGAAGGAGAGGATTGCCCGGGTGATGAGGACAATAAAGATGGAGAAGGCGGCATTCTCAAAGTCAGTCATCTGAATCTCCATTGGTCTGAACTCGACACGCCAGCCGATCTCAGAGCCAATTGGCGGGGGTTTGAAGCGCATATGTTGCCAGTTGGTGGATTGAAGGTTTTCAAAATGGTCAGCCTTGTTGAGATCGAGTTCCTTGAGATCTTCGTTGAAGACGACAATGGGATCGCGAATAAACAGGTGGGCGAAGTGTGTTGCTAGGGCATCGTCCATACCCCCATCTACCAGACGTTTCTTGACGTCTTCGTCGATGATGAGGTCAGGGTCTAGGTACTCTTTCCGTAACCGGGGATCTTGCGAGATGTATGTCGAGTTAGAAGCGTAACGTGATTTGGGTAGTCGCCAGCGGTCGTTCTTCAGAGGCTGTCTGAGATCAGTAAGATCCAACGGTATTGCAGGGGGTTACTTGCCTTTTCTCCGAGCTCCTCAGGTGTGCGATCATCAACAGCCCGACTGATCTGGTTCCACCGTACGTCAGTGTTGGCTAAGAAACCCTTGTAGATCGGCGTAGCTGCTGTGAGCGCAAGCAAGATAGGGCCAAGTGGGCTGAGCTGGTCGTACATCGTCCGTCCTTCCTCGATGTTCTTGGCTTGGAATGTGATTTGTAAACAGCAGCTGCCCATACCAAAAGCCATAGCATCCATGTGGATGAAATTGTCTGGAGCAGCACCGTTGCGGACGTCGTCGTCCTCAGGCCAGTTGTGCAAATCATAGTTGACAGTCGGATCTTTCCATGGCCATGGTGTGTTCTCATCCTTGAATACGGGAACGTTGACTTGCACCTTCCTACCTCGCCGCCAACGGATGTTTGCAGCTAGTGTAGGAAAGCGAATGTGAGGATTTGCAATCTCGTCGGGCACGAATTGAGATCGAAGCTTGGGTCCTGAAGGAGGGTAGTCCGGGATGAGACAATCTTTGTTGCCAAGTCGAGGGAATGTTGTCAGTGTGATGGGGAACTCAGTCGCCTCCATATGCTCCTTAGCAATCTTTCGTCTGCAGAAGATGGTCAGCGAAGACCTCGTAGATCAGGTGCTCAGTTGCATTACCTCCACTTCATGTTTGGTTCTACATCCAAAAGGTCCTTGAAGCCGATACCCCATGGCTTGCCGGGAGTCGCCTCAAGCATGAAGCGCCCGAACTCTGGGTGAAAGACTGGCGCTGGGTTGGATATCCCTCTGTTGTGGTCAACCTTAAGTTAGTAATCGCAGTGACTGTAAACGTACCTTTGGTCACCAGTCTGAACATCAGGAACACCACCTCCTTCAGCAAGAAGCTTCTCGTCTGTGGCTAGTGCTGCAAGAATGTCCGCCTGACGAAGAGATAATCGAACCTTTTTGTTGTTCTGGTCATAACAAACCACCAGATATTCGATCTTGAAGCCAGTCAGTCCATATCCTCTATTCTTTTTGGGTGGTAATCTACCTCGTCTCCCCACAACAGTGCATCTCTTTCTTTCCCCTTGTAGTCTCGCCAAATTGCTAAGAGTTGCTGCAAGTCATGTCAGCCTCAACACTATCTTCGGACGCTAGCCAAAGCATACTTCGATACCCCAAGATCTCACATGGCTGGCAACCTTCTTAGCCTCAGGCCACTCCAGCGGCGTTCCAATAGCACTTTCCCCGCATTAGCACCCGCAAACAAAGCTGACGACACATGTCTCACAGTAGACCCATCCCGTCAAGATCCCCGCAGAATCAATACCTTCCCGGAGAAACGAGCGGTCCGAGGTGTGAGTGAGTAATAATAGGTGGTTTTGCACGGTGGCGGGGTTGACGTTCCGGAAGCACGACAGATCTAAGATTAGTGGGGCAAGGTTCGGAACGAGTGGGATGTCTGCAAGTAGCGATACACAAGGCTGCGTCGGCGGTGCGCGCAAATTCGTTGCGAACAAGCAGGAATTTTGATGACGGGAACTTGAGGCGCCAATATCGAACGTTAGGAAGAAGGGCAGCTAGAGCCGTGGGTTGGCTGACAAATGTGAGAGTGTGGGTTGTCCGGCATTCCGAGGGTGCGCGATGGCCCGGATGACGTTTTTAAGCCTAGACTATGTGTGGAGTTGCGAGGAGCATGAACTCCACTACGACAACATCACCTTTGTCAAAGTCGACATGTGTGGCTGTCCACTGATTCGCAAGCATGGGTGACTACTGAACCTTAAAAGTAATTATGAGTAAGCATGCTGTGTAGACTTTACACATGTCGATCGCTCGCTCTGGCCCCCTGCAACCTCGTTCTTCGAGTAACTCACTTTTACAACTCCGCGCACCATTCCAAGCATCTTCCACTGGCGAACATGGGCACGTCTAGCTAGACAGAAACATATTCAGAGCCTCTTCTCCATACGCATGTGCATAGGCAACAGCCTTCCAGCTCAGAGTATCCAACATCGATGACCTGGTGGCTCACGTAAGTTCAAGGGGTTCCCAACTACACATCTGCAGACTCATGCACCTTTCTTATTAGACTTTGAGCGTACATTTCCGTCTGTCATGCACGCACACGTGCGCACGGGTGTATCATAGCCGCGCGCTTCTCTTGAAGTATACTGAGAAATCGAGGGAATCCGGCAGCCACTTATCCTCCCCTTGCATCTCAGCAGAACCTTCAGTATGCAACACTACGCAAGTGTCAACTTTCTTCCAGGTTCTCACCCGTAATCCATGTCTTTCCAGTACGTTCACGCGCGACCGTTATCAGCGGCCCGCAACGCACTTCAAGCCACTCCACATCATGACAGCCACTACAACGCCCACGGTCCGAGACAAATGACTTCAACATGACCACTTCTCCTCAACAATCCGGGTGATGGTGATACGGGAGGCCTTCGTCCCGTACTACCTTATCTGTATTAGAACTAATGACAGACCCACTATGCATGCGATGAGATCTGCCAGCATCGTTACGACAATATCCGTCTCCGCTGTGGTGGGTATCGAAGATCGACTTTGTGTAGCAAGGCCTGCAAGCGAGATGGCAGCCTTGTGCTTCTCATCCTCTTTGCTCACTCGCGCCAGGTGAGTACCCCAGCATGTGTTTGTTGTGTACAGTGCTGTGGCCAGTGGTGCCTGTAGTGCGCCGATACTACTGTACAATCTCGTACTCACACGATGAGGCAGCAATATTGACGTGTGCTCGCCCGTCTAGGCGCCGTGCATGTTTGCGAAGGGTTACAAAGCGAGATCTGATCAGGGAATCTTGCGCAACTGTAGCTTGTGGCACGATGAAGTCCGGAAGTGGCCTGACAGCTGTCCTTGTGTTGCTTGCGCAAAACTTGCTGCTTTGATCTGGCTGAGACACGTGAATGCAGCAGTCAGGCTGACACTGGGCAATCTAGACACTGGGCGAAATTGGTGTAAATGTGTGTTGTAGATCTCGATAAGTATAGCGTTCATACTGCTAGGCCTAAAAGCCATGTGGTATCTCTGAAAAATGATAAACTGCCTGACGTATGGGGCACCTCTAGTAAGGTGCGGGTCGTACATATTTGCCACAAAACACAATCCTCCCGCTCGATGGCAAGTTTTTCGACCTTAACGCCAGCAAATGATGAATCCACCCTAATAGGGGATCGAGTCTGAAAAACGCCGTTGGCCAGTCGTGGGGCCTAGAAGCCCCGTGCGTGTGCCAGAATGCAACTGTCGCTGTTAAATAGCAGTAAAAGAGAACCCATCTCCTCCACGATTGCCACTTTCGTGTCCGACAGGCAGACCTGGCCGGTTAACTTCTGATCTGAGCCTATTCCTATATCCACTGCACAATCTGGTAGCTCCTTCTCAATCCATGAGATGGCGAAAATGGTGAATAAGATGCTTCCAACATTAAGATGTGAAGGCTCTGTCTCTTAAGAGACTTCCTGTAAATGCAAGAATATAGGACCGTGCGCCAACGCTCCAACGATAAACAAAAGACACTTGCAATGCTGTCGCGAGATGCAAGTAAGTGTGAGCGAGGGTATGTACGGCTTGTTCGAGAAGTGAGTCGAAGTCGAAACAGTAGGCGGGATGCTCCGGAAAGGGGATGCAGATCTCAAGAAAGGAAATAGACTCCAGTTTGATCGACCGTTGACCGCAGAGCAACCATGTTCAAACTGCAGGGGAGCCATGGTCGATCGACTTCGGCCGGAGATTAGAGCTGGTCATGGCATCCTTGCCAATCTTCCTGGTCAATTTCGCATAGTCTGAAATACGTCAGTGACTGAGTAGGCAGTTGTAGAGGGACAACTTACGGAGACCGCAAGCATTGCACAAGGTTCGAGCACCGTCAGGGCCTCGGCGCCACTCTGGTGTCTCGGCACGATTGCAGCTATGGCATCGTCCTGGAGGAGCCGCTCGCTGCGTTCAAGTCAGTACGAGGAAGTTGGGTATAAGTAGGTAAGTAGGACTTACGCCTCGTTTTCTTGTCTTGTTGTCACCTCCAGCGAAACCACCACTAGTCTTCATATCGTCTCCGTAGTTGCTTGATGTCTCGTGACCATATCCATTGACGCGACGGTAGTGAGCTTCGTGAGGTGGCTCAGCAATGCTGGCTTGGTGATGGTTGAAGACAACGTCTCGCATGCGTTGCAGCGACATCTGAATCCTTTCGCCTTGTTTGACCATCTCGTCAATGTCCTCTAGTCTGGGTATTGACTGAGGTGTCATGCCAATACGCTGGTTCTCGTGCGCTCTTTGACGATAGGCCTTGGAGAACTCAGAGATACGTCCGCATCCGTCGGCCATCTGGTAAAGGTCAGTAAAAGGACAATACAAAAGGGAAGCGGGCTACTTGCCTCGTTCAGCGAAGCCTCAAGATCGAAGCTGTCCAGGTGACGCTTGACAGACTCTCCATATGGTGCCAGGCTGGCACGGTTGAGCTTCTTCTCCTCGAGACGGGCTTCGGTGTTGTCACGCAGTGACGTGGGGTAGTAGTGGGATGGTGCCGAGTAAGTTGACGTTGCGGGAGGGTATGCTGCAGGTGGTCCGTTTGGCGCAGGCGCCGACGGGGAATAAGATGCGTACTGTGGATATCCATAATGGTGGTTCATGGGTTCGGCTGGCTGCGGAGCTGGACGCTCGTACGCCGGAGCCGGTGCAGGAGGATAGGTCGAGTATGGCTGAGGTCGAGCGGAGGGTGGAGGTGACTGCGTCGTTTTGATAGGGTGCAGTGACGGCAGTCTCGGGTTGTGTTGAGGTGTCGAGTACGCAGGACGAGGCTCATATGGTGCTCGAGACGCCGCTTCTACCTGGCTCTGGGGAGGTGGTGGTGGAGGTACCTGGGAAGCAGATACAAAAGGACTGCGAGGGTGCGAGAATGGGTTGGACGGCCCTTGAGCGCTATAAGAATCTGGTTCGAAGGGTCTCTTGCGTGATTCTGATGGCGATGTGTTCGCAGATACTGGTGCGTAATGCTGAGACGTTGGTGCCGGGACAGAGGGCGGGGGTGGGACAGGTCCGGGGTAGGGCAGCGATTGCTCTGCACCTAAGGCCTCAGATATCGACGGCAACGATTGCCGTACCGCCGGTTTGTGAACATCTTTCTCGTCGCCAGATGTCCTGCGGGATTCTGGTGGTGATAGCAGGCCGGCAAGCGAGCCGGGTACTGCGCTGGCAGGCGGCGATTGATGGGTGGCATGCAGATGCGATGGGCCAGAGTAAGGGTGCAACGGGCTGGCCATGGAAGGTGTCGAGAGTTTGCGTTGATATTCACTTTCTTCTCGTTTGAACCTGTTGGAGTCCATGTGATTGATCGAGGGCAGGCCGACACTATGACGACGGAATTAGCGAATGATGGCAAGGGTAACAACAAGGAAGGACCTACCTTTGCCTACCAGCGTCTGGTGCCTCCATAGCGAATACAGTGGGTTGAGCGACGGCTCAATTTGGATGTATTTACAACCTCTAGGGTTGATGCGAACCGCTGCAGCGACGCGAAGGCGGGGATTGTAGGTATGTGCCTTCCCGCACAACGTCAACGGCGCGATGATGGCCCGTTCCTTCCTCAGCAAACACGGCCAAGCAACTTCCTCCCAGTCCGCTTCAGAAATATTACTGTTGTATTACCCAGTTCCCCAAACGACTGCAAACAACCGAATGCCACTGTCGAGTCTGTCGCTGGATTCTCTTTCTTTAAAATAATTTTCGTAATATAAGTTGATTGGTGCTGTGGCTCGCCGACCAGGTGAGTCGATGTTTATTTGGTGCTGTTGCTCCTTCCGGTGTCGAGGTTGGTGGCTGACGTAGTATCGCAGGCACGACGGCGTGGAGGGGTCGATTGAGCGAAACACACAATGGCTGTA
Organism: Nothophoma quercina; assembly: GCA_021642125.1. NCBI lineage: Eukaryota > Fungi > Ascomycota > Dothideomycetes > Pleosporales > Didymellaceae > Nothophoma > Nothophoma quercina. The sequence continues at coordinate 64,315 of JAKIXB010000050.1, read as the reverse complement.
ACTTTTGCGTCCTTCTCTTACAGTGCGCAGTTCTCAGTAAAATGGGCGGCGATGGCGTTCTCGAGTGGTGTGAAAGAGCGTTCAACAAAGGTGACCTGGGCAAAGGCGGCGACAACAGCTAGTCCCGTGATCTGATCTGACAGTTCGGTCGATTTGTCGATTCGGATCTCAGCGCCTCGTCTCGCCTGCAAGCATGGTGTGAGAAAGGAAACGAATAATGCTGGGGCACTGACGGCTAAAGCAGATGCAATCGGAGATGAACCGTCCCGGCAGCGAGTAATCGCTAAGTGTGACGAGCCTCTGCAGTGAGCAGGCAAGGATGTTCAACACCAGCACATCTGATGTTTGCCCCCGGCACGATATGGGCGGCCAACGCTGCCTACTGGACAATGATTCTCCACAGCTCCAGCAGCCTCCCCAATGCGTCGAGTAAGAGGGCAAGGATATGCGGCACGCGAACCTGCCCTTGCAATGCCTAGCTTCATCGGTCGCATTCGCCCCTCGAAGCAGCACCGCACGCTTTCTTTGGCGTGGGATCAGCGCCTGCGCGACTGCAAGACCGCAAGCCCCTCGTGCACAGTCGTGGCACTTGCGGTGCACTTACGTTCCGGAACTCACTCCGCCAACTGTCTCCCGCGCGCATTTTGGGTTTGATCATGGTCTTTTTCTCTCGATTCGCAGCCGTTACGGCAGGGGGTACACATCGCTGGCTCCATCCGCGCCAGTGAAGGCGCCGCGAACACGAGGTGAGATTGAGCTAGCCTGCGGAAGGACAAGCCCGATGACGCAGGACGAATCAACGATGACTGCGATCGAGATGGCAGCCGGGCGCCCCACCAGTGCATTACTGGGGGTTTGCACCCACGTTCGTCTGTCATCCTTAGCTTGGCGACGGCAGGGCATGTCACCCAGAATGCTACCAGCGCCACCAGCGCAGGGCCTGCGGTTCTCACGAGCACCACAGGTCGATACGAGATGGATGGCCAGCCCACAACAGCCACAGCGCTTTGGGCAGCAACAGTCAATACGCGGTACCCCGTCTAGCCAGATTTGCAAACTCACCAGCCGGTGCTATCGGGAATCTCCATGTGCTGTGTGGCCCCTCAATCTGAATCGCCCGCGGCACGATCAGGATTAACGTTAATAGCGGGGGCGGCGGACGGTAAGCCGGCCATTCATCGTTGTGTGAGATACCGAACACTTTTGCTCGTCGCCCGCTGAGTCGTGGGCAGAAGCTCCGCTATCGTCGTCCAAGCGAGGATGTCAGGCCACTTTTACCAGGGAACCTCAACGCGTCCTTAAGGCCGTGGAACCGCTCGGTTACGTCAGACCATCACATGTGGCTTGCAAGCTCCGGTCCAGGCATCATTCCTGCTCCAGCATGTTCGCACGAGTTCCGTACAACTTTTGGGCCATGGGCATCATGGCAGCACTTGGAATACTGTAGAGAGATATGCGCTTTGACAGATCTTAGTTCATTCCTACACGGCTGCACGGCGCGCTGTCAGACGAGTTTAGAACGTGAGCAAGTGGTACCGACCCAAGGATCTATCCCATGGTACCGACAAGCCTTTCACGATTTAGCTGCATTTGCTACCAAAACGGAGTGCAACGTCGAATTATCGTTTTCGCGGTCAACGGGTCATACATTTGCTGGCGCGCAAAATATCCCAATGTCCAACATTGACAAAGTCACGAGCCCACAATGACTAGCAATTACCAATGCCCGTTCAGATGATCGCAATACATGGTCAGCAGATTCCTGAAGTTGTGGTTGTTGTCTGGTTTCCTTTGTTCTCCGATAGGCAGCTTCCGGGATTCGGGCTGCACAATGCAATCTTGTGCAGCACGCTTTCTTACACAACACCGCAAATGACAGCTCACGGCATCGATGCCATATCGATGAAATCTGGCCTGATCTCACGAACGCTCCACCCGGAGTATTACAAGCTCGGCAGCTGTTCATGTCAAGAACATGTCAGAAGCACTGGCGCTAGATCTGTGGCTTACAACGTGGAACCTGCATGGAACCTTCCGTAGCACTATCGGTTTTCATCAATACTCAACGTGGTGCTCATTGTTCCGACGATCTTTTTTTTATCTCATTTTTTCTTTCTTCAAAAAATTTACGTATTACGCGTGCGGTGAGTGGCCGTCTTGTCGAAAATTGTATCTTACGTTACCCAAGTCTCGCTACGCGTGCACGCGACATGGCATGATGTTAAAATAAGGCGCATGTCCTAAGCGAACACCAAAAGAGCTCAGGATGCATCCACTCGCCCTATTATAACTCACTCGAGAACATGGCCACCTATTCACGGCATATCCCTAATCAAGCATATTGGCCGGGTATCGTGCTGGACTCCACCAGAGTACACCGGAGTGAGATGCTGTTTACGAGATGTCTCAATTCCAAACGTTTCAGACTTCGGATTTCGTAGCGCATGCACTGCTTCAAGGCATCATCCGTGCCATAGCAAGCTCACAGAAGGAATGACAAATGTACACACGCATGCTACGATATGGTAAAGATGCATGGCATTGTCAGACTACGGCTTGGCTTGAAGCAAGCATTGGCGGCTTGTACGGCTTGCGTGACGTTTTGACAACGCACACCCTTACCCAGCCTTGTGGACGATTCGTCCAATATCTGGTTTCCCGCTCATACTCTATCCTCGTCCCGTTTGCCATTCTCAGGCGCACAGAAGGCTGCCCAGACCGCAGTGCAATCGCCACTACTTCCCACTACGGTGTTATCGAGCCCTGCAACTACTGAACGAAAGTGGCCCACCGTAGTATCGCCGTCCGAGGAGCATATTGCATGGAATTTTTCAGCGCTCAGCATTGCTCCGCAGTCTCAATCACCTTGTTTTTATACTCAAGCTGGTGTGGTGGCCTGTTCCTTGGGCAGGATACTCATATACGTGCGTACGACGACTGAAGGTGGTCTGAGCATCGCGAAAAGGTTCCTTGTTTCCGGGTATGTTGAAACTTGGAAGGTCGGTGTTTTCGATAGGAACAGAGCCCTGTTCTTTCATATGAAGACACACACACATGGCTGTATGAAGACACGGCATTGTCGAGTCGCTCTGCAACAGCCAGAACAATGTCGAGCACTCATGCATTGGAAATATCGATGCTTACCTCTGAAACAAAGTCGGCTCGACTCGAATTGCCATCTGCCGTCCCCACTCAGGACGGATCTCGATCCTAATACGAGTCACACCTGTGTGTCTTCTGCATTGACCCCATTCCTGGGTAATGGAGCACGGACAACGACCAAAACAGGTGTAATCCCGCGCGGCGAGGTGGTGCATGGCTTAGCACCCCAGCTCACAATCAATGTCTGCGTCGTACGACGTGCTTGAGCGAGCCGTTTGGCCGCTCGAAAGTGTTTCATAAACTTACAGGCTCAAGGCCAAGCGAATGGTGCCTCGACCAGCCATCGCGTCTTTCGAAGAAAGATCGTCATACCCGCGACCGTTATAGTACGGACGCTGCAATTGCAAGGCGTGGTGATCTTCGCGCGCGGCACGAGAAAAAGAGATATCGTTTTTACCGGCTTTCAGGGTCCAAGGCAATAATCGACAAGAGAAGCATGGTCTTGATTCTTTTGGGCACTAGAGGCTGGTGATCCTCATCAGCAACCCCCTTTTTCTGACCTAGCCACCCGCATTGGGTCTTAGCGAGCAAGTGGAGCACCCACATCGGAGCAAAGCATCACGACAATTATCAGGTGCGTAAGCCGATTTCCTCTTCTGGCACCCCTCGAACTCCGTGACAGGTGGAGCACACTCTTAGGCGGCCTGAGAGCGGCCTGAGCATGCCGATGTTCGCTGGGGCTGCCTCGACAAACATGGCACAGCGAATGCACTGTGCCGCTGCGTCAAGATGGCCTCATCATGGAATTTACCGATCAAAGACACGGCACAGCAAGTTCGCCTTGCCATTATTGCGGTAATCGCGTGTCGTCTGAGCTTTGGGTTGAATGTCGGTGGTGGTGGAGACTAGGATGCTTCAGAAGAGTCTTGCAGCTGGTGCGCGCAGCCAACGGCCACGTCGACCTGAGGCAATCGACTCCACCGTGAACCTTGTCTGAAAGACCATGACCCTGTCATTAGTGACAACATTGGCGGAACTATCAATCCGATATGCGGCACAGCTATAGCCGTTCCCGAGTGTACGGACAAGCAGAAATCCCTTTCAGCTGGGAAATCGGTCAACTACCTGCGATGTACATAGAGACAGGCTGATAAACGTGATGCTTCACAGACGACTACCGAAGAACGATAGGCGTTCCAGGATGGCATGTCGAATTGTAAACGATTGCACCTGCATCTACCCGCAATCTGGGTATTTCAGAAGTTATACTGCATGATTCGAGCAGCATGCCCAAATTCTGGTGATACTACGAAAGCAATCGACTCCTGGCAAGTGTATATCATTCTCCTGCTCCGTCAATACACCTTGGTCTGCGATTCTTCTACAATGATGAGGGTACAGGTTATCTAGTAGACTACTGATTTCGTCGCTCACTTCCCCAAATCACAGCAGCAGAGTTGCTTCTGCTGTTACCAACCCATTACAATGGTCCTGTACTGCAGTAAGCAGTATGATCAACGCGCACCCTGGTGACGCGCGCAGCACGTCCATCCTTCACGCTCAATCCGACCTACAACCTCATGTGATGAACGGGGTACAAGTCGACGTGTCGTTCCATTTCTTTTTGTCTCGAGGCGAATTTCCCAAAAGAGCGACTTGCGCTATGAGAGTTACTTTTTTCGCTGCGCACTCCGCTGCCAGAACTGCTAGCTTGCCACAACAGATTGTCCCCTGTTACGCTACTATTCACAAATCAGATTTGCTTCTTTCACGTATCTGCAGGTCAAGTTCTAGGCCGCATACGAAGGATTGATGTGATGGAGGTACGATTGGTAACCGCGGGCGGATGTGAATTCCCGTGAAGATCAGCGCCAGCGGTCTCGTCCGCTGCCAGAAGGACTTGGCCGCACGACGAATGGAAACATCAAACCCCGAAGTCCTGGCTTTGGGATCGTGCAATATCGGCATCTCGACATGCACTCCTGTTCTTGTGGTCGATCTGCTTTAAGATGCAGCCCTGCGTCAAGACATTGAACCCTACCGAAAGAGGCAACGCGAACGCGAATCCGACTTCCTCACGCACTGGCTCGCATCCACACAACGGCTCAGCCCGCCGCACGATCGATGCCGTGAGATCCCTCATCGCCTAAAATCCTCTAATCTCCAGGTACAAAGATCGTGCGTCTATTCGCAAGGCTCGCCGGACCAAATTCCGGTGCGCGGCAGGAGTCGCACATCAACCGAACGCGAACCCGAGTTTTATTGTGGCATATCAATCCTCTTGGCTCCAAGTCATGGAATAATTGTGCATGAGCACTTCTCAGCTTCTGCATCCGACGATCCCAAGATCTTGAGACTGCCGACAAGAGTAGAGTTACGGCACACAAGTCTACCGGGACTTTCCTTTCGGCAGATGCCAATGTTAACCTAATGCGGCAATTCCAGCGAGACTATTGAGCGGCAGGTTGAGGCAACGTCACAGCTTCGTTCTGCTCGACAAGACGTTGCTGAGGCTTCTACTCCGTGGAGGTACGACCGCCTCATTGTCTGTGTATCCTTGTGAGAGTCTCAGGTTTGGGGTCAACGCGCCGACCGTTTGGCTGATGATCGCTGGGTGATCATAGGATCACGGAGGGACGAGTTGAATCTCGTAAAGTCTACGATAGATTGGCGAAGGGATTTGCTACGAGGTACCTGTCCCCGATCGATCCTCGATTCATTGTCTCGTTATGACTCGATTAACGAGTGCGAGCTCCGACATACGATGTCTAACAACAGTTGGCCGCGAGATGTCCGTAGCTGCGTGCTGCATGGGAAGCACGGCTCATTGTCTGGAGGCTCCTTCTCCAAGTCATAGCTGTCTGGTCTTGAATGTCTCACGAGCGTCGATCTGTTGATGGACACAATGCACGTGCGGATAGGCTGTGACAAAATCCGCTTCATTACAGAGGCAAACATGTTCACTGGATGTGCATGAAAAATGCACTCTGTTGAAATTCGCAGGCTGAGCATTCCACATCTCGTAATCAGACGTCGTTGAAACGATCTTGCAGATTGCAGGAAACGGCCTTTACGCAAGACAGCGTCGTAGCTGTCATGGAGTCACCGTAAGCTGGAAGGGTTGGCATCACTGCGCGAAATTTCTCGCTCTTCTGCCTCACTGTACGAACAAAACCCGGCCAAAAATGCTTGGATGGTACAGTATTTCTCTCTCAACATGTATCAAATATATGTTACCTAAACTATGTGCTGGCTGCTTGACTCCAATCTGTACGTATAGAGGTAGTATTCAATTCTCGTTCTTCTTTCCTCCACCAGTGGCCGCTTGCTAAGACTGGACATCAAGTGGCTCCGCTGCATATCCATTGCTGCTTTTTGCAATCCAGACACCTTTGACGCCTACAATATGTGTCTGTAATCGAACAACATCGCTGTCTGTCTTTGCTACAATGCTTGCTTTGACATCACCTCAGGAGCGAACTTTCAACAGTTTGAAATTCACCCTCTCTGCATATCGTGTTTTGTCTCAAAAGCGACACCAGGCACCGGGATAGATTATCCGGTTTCCAACTCAAAGCTTCGATCGAATAGCCGGATGTTCGCTCCTACAAGACATAGTAATCGTTTGTCTTTCAAAATCTACTACTGCCCATACATGGTTCTACCTCACAGTTTGTTCTGCAAGACATGACTGCTTGGTCGCCGCGTTTGCATGACTTGCATGTATATCCTTCCTGCTTCCCTGCACTTTTGACTACACGATAGTCTCACCTTTTAGGAATCAATGAGGCAGCTTGACATGGCTGAAAAGGGCAGGTCTGGGATGTATGTCCTCGAGTGGGCGAAAGATCATGATCTGTCGAAGAAACAGTCAGCAGGGCAGATAGCTGTTCAAGATGCTGTAAGAACGATCGTCAAAAGGCAAACCCTACTTGCTCAAGTCTGTTGTGGATGCACGGCCCAAATAAGCTGAGTCGCACATGATGCTGCTTTCTCTGAAAGTCCAAAGTTCCACTCTCCAGTCATGTATCCGTCCAAACCATATGACTACTCTGTCACGTCTGTCGTCCCTGCTACAGACCTAAAACTGGTCATAAGGTGTGGCTATCCTACTTTATCGCCTCAGAAGTCAAGTCGCGAGGCCATGATGCGCGCTGTATTTGCGGACGTTTCCGAATCCCGAAGCTTGTTGCAACATGCTCGCATCTCTGCTCGAAGTCTGTGTTGTATGGCTGTGTCCTAAAGGCTTGTGCCGAGCGGATATTGTTGGTGTAGATCCTCAAGTATAACGTGCTGTGAATCCACCGGCTTTTGCTTTATACGCTTATCATATTCGCCGTTTTGGAAGACTACGACTTCCCATACATGTCTTGTAGAATGGCAACTGTGACCTGACATCTCATGTTGCGAAAAAGGCTGGCTACAAGACGTATAGAATATAGTGTTCTCTAGAGGTTTCAACGAACTACAGAAGTTCTGTAGGTTAATGCTAAACGACTCCTTTGATTTTGAGATTCCGGAGCTTGCACCCAGCCTTTTCGTATACACAAGAGCTCATCATATCCGTGTTTGCTCCACGGTCAGAAGCCGTAAAAATACCAAGGAAATTCCGGTCAATTGTGGGACCGAAATTGGAGCTTTAGCGAATGATAGAATAACCGTGACCTAGCAATAGACTGTTCTGCCCCTCTCCCAATGCCGAAAAGACCATTTACTGAACACTAATGGAGATCCCACATACTATGGTTTTCTCTAAATGGTCTCAGAACAGACTGATGTTCTTTTTTTTTGCTGGAGCCGAAAGTAAATTTTCATGTGATTTGCACTTACGCCTCGCCAGGCCATACCTCATCCGCAACCTCTCGCACAAGCTGCAATTTCTTCTTCATTCCCTCAATATCGATCAAGTTACCTTCTGCATGGCTCGCAAACCCACACTGCGGGCTAACACCACATCTCTTCAGCGCCTCCTCCCTGCTCTCTCCCTGTCCTTTTGCCATGACCTCCGCCGCGGCATATATCCTCTTCTTCAACTCCTCTTTGTCCTCCAATTCTGCGAACTTGCTCGTCACGACACCCAAAATGACGTTCTTGTTCTTCGGTAAGTGTGCGAGCGGTTCAAAGCCTCCCGCACGTGGAGTGTCGTACTCGAGGTAGTAAGTGTGCACATTTAGGTGCTGGAAAAGCTTGGTCGCAATGCGATCGTATCCGCCTTCGCTGAAGTGCCGGCTGTTGACGAAGTTGCCGCGGCAGAGATGCACGCCGATGTGCATGTCCGATGGTGCTTTGGAGATGCAGTCGTTGTAGAGCTGGATGTAGAGGTCGAAGAGATCGTCAGCGGAGATGGTGTTGTTCTTATCTTCTTTCCAGCCGGCGAGCATCTTTTCGGAGCAGAAGTCTGGTGGGCTTAGTGAACGTTTTTGAGGCATTGGGTTGAGGTGTGCTTACAGGCTAGATTGGGGTCGTCGAATTGTACATTTCTCAGACCAGCTTTGTACAGAATGTCAAGCTCGACCTGGTATGCCTTGGCAACGTCTGCAAAGTATTCCTTCTCGCTCGCATACACATCCTTTGGGAATGCCTTGCCCTCGATGTATCTCAGATGATACCAGTTCGGCGCCGCAAGCGTCAACTTGATGTCACCCCACCTCTCCTTTGGAAGCAGTGTCTTCAAGTACTCCACCTGGCTTACGTATGTGCTCTCGCCCGTGTGCATGATCTTGCCAACGCAGTACACGCTCTCACCCGGCTGGTGTCCGCTCTCAAGGAAGGCTGCAATATCTGGCACATATGTTCTGAAGGTATCGAGGGGCGGGTTTTGCACCTCCTTCATGCCCTCCAGCGTTGGCCAAAAAGTGCCCCAGAACATGTGTCGTCTATACTCGCCGTCGCTAATGCCGCAAAAGCCCAAGTCGAGCTGTGTCTTGACAATGTTTTGGATGGCGTTGTCTTCGAGTGGTGCAAGTTCGGCAGAGGATTTGTGCTCTTTGTAGCGGGCGTCGAGGAGAGATTGCGGTCGTTTGAGCGAGCCGAGATGCTCAGCGCGGAAAGGCGGGCTGCGATGGAGGGAGGAGGACATCGTGGGTAGAATTCCAGTGGTGACTCGCGAAGGAAAGGACTGTTGTGGCTTATACGAAGGAAGTCAAAGCTGAGATGCCAATTCGTAGGGAGCTCTAAAGCCACCGGTGGTTATTTCGACTCCTCCCTACATAAGAGCTCTTAAGCTAGGCAGCCGGCCTGATGCAAGCTTGCCCGGCATCGCAAGCATCGGTCCGAGCCGTAGCTGTACAAGCGCTTAGATATTTCTTGGTCATATCGGCAGTTGTGGTGGTCTTATGCTGTTTTTGACCGAGCAGCAGTAGGATTGGAGGCTGCTTGCCCCGCATTCCCCGCCTTGATGACGTAGGCAATCTGGAGATGTGATGTGCTCGACTATGTTTTTCGACCAGCACAATTATTAAGATGAGCGGTATCAGTTGCGCAAGGGGAAGCTGGACGCTTATTTATGTGGTCTCGGTGAGTACCGTGGTGGTAGCGTTATGATGGAGCCATCTTGCGATATGCTATGCAACGGCCAACTCCAAAACGTTACAAGACGCATACTCGAAAGGATAGATACAACGGTGAATGGTCATTCAACATGCTTGCAATTTCAAGGTGGTATCAAATGCTAAGAAGGAGTCGTAAAGATACTCAAATACTTCTATGCTTCCTGTAGATCGTCTACTTGAGCTGCCGGGACAAAAGAAAGAAGGAATTACAAGTAGAGCTTGCATGAAGCTTTGAAGAAGAGGTCATCACTGGCTATGAAGAGCGGAGCATATGCTATATGACAAACGGCTTCACACACGCTCCAGTGGGATCGTCTCGTGATGAACTGTGTATTCGTGATCGACGTGAATGCCATCGTCTTCAGTAATGCCCCCCCTGCCAGCGGGACTGTATTCTGAAAGGTCGAAGTCTTCGGTCTTCTTCACGTAAGAGCAAGTCGAGCAGCTCATTTGACGACTCTTGTCGAAAGCTGTGGTGCTGCTTGTCACAGTTCCAGCACCATTTCGGCCAAATTGACTGTTGATCAGGTGGTGGTGAGCATCGGGGCCTCGGTAGGCGATGGCGGAGTCGTTGGCGACGCCTGCCCAGATTGCTGACAGCGGCAGGAAGACACAGAGGATGGTGATGACCAGGGTGCCAACTTCGGGGATCTTGTCGGTAACGGGTCGCAAGAACGAAGCCGCTGTGAAGAGAGCTATAATATGTTAGCCATGTCGGCGGTGCACTGACGATGGGACATACCAGGGATAATCAAGGTCTGACAACCCATGATGAAGACGATTTGCATTGGTCCGAATTGCTGCATCTTGAGTCGACGTCGCTGAACGACAGCATAGCCGAGCTTCCAAACAAAGACAAAGCTGTAGAGCAAGATGGTCACAGCCTGTGTGATGTAGGACAATGCGCTAAGCTTGTCGGTGTCTCGCATCGAGAGCTGTACGACGGAGATGTTGGCAGCGACCATGTACGCGAATTTGGTGCCGACTGAGATCAGAGCCATCGTCGTCGTGATGCTCATAATAAGGACGCGTTGTAGTTTGCTTGTAGTAATGCAAGCCACCCAAGTTTGTAGACTGAGCGAGGCCATGATGCATGTCGTAACCATGGTGGTCAGCGTGGTGCCCATAACAGACACAACGACATCATATATGGAGTAGCGACCAACCCCTGTCAGCAAGGTGTACGGGTGCATGAAGCCGCCTGTAACATAGCAGACCAAGAAGATGCAGCGCAGACTGTTGAGGACGAGGCAGAGACAGTTGAGGATGAAGATGGAAGATTTCCTCTTCTCCCGCTTGGTCAGGAGAAGGAGCACGAGCAGAAGCACGACCGATGCACCAGTCTGAGAGCCGAAGCTGGTAGAGACACGAGCAGTGTATAAGCGGTAAGTGTTGACGTTTTCCATGCTGACTACGACCGACGAGCCATCTGGAGCGTACATTGTGACGTTCTGGCTCCAAGGGTCGAAGGTTTCGGGGTCGAAGGGCTGCGAAGGTGCTGGTGCAACTTGTGACATGTTGAAGATGTTGGTTCAGGATCGATGGTGTAAAAGGTCGGTAATGCGGTCGAATGTAAGGGTTTGACGAGGCCAAGTAGTTGCTTAGATGTTGCAACAAAGAGAAGCTGTCCAAGTGTCGAAAGAAAGGCTGTTGGAAAGGTCCAGATTTGTAGTTGCAAGTTGATCTAGGAGAAAACCGAAGAAGGAGAAGATGAAGTTTTGTAATCTATAGGATCGAGAAGAAGTGACCGTTCGCTGCAGAGTAAAATATCTTAAATGGATCAGCTGGTTCACCAAAAAGCTTCAGCTAAGCATTGTCGGCGAGCGAAAGTGACTGCCAATCGACAATAGTAGCTACAGCCACTGCTCTGCGATTGTGTTAAGGTGCCTGTACCGCCATTCCATCAAGACACTGCCGTCGCCATCACGTTCACCTCAGACACTTCCAGGCCTTACTATTGTTCCTCGCTCATCTTCAACTCTTTAAACGGGACGCTCAGCTCACAGCAAACGCCGCGAAGCGGAGCGCACCCAATGCTATGGAACGCCTATGTGTTATGGCTTGCGGGAGCTCGCAGAAGCAGTCGGAATATGATCAAAGTCTGGTACAGGTGCTCTCTGCGGTTTCGAATTCGTGATTCAGAGATAGCGTGGTTGAGCTTACTATTGTTCTTCGAAGTGCAAGTGCCCGCTCTGTGAGACCATTCGCCTACATCCTTGCAAGGCCGACGCAAGCAGCCTCAAAGACTAATTGGACAATCACATGATTCACATGAAGATGAGCCTCGCACAGGAAGCGCTTCGAGCGAGCGGAAACGTGATGATTCGATGACGTGACGCGATGAGAGTGAGGAAGATGCGTTCGACCCGGAGTGGTTAGTGTCGCGCTAATGAGGAACGTGACTACGTGACAACGCGACGCGAACTATTTGCCTTTCAGCTTGACTTTGGTCCTTGAGGTCCCGCCACAACGCGAACTCGAAGTCGACAACCAAGCGCGACGATGAATCTAGAGGCATACCTACCAGGCATAGCAGGTCCGGTCAGGCACGAACTGTCAGAACGCGGGCCAAGGTTTCTTGTTCTGAGGTCAAACCGCCTAATAGTGACGACGTCGGTTTTCGATGGTGATGGAGAGCTTGGACGAATAAGTACGCCATCGAATCTAGAGCACCGTTATTTTACTGATTCGAGCAGCGTTTGGACCTGGCGGTGCCAAACTGGAAGCTGTTCAGACTTTACATATCTTACCAGCTCAACCGAACGATAACGTGACCAATTCAGCGACCGCTGATCCGCGCAGTGATAAGTATGTGCTCGAGCCAGCTTCACAAGGGCGACGCGAGATCATTCTTCTGAGGCATGGGGATTTTATCAGCTCCCCAGGTATCGGCGGCAGCGTATTGTCTGTGTGGCGACCTTCCGAAGTGCAAGTCAATTCGTCAGCTGCTGAGGTTGCCCAAGGCGAATCGTCTGCCGACAAAGATGGTGTTGCCGATACTCCAGAAGACGAGACAGAGGATGAAGATGCTCCGGACGACACCATCACTGAGGTTCCGGTGACTCAGCCCACAACGCAGCTAAGCAAATCACAACCTTCCGCTACACCACATCTCGTCACCACACGCTCTGTTCTTGTCCAAGAAACCCCTACTACTAGCCGTATATTGGGTACGAGCGAGTACGACGTTGCTCCTTCGCACGAGGGTCCTCAGATAGAGCCCACTCCGCCACCTCAAGGCCCGCCAGCTGTAACAGAGGCCTTCTCTATTGCACGGATCGGTCAGTCACCAAGGAACATTGGACTAGACTGCGTTGACGCCGAGCCAACCGCCGAGCGAAAGCGGCCACAGGGCTCCCCTCAAGTTAGAGTAACCGGTAGAGCGCCCAGAAAACGAGCATCACCGGGACCTGTAATCGAGACATCTGGGGAAGGTCCACCCGCGAAGCGCACGAAGCAGGAAGCCGATATCATGCAGGCTAGTCCCCTGGACAACATCAACGCCGATCCCACCCGCACTACCTACTCTGCAAGGAAGAAGAGGAAGCCCATGGAGGTCCAAGAAGCCACCCCCACGAAGTCATCCAGAAGCTCCCAACGCTCTGTACCTGCCACGGCACCTGTAGCGTATGAGGGCGAGCCTCCTCGAGTTCTCACCAGCAACTCGGCCATCCAAGAATCAAGCCCGATGGTCAAGTTTTTGCGAAAGCATGGAGGCGCACTCGTCTCATCTGTTGAGGACAAGTGTAATGTTTTGTGGTACGTCCCCTTTACATTGCTGACCTAGGCAGCCCCACCCCTAGATTGCTCAACACTGACGATGTACAGTGTGCGAGACGGCGGCCTAGCCAAGACCATGAAGGTCATCCAGGCAATCGCCCTTGGTATACCCATTGTCACCGACAAGTGGCTTGCCGAATCAGCCAAGGCCGAATGCTTCCTGGATTTGTCGACTTTCAAACCTTTGGTCGCCCAACAGGAGAAAGAATGGGGGTTCAGCCTCGAGAAGGTGTGGGGCGTAGCGCAAACTCCATTTAAGGGCTACGCTATCTACTTCACGCCAGCACTCAGGAAGACATACACCAACTTTCGTGAAATGGAGAAAGCGTGTCAGACACTCGGTGCGAAGGTCGTAGCGAAACGGACCAGCAAGCACGACAAGATCATTGTGCTTGCAGCAGAAGAGGGGGATCAAGATGCTGACCAGTTGATTGAGGATGGGAAGGAGTGCTACCACAAGGACCTTCTGACCACGAGCATCCTCCGCGGCAACCTCGATCTCGAGAGCGATGAGTTCAAGATTAAAGCGAAGCACTGCAAGGGACGAAGAGCTAAGGGGCCCAGGAAGAGCACTTAAGATGCTTCACCCCCTTCGATATTCCTCCGTTCCGTTCCCATCACCATCTCTTACGAAGCATAGCGAGCGGCGTATTTCGGCGAACGATCAGCGACTGTTCGGACTACCTTGTCGACGTTTTCGATGTATCATATCATTTCGGCATACACAGCGAGGGGTCAGGCACTGTGGTTGCACGCTCTGCATCACGCAGAAGGCAAACAATACTATCGACATTCAAGAAACGGCTACCTATGGAGGATCTAACGATGATATTAGGGATGGTAGTGCGTGATGATTGGGCATGTAAGCGAGCTTGACCCACATCCTCAAACTTACAAAAACCAGTGTCGAACTGCAATTCCCCCGAGCTCTCAAGCGCGATGCACCCTGCCGCTATCAACAAATGGCTATATATTTTTTACTTTTAGTCTCATGTCCATCGAAGCAAACAATAGCAGTTGCCACTGATCAACAAGATCAAATCCTCCGTGGCGCAATTGGCTAGCGCGTCTGACTGTTATCCGTACCCGCTTGATGGCACATCAGGAGGTTGAAAGTTCGAGCCTTTCCGGGGGAGTTTCTTTTTTGCACTTGCTTCGTCCACTATGACCGTCGATATGCCAACCCACATCTTTTTGCACCTCTGCCTTGCCCGTTGTTGACACTCACACAGCCAGCGCGAGCTTGTGCAACGACTGCATCAGACGATACAAAGCCTGTTGAATCAAGGACTACGATACTTGTTGAGAAAGGATGCGTTCAAGCGTGACAGGACAATACCAATGATACTCGTGTTTTCGAAGCGGCAGGCCATCAATCTGATCAAGCACTGTGACCAGCGGCGACACTTGTGATAGGCAAGATCTGGCAATTTGTAGTCTTCAAAAATTCAGTAGTGACCCCTTAGCTTGCCGCAGGCTGCTTAAGTTACCAGCGATCTGCACGAAACCTCAGCGGAAGCTTCTTTGCCTGTTTCAGCGTGCTCCCGATGGTGTTGGTCTCGCGATTGCGATTTCACCTTGTCTTGTGAAATTGTTTCAATGCGCGGCGAGACTATGTTGTGAACACGCGTAGCTGTTGGAATCCAATGTATAAAGGTAACGACGACTTCGCGGTGGTTTTCCGCATAAACAACCTTGAAGGCTTTAAGAAACAACATGTCGAGTCGACAGCTCCGCTCCCACATCACCAATCTCAGGACCAGCGAAAAGCGTAAGCTTGCCTATCAAGGTCTCGAAGATAATGGAAACACGCTTAAGAAGCAACGGCTAATCACCTATCAACGTCATAGCTGCGGAGATGAGAAGATGCAGGCTAATGAAGCAAAGTAGTTCCAAGTTAAGCCGGAACTGACACAAAATAGGAGGCCTGAAATGCTGACATAAAGCTGCATGACGATAGCCCTAACCACCTTCAACTAATGTTGGAATACATCTACAGAGGGCATTACAACAACAAGGCAGCCAATGATCTGGTACATGAGGAGGATAAAAATGGTAACATTGAGCGCGCAATCCTGCTCATTGGTCTCCACGTACTGGCCGACAAGTATGGCGTGCATTCTTTGGCCGGGGATGCCGAAATCCACTTGGAAGAGATCTTGGCCAATGCCAGGAACAATGATACCCTCTGTATGCTTGCTGTGGCTATGTCTGAGCACTGCGCTACTGATTTGCCTGTTAACTCTGCACCGGGTGAGCGCATTGCGAACTTTGTCGTGAACCAACAGAAGGTGTTCGTCGCCACAGGACATCTTCAACGCAAGTTCAACGCCTACACTGTCTTCGCCGCAGAAACCCTGCAAACTTTGGATGGAATTACGGTCAGTGGATCCACATGTCTGCTACTTCACTTCCGCATAGACAAGCAACAGCGCTAGTAGAAAGAGGCAAAATGTTAGCGCGGTTGCTAGAACACGGTGTGCCGGCGGAAAACAATTTGCATTTCTGTTGAAAGTTACGTCCTTCGATAACATCTTCTAGACGCCGCAAGGCGATGTCCGACGTCGAAGAAGAGCCACTGTTGGATGTGTCTGCTGGGGTAAGGGTCGTTTGCTTATCTGGCGCAAATAACCGCAGAGGGTCGTCCACTGACACATGGCTTGATCTAGATTGTTCGAAAACTACATCTTCTCTGATGTCAAGATCAAGCAAGTTAGCGACAATGTCTACGAGTACCCTGCGCACAAAGCTGTATTAGTGTCTACTTCTGCGTTCTTACTGCGAGAATTTACAAACGGTCATAGAGTACGTGCAATTAATTGCAAATTGTTTGAACAGATGAGCAGCCAACAAGAGTCTAGAAGAAGAAATGTCATCAAACTTCATGATGACGATCCGGAGGGTTTCATACTTCCCCCGAACTTCACGTACGAGGACTACGATGAAGGATTTCCTTTCCTGAACACCAAAGAACAGAAAGACAAAGGCGGTGTCAAAGCTAAGGGGTTGTCAGTCCCTATCCGGCTTTATGCAATGGCCAGGAAGTACGAGCTCCACAGGGTCGCTACACGCGGACGGCAAGACGTGCGCGATCTCCTCAAGACTACCCAGAACAACAGCACGAGCAGGCCTTGTCTGAAAGGAGCCAAGTCTTATTGAGGTCAAACCCTACTTTCGCCGTAGATATGGCTTTAGCGCTGGCTGGAGATATCATCTACTTACGTTGTCGCGACTGCTAAGCGGACCTTGCTATTCGGACTTAGGCTCAAGCTCAAAAGAAGAGAGCCAATGTCTTTTGCAACTTCTGTTCCTGCAGCGGAAGTCGCGTTTCGGGCAAAGGCACAAAGTGGTGAACAGAGGATCAGCTTTGATAGCGCTGTTCATACATGGTGTGTATCCGGCAAATGACCAGAAGAAGGGTATCGAGAAGGGATAATATATGATGGACAACAAATAGAGTATGGGTACTTTAAGCAAGAGAAGATAGCCGACATCGCCAGACCCGTGTGAACCCACAACTACTAGGTCTTGACCATCTTTGCTGATCGTGATCTTTTCTTCCTCCGAAAACGGCACAGCACTGCAGGTGAGGTCATTGTACGTTTGCCATGTTTCCAGCATGTCATTGATAGATATTGTTGTATTGCCGCCGCAAGCGAAGGGTCACCGTACCTGCATCTCCCTCACCGTTCAATGCACAACACGTATGACATGCAGCACAATGTGGTCAGATACGAGGTCACAAGGACCCTTCCCTCGACGACATTGCTTGCGTTGTGGCAACAACTGATCCGTTACTTGTAGGCTATCCCCTACCTTACGGAAGGACGCGTCCTACACCACTGCAGCCCTGTCGATGATGCTTGTTTTAAGCAAGGGCAGACGCGGTGTTGCTGCCTGACACGACGAGCTAGCTGGATCTTCTTTTGCAAATGCCGAGCAGAGGTTGGCGCGTGTCGCAGTTGTGGCGGTGAGGATGGCAAGACGCGCTCAGTCTATCTTCTTGAAGGAGATGCAGCTGACTCATTTGTAGCTTGTAGCACCGCACACCTCAAGACTGACGTGTACGCTGCTAATGAATAACTTCTTTGCGTAAACTATCCAAACCCCTCACGTGATGAGCTCTCGATGAGACGACGAGTGCTTGATAGTCGCCATGAAGATCGCCACAACGTGCAGCAACGGTCCTTCCTCGAATGCGGGGTCAGAACATGGGGAAATAAGGATATGCACAAGCTGACGATCGCGCATATCAACCATTTGGTCCGTTCGGCCATCCTTGGAAAGTGGGCACTTGGGTGCCTTGTCGCATTATATCCGGAGATCGCGTAGCACTCCTCGCATGTCATAATGCACATTTCACAGTACTAGGGAATCATCATCAAGAGTGAAGACTCGAATGCCCCGCAGCGCACAGATGCCTACAGGCACTGAGTGAAGGGCCTTATCCACAAGCAGTTAATGCTAGAGATCCACGCTAAGTAGCGGCATCTGGCGCCACTGACGTAATAGCCGAACGATGTTCTAACATCGAATTCCAGGTTCGCTTGCGAATAGTGCTGTTGGACCGACCAACGGTATGCGTGGAGTCGGTGAACCTTGAGCTGGTTGGGCGCCCACATCGGACGGAGTCATTTACTAGAATGAGAAACCCTGCAATCCTGCGATGAAGACTTGCGACCAGGAAGAAGTGCCGGAGATCGCGACAACCATCAGGGTATTTGCTTAGCGCATTGACAAGTTCTTGGAATTTGAGAAGACGAACACGAAAGGCCAGCAGTTGCATCTGTGCTGGTTGTTGCGCGGCAGCTCCGGAGAAGGTCGACACGACTTGCGAAGGCGACGGTCAGCCAAGCAGCAACCATCTCACCATGTCCAGCCGTCGTCGGTTGACCAAATCCAACCAATGGGTTGCTGATCGCGATCGACTGGTAATTGCAGCCGGTGTTACGCCTTGTACTGATCTTGTCTGTTGCTGGGATGACGCTGTTTATCTCATCGATTGTTGCATACACTTGGCCCTCGCATATCAGGAAAGGTAACACGGTATGAACATCAGAATGCCAGCATATAATTGGGGAGAAGGGTACAGTCGTTTTAAAAAATTTGGCTGACTTTGATCTCTGATTGGAGCCCAATTCGCTGTTATCAGACTTGCGCGCTCTGAGAGAGCGGTGACTGGGTGTACCGATCGATGCTAGAGCGTATGCTCATAGCTTCGTATAGCGAACAAGATGTGGAGCCGTTGAAGACGAACACGGGCTCGGGCTCGGCGAATTAATGCCGGGTCCGTCGCAATGCTTTCCCTGACGTTATCTTCTCAAGTTGATGTTTCGATCTGACCGCTGACATTGTCGAACTCTTCTGGTAAAGAAAGAGTCTGGAATTGCATTCGCGCAAGCAGCCACCACCCTTCTCGAACGTTTCTTTTGTGAATCCGGGGGCGGTTATCCGTTCGCCCTGCATACGAAAAGTATCGGTATCCACCGGTAGGAATGCGCTGATTAGCGCCAACAAACCTTCAATAACACCATCGGTCGTAGTTCCTGCCTTGTCGGGAATGCAATCGCGCTCATGGCAGTCCCGCATGCAGGATAAGCAACGATCGGAAGTCGGATGTTCCTTTAGCTTTCGTGTTCAGACAAACCTGTCTGTGCGTCTGCCGTTGCAAGAATAGAAGCGCACTTCGTATTTCTGTTGCCTTTGCGCCATTGTGTTCGTGCGGGTGTACGAGCCGTGTTGAAGTTGATGCTGTGTTTCCTGCTTCTTCCGCTCCGTGTGTAGTACAGTCAGCGCCCGGTCCGCACCATGCATAACGACGTCGCGCACGTACTCGACTCCACAATCTCCTTCCACGACTGGTGCAGCTCACATTACTAGGAAGTGGGTACCGCCCGAAGCAGAATCTGATATGACGATCTTCAGAACACCGCTTATCCTGGCTTCTGTGGTGGGTCGCCAGCGAAAGCGATTGTGGAGTTTTGTTGAATACCATCCAGCAGTGCTGGCTTGGCGGGGCTTTCTCGGACGTTGATCGCCTGGAGATTCGCGAGATTTGGCAAAGTGCGACACTGATAGTGACTTTTTGGGAGGGCTGCAAGCAGATTTGAGAGGATGATGGGTGAGGGGTGCTGTGCGGCCCGAAGCGATGCCCACAATTGCTGCCTGTTGGGTTTCAGAAGACGTGGTCGAGGGTACCGTTTGCGGCAGCGATGTTCACACTGCTATTTGGGACGCAAGGCTGAGGCGGTCAGGGTGTGCTGTGTTGTGCGTCTTGATGGGTCTGAGTAAGGAAGACGTGGTCGAAGCGAGCAGATTCCACGGCACAGTCGGCAGTGGCCATAGACGACTTGGGAAGGCAGAAGCTGGCTGTGAACATTGACATAAACAAACATGGCAATTGCCTTAGAAAGTAGGCAAGCACGGCTACGTACGAAATTGCGTGGCAAGTTGCGTGTTGTGTTGTAAATTGTTGTTCACTCTTATCTATCTGGGAATGAGACTCGTCATCTGTCTCGCTCTACGCCAGCAGGCAGAGCGCTTGGTACCAAGCTATGACAGGCGAGATGCAGTACATGTTGATGCAAAGAAAATGGGCTACTCGGTATCATAAGCGATAGGTCAGGCCGCACACTCCAGCGCTTGGGTGTGGGCGATGTGGAAATCAGAAAAAGGGGAGACACGCCAGCTCCATCTTGTGACCAACGAAAGTAGACTGCCTCCGTTCTGCCTGCACACCCTCACTAGACTGCAATAAGAAGAGGTTTGTTAGCCGTCATGTACGAGATTACACTCGTTGCAGGCTGTTCGGCTAGCGGAGGAAAAGTGGAAACTCTAAGGTGATGCTGAAGCCACTTTTTGGTCGTGCTAGATGTGCGGTGTGGTGATATAGAACGCCGATGATGCTCCGACTCCGTAGGGTAATGAACTCCGAAAGAACACGCTGGGGAATCTCGTGTAGGCCGTGATGATAAAAGTTATCGCTGTGATCGCTGTTGTGCTTGGGCTTGAGTCTTTCGACCAACGCAAGTATTTGCAGGTTGAGCTGGTCCGGCGAGTCATCTGCCGCCGACAGAGGTCGTACGTCCAGGAGACAGGTCACCACGGCGGCTGGCTTCCTCGCGGATCACCCTCTCGACGTGGGAAGCAGCTTCCTGGGGGTGGACACCAGCAGTCAGATAACCATCAGTACCTTCGAGCTCAAGGGGAGTTACGGCTCCAGGGCTGGCCAAGGGGTCCAGACGAGGGCTGGTGGGCTTCAGTGCTCCTCGAACTTGAGCGGTAGTCCTGGCTTGCAGCTGCTGCTGGTACATGTACATCTGCTTCTGAGCTTCGTACTTGCTGACTGTGTTGCCGGACCGAGGAGAAATAGGAGGATTCGGGCTACTAGGGCCAGTCATCGGCGTGCCTGATGCACTCGAGCTTGGGGTTCCAAAGTTGGCGGGGTGGAAGCGTGGCAGCGAGGGCAGTCGCAGGTGCATGGCGGGACCACTGGTCGACGACTGGCGTGAGTGGACTTGAGGTCGTCGACGGCCTGAAGGGATGGCTAGAGGCTCAGACCTTGGTGAAAGAGGCGAGCTCACAGTGGGCATGTTGCGTGCGGGTGACATGTTCTTGGATTTAGAGTTGGGAGAATTGGAGAAGTGTGAGAGAGTCGAACGTGCCGAAGGCAAAGGCGACGGCGATCTCATATGACGTGATGGTACGTGGACCTCTGGAAAATTGTACTGAGAAAACGCCGTGTAAACAAAGTTGTTTGCCTTGTCACCTTGATGGTGAAGAGGAAGGGAGGTTATAAGAGGATGTTCCGAATGTACCGAGCACAGGTGCACAGTCAGGCGGCCTCTGATATATCTAGCAGCGGGAGGTCCTGGAATGCTTGGTGTCAAGACAGGGTTTGGGACGCAGCCAAATCTTATTGGAAAATCCGATGTTGATCTTTGACTGGTGGTGCGCCGTCGTGCTACGTCGGTCCCTGGGAGGATGGAGAGGATGCACGGTAGTGGACCCTGGTGTCGCAGCGCTGGGATTGGAGGCACCAGCGCCTTGTCAGTGGTGGGCAAAATGGTTATCAAAGAGCTGCGCGTGCAACGTGTAGCGGCGGACCGGCGTTGAGGGCGCAGTGTACTGGAAAGCTCCACAATTCCAGAGTAAATAAGATGGGGTGCGTTGACTAAGAGCACTGGCGATGCACGCCGAAGATCGAGTGTTTTGTGTGGGTTACCGCGTTGAGCAGGGCGATATCATTGCGCAAGCACCGCACAGAAACAGGGAGTTTTTACATTTATGCTCTGGCGCAAGCGAGCGCGAGCGGCGTCATCACAAAATTGAATTGGCCTTGGTTCGCGCGGGGCCTTGAGGCTAGTGATGCGAATTGTGTTGTCTAACTCGTAACGCTCCATCGTGCAGTAGGGACATGACGCAGGTCGTGAGTGCGGCAAAGCCGGCAACCTTTCTCACGTGCTGTTCGGGCGCTAAGCGATGGTGACTCCGCATTGGAAATCACGAATCCCATGCCTACAACGGCCGAGCATGAGAATGCTGTGGTAGCATGCTGTTCTTAGTTTTTTGTCGTGCGAACGGTTCGGCGCTCAGTATTCGCCGTGTAATCGTGGCGAAAAGGGACATCAATGACTGTGGATGACTGAACGGTACCTGAACCGCACAAAGTCATGTCGTCTGCGAAGTACCCCACTGTTGGTACATGTGCCTGGGGTACCGATTCTGACCCTCAATATCAATTGTTTCTACCCCAATGAAGATTCTACATTGGCTGGGCAACCGTCGATGTGCTCTGATCGCGATCCTTAACAGCGCCCCAAAGTGCACCCCGGCTCGATCAGACAAGAGCAAATTTCATGCTTGACCAACCACCTGTAAAGACACTGCAGGCTTTTCCGGAGCAACTTTTTGGTCATGTAGCTAGCATCGTCTCGAGTAGCGTGAACTTTGAAGACCCTGGGCCTACGTCTGACAGCGCAGCTCACTTGGTGCTGGTTAGAAACGTCCAGCGCAAGCCTCCAGAGCCCTCCAAACGCACACGACATCATCATTACCCGCTTCTCCAGTCGTCAATTTTAAAGTGCGAGCTAGGAACGCGTTACTGCATCGGCCCTTTTCCGCCTATCGTGAATCTCGGGCAGACGAGGGTTGAGAAAATGCGATTTCGATTTCGGCAAGCTTAGCGCGGCTGTTGCCGTTCATGTTGACGATGTGACGGCGTTGCAGCTGCAAACGCGTTTTATCCGCTGCAGGAACGTGAATGTTGTCACTATCAGTAGTTGAGTGTTTGGATCCAGCTGCTGTATCCCCTCAATGTCAATTGATCAGAGGCAATGTTGTACTGCGTACGGCGCCGTCATGACTGCGGCCGCGCTTCATGACCAGATTACCGGATGTACTCGGGCATGGCAAGCCATCAACGTTCATTAAGCCACCGTACGGCTGGCAGTGTGCAACAAGCTGTCGTTGACATGCTGAGGACGCGACTGTTGAGGCGCGAAGGAAGATAGGACCAAGGTTTCACAACATCTGCATCAAAAATAAAGCGGCTTTAGGCCTGTGTCGCGCGAGCAGTAGCTTTCGTAAGACGGCATACAGTGGGGAGAGACATGAGGCTTTGTGTGCAGTCATGGCTGCATGGTACTTGGTTGTCATTTGTTCGTTCGAGTGGTCAAAGATAATCATTGCGCCGCATGGTGCAAGTACTCCCCTTTTGGCTATCTCGCACCCAACTTCTCCAAGGCACGTGTTCCTTGCTCCTCCCATTCTGCCTTTGATATCCACATGTTCTCCTTGTCGGCCATCTACGCAGTGTCAGCTTGTGTCAGAGAAGGACGTCTTGCAGTTTACTTACAATGTTCGCAAGCACGGCACCGCCAAGGAAGACCATGTGTCGTCGCCGAGGTGGGTCTTCGATACGGACTTTGAATTTCTATGGTTACTGTCAGCCATGATTCATGGTGGGCTTCATGCAAACGTACGTTCAGTCGCTCGGGATTGCCGCCGAGGACCTTCGTAAGCCACAGCTGCTTCAGCTCCTTCTCCAATCGACTGGGCAGACCAGGGTACATGCTGCTTCCACCACTGAGAACAATTGCCTTGTACAAACTGCTCCTGACGTCCACATCTGCAGACTGGATGGTGTTGAACAAGAACTCGGCGATACCAGGCTGCTCGACATCAACCAAGTGAGGCTGAAACAGACACTCCGGCGCCTCGAAGCGCTCGCTGCCAACACGGATCACACGACCATCAGGGAGTGTGTATGATTCTACCAATACGGTTGTGTCTTCGCTGAGGCGCTGGTCCAGTTCGAGATCGTACGAAACATAGCATAGCTTCTCCTTGATCTGTCTGACAGTCTCAAAGTCAGCCGTTCGGTTGAGCGCGTATCCCCTTCGCAGTAGCAGCGCAATCAGGTTGCGTGTTACGTCACGTCCAGCGACATCCAAACGGCGGGTAAGGTGGTTCAGGACGGTCGATTCGTAGACGGGAACAATATGTGTGACACCATCACCAGAGTCGACTACCACACCGGACGACAGACCTTGCGCGTACAGAGCCAGCACAGCCTGGATAGCCACGTACACACCGCCGAAGTTGTAGCGCTCGAACATGACCTCGCACATGGTCTCCCGGTTCTTGAGGGGGTTCATCGGCGGTTCGGTGAGGAGGATCTTGCGGCCGGTCGGATCGATTTGGAGCTTCTCGGCGAAGGTGTAGTCCCAGAGTTGTGTCATGTCGTCCCAGCGCTTGACGATACCGTTCTCCATCTGCATGGTGAGGCGCATTAGCTTCCATGATATCCGGCGTCTCTTGATAGCCAACATACAGGATATGTGATCTGAAGCATAGAGCGCGCTGCCGCTGCTTCGTCTCCGCACATTACATCCTTGAGTTGTATGCCGGTGTCATCGCGCTCTTCAGCACGGAGGATCGGTCGACCGACGATGGACGGGTACTGGTGTTCTGGGAAGTTCTATTGCAGCATCGTTAGCTTCTGCTATATGTGTGTGAATATAAGTCTGATTCAAGAGCGTACCTGTCCTGCATAGCCGACCTTCAGGAAACCGGTACCGCCGTCGAGGACTTGATACAGTGTCAGCAATGCTACTGGTGGCGCATGGCATCATCACATACCAATTGGGGCTTCCGCCATATTTACTGAAGCTCGACACAAGATGCAGGGGTTGGAGAGAGAGTGTGGAGAGGCGGAGAGGTGATTGTATGCTCCGGTGCGGCGGTGCCTGGACAGTTGGTCGTCACCGCACGCTCGAGCGCGGACCAGCCTCCCAAGTGGTGGGGCAGAGTGAGCTCCCAATCAGGCAATTCATGCTTCGAATCGAAAGGCAGAACACCAAACGTTATAGACGGACTGTAACCAATATACACAACTGTATACAGACGATAGAGATGGACTTGCTGCCTTCCAAAATAAAGTGCAACCTTTTGCTTGAGAATTACGGGAGAGTGGCAGCAGCAGCAGCCAGTATACTGCAAATTACAATGGACAAGGAAAATCTCACTACACTTCAAAGTTACACAATGACATACTCCAGGCGATATCAAGCTCCTTAATAGACATGCTGCTAAAGTCCTTTGTGGTTGTTCATGCTGTGATGGTCACCCACTTCATGCTGCTGCGGTTGTGGTCACCCACCTCGAACACGGAAGTCGCGCGACTGAAGTGTCGCTAAACTCTTGGCGCCGCACTTGCGCCCACGAACTATATTCGCATTGCGTTTCTTCCCTCCGAGTCTCTAGGAACGACAGACTAACAACAGGTCAAGATGCCTTTCGTAAGTACGCCCTGATAAATACGCTCGAGCAACCTCAATATGAGGTCCACCCCGCGAATTGTGTGGAGTCTTTGCGAGTTGCTTCGAATGCGGGTTTGAAGCGCAAATCGCTGACTCTGGGAAAAGTCCAAGCTTGTCAAGAGCAACGCCTACTTCTCGAGGTACCAGGTGAAGTACAGGCGCCGTAGGGAAGGAAAGAGTAAGTATACCAACTACAGTTCCGCCAATGTTCGAAATACTGACCCCGCGCAGCCGATTACTATGCCCGTAAGAGGTTGATCACCCAGGCGAAGAACAAGTACAATGCGCCCAAGTACCGCCTCGTCGTCCGCTTCACCAACAAGGACATCATCGCCCAGATCGTTACCTCCGAGATCTCCGGCGACAAGGTCTTCATGGCCGCGTACGCCCACGAGCTCAAGCCCTACGGCATCACCCACGGTCTGACCAACTGGTCTGCCGCTTACGCCACCGGTCTTCTGCTCGCCCGCCGTGTCCTCAAGAAGCTTGAGCTCGACGAGCACTTCACCGGTGTCGAAGAGGCCGATGGTGAGTACAACATCACCGAGGCCGTCGAGATCGACGGTGAGGAGCGCCGCCCCTTCAAGGTCTTCCTTGATGTCGGTCTCACCCGCACCTCCACCGGTGCCCGTGTCTTCGGTGCTATGAAGGGTGCATCTGACGGTGGTCTCTTTGTTCCTCACTCCGAGAACCGTTTCCCCGGTTACGACATTGAGGGCAAGGAGCTCGACGCCGAGACCCTCCGCAAGTACATCTTCGCCGGTCACGTCGCTGAGTACATGGAGACCCTCGCCGATGATGACGAGGAGCGCTACAAGTCCCAGTTCTCCGGCTACATTGACGATGACATCGAGGCCGACGGTCTTGAGGAGCTTTACCAGGAAGCCCACAAAGAGATCCGCGAGGACCCCTGGAAGAAGGATGATGAGGCTGGCGAGAAGAAGTCCAAGGACCACTGGAAGGCTGAGTCAAAGAAGTACCGCGCCACCAAGCTCTCCAAGTCCGAGAAGGAGGAGCGCGTCAAGGCCAAGATTGCTGAGCTCAAGGCATAAGCGTCTTCATCACTTCGCATTTCATGAACAAAAGCACGGCTCCTGGCGTCTGGATATGAATGGGAAATGATACCTGTACTGGCAGGGCACTGTACTTAGCCTTTCACGACTCGAATGAGATGATGAGACGGCAGCTGCAGTTGGCACCATGCCCAACAACTTCTACGATACCCTGAATGATCATTTTTGTGAACCATGTTGCTGCATCCCACTTCCTCTATATTTGCTTGCCCGCTAACCTGCCTTTTCAATATCGACTCCTGACGCACAAGCACGTTTGCTGTGCCAAGTAGCGCCTCACTGCCCTGACAGTCATTTGGCGAGTACCAAAAACCTCGGCTGATCTAGGAGCACCATGTTCGCTCAGGCATCGTGGGGCCGGGAAGTTCCATTTCGGCCAGACAAATAACTGTTTGGGCGGTGGAGAAGGGTCCAGCTAGCTCAGCACAGGCGGTTCATGCTCGCTCACTCAGCTATTTATTCAGCGTGGCGTGTCAGCTAAGAGGCTGAAACGATGACAACTGCTGTTAGGTGATTCAAGTGTTTGTATAGAAACATTCAGGTAAACGTCCGAGGAACGTGTGGCCGCCAGTGAAAAAAGTATTTAGGGTCAAAAAAGTCCGGTCGATCTGCATAGTGTAGTGGAGCGATGCTGAGTGAGGAGCCGACACCGCAACCTACGTAATTACAGCGAACCGCCTCATAACGCTGAGCGCATAACGTCAACCCAGCATTTGATTTCGCAAACAGCAGAAACGTCCCGAAATATTACCAGTCGACTGACATTCGTACGACGAGTCGCTGAACGCGTTGTCCGCAGGATCCAGACCAATCCTGTTTTTGCGTGCCCATCACCAACATTTCCAATCAGCGTGCGGCGAACAGGACCCGCGAGACCCCGCTGACGAACGACTCGCCGCATCTCGACTCCCGTGATCTCTGTGGGCGCATCGCACTTCGACGGATGGCGACAGTAGCCGTGCAACAACAATGACCGCCGTTCAGCCATCGCACGAGCAGACGTCTGCGATGGAAGACATCCATGGTGTTGACGTATCATGGCTGCATAACTCTACGAGAGGTGAGCTCCGCTGACGCTGGGCGCTCCACCCTACCGGCCCAAGCGGAACGAATAGTACCAGCTGGTATACGCAAGAGGGCCTGACTAACAACTGTGATGTTATAGACCACCACCACCGTACGCAGGCTCCGTCGTCGCCGGGCCTGACCAGAGATGCTCCGCCAAAGACGTCGTCCCATGGTGGGCTGCCCTCCAGACCGCAGTCGAACCATGGAGAGCCTACAGTGCCGGAGCCAACAACAGCACCGGCAGTGCAGCGCCCTGCCTCACTACCTGCGCCTGCGCCTGCGCCTGCTCCTGCGACCACTGCGACCTCTACACCGCAAAGGATACCCCCAAAGCGGCCCACGATGCTTAGCCGAGGTAGCGACGCAAAAAACGGCGGCACCACACCACCAGACTCCAAGACCAGCTCGAGGCGTAATTCGTGGATATCTAGCATAAGCTCCAAGTTCTCGTCGCAGAATCCTCCAGCGCAAACAACACACGCCCAAGCGCAAGGGTCGCCAGCCGCCGCAAATGGCGCGCACGCAAATGGACCATCCGCCAACGGCGCTCTCAATGGGATACAGCAGGCTTCTGGGGGCAGCAACCCAGGCCTTGAGCCATACGTGCCTCAGCAGCCTAAGGCCAACTTCCTTTCGAATGCGCTGCGGCGCCTATCATCTGGAACCCAGGTTGGCACTGCTGGTAAGGTCTACCCCAATGGTGGCATGTGCCCTAGGAGGGTCATGAATGTCGACCCCAACCGAGCGCGATGCCTAGTACCTGAGCTGGATCAGAACAAGTTGCGCAAAGTCGCCTTTTGCGTCGATGTCGAGATTGCCGGTGGACCCAAGTACAAGGACGAGGCAGACAAAGACGAGAAGAAAAAGCAAAAGAAGGATAACAAGCTCAAGGAGCGCGGCGAGGGCGAAGCGCTGAAGCACCCTACTGCTGTAGTCGAAGAGAAGGAGACTGATGGTGTTGTATCTGTTGCGCAGGAGGTCCTTGGAACTGAACAAGAGCCCAACCCAGAGGGTACTGTGCTTGACGACGACAAGCAAGAACCAAGCAAGAAGAAAGAGAAGAAGAAACGATCAGAAGCAGAGCGCAAAGAGCGGAAAGAGAAAAAGCGCAGGAAAGCTGAAGAGAACGGATCGATACCTATGGAGTTCACAAGGGAGGACGACGATATCAGCGTAGACAGCAAGGACGCTGCGCCAGGCACCAAGTCGCCCCCAAGGCCTCAAGACCGACCCACCATCGACCCTCTCCGCATCTACCGAAGATGTTGCCAGCTTCGCGAATCGCCTATTCTGAAACGCATTAGCGATCAGCTTTCGTCCCCATCTGCGTGCTCGGTCGCTCACCCGGGAATGGTTACTTCTTTGGACCTGACAGGATCGAGGCTACAGCCTGCCGATATCATGACTTTGTCAGATTGGCTCGCTATTGTGCCGGTGAAGAAGCTGTTTCTCGAGGATGCAGACCTGAACGACGAGAAGATCAGGGTCATTCTTGCTGGGTTGTTGGCGGCCAAGATGCCATATGCGCCCCGCAAGCGTAGTGACGCCACACAACCAGCTGATGAGCCGGAGGACACTCACGGTTGCGCTATCAAGAAGTTGGTCTTGAAAAACAACGTCAAAATTTCAGCTGAGGGGTGGAAGCACATTGCCTTGTTCACGTACCTGTGCAAGTCTATCATTGCACTTGATGTGTCGATGATACCGTTCCCTAAGCAGTTGACCCAGGTCACTTCTCAGACAGCCACCTCACCACCCACCAATGGGACACCGTTAACATCGTCTAACAAGGAGGTAAAAACGAGGGATGTTGCAGAGATTTTGTCGAAAGCAATTTCGGAGCGCCTAGGTGGTGCAACGCTGCAAGAGCTGCTCATGGCAGAGTGCGATCTGACATCACCGAGCATCAGGAAGATCATCGACGGCTGCGTTGTCAGCGGCGTGAAGCGACTCAGTCTTGCTGATAACGACATCGACCGCGAAGGCTTGGATCATGTCCAGCACTATGTTCGCTCAGGCGTCTGCGAAGGCATCGACCTTGGCGGTAACGATCTGCGAGAATGGGTGCCTCAGCTTTGCGAAAGCTTGACCAAGGACAGCACCGTGTGGGCGCTGTGTCTCGCCAACACTGGCTTGACGAAGGAGCACCTGAAGCAGCTGTTCCCGGCAATGGTCAACTTACCGTCCCTCCGATTCCTTGACTTGTCGCGCAACAAAAACCTGTTCCCAGATACGACGACGTTGTGTTTGCTGCGAAAGTACGTTCCACAATTTAAGGAATTGAAGCGTCTGCATCTCCAGAACGTCGGTCTGACGCCTGCTGATGCTATCGCCATCGCCGAGATCCTGCCAGACTGCCCTCACATTGCACACGTCAATGTTTGCGAAAATCCGGAAATCGCCCGTGTTGCGACTTCCACGGATGAGGAGACTCAAGAGGAGGCAGCTGCGATGTTTGCTTCGCTGACACTTGCAGCCAAGTTGTCTCGAACCCTTATTTGCGTTGACATCGAGGTCCCAGCACCAGAGATGAACGAGGTTGTCAGAGCACTTGCCAAGCAGGTAGTAGCCTACTGTCTGCGCAACATCGAGTCAATCAACGAAGTGCCAGAGCTGCAGGCTGCACCAAGGGAAGTCGAGCTGCCTGGCGTCCTTGCGCACCTTGTGGGACCAACGGACGATAGCCTCGCAGACGGTACAATCCAGACTGCGCCAGACAACGACTACATTGTTGGTGGTACAGGTATCGTCAAGGCGCTCAGCTACTGCTTGACGCACAAGGAGGCGGATTTGCGAAGAGGGTCACAAATCGCTAGTGGCACTGTCACTCCACGCAGCCGCATCGATGCTGCCGAAGAGCCCAGCAAGGCAAGAGCCATGTCGAAAAACCTGCTCGATACTGCTCGCAATACCAGGGCGAGGATCCAGCCAGCACTTATTCGCGAGGCGAAGGGTGGCAACGACATGAGTTATCGTACGTATCCTTCCCTGCACGTCCTTTTGACCAGAATTGACTTTTCTCCAGGCCGTCTGCTTTTCCTCGACAATACCCTTGAAGGCATGATCAAGCGTTTCGAAGACGAGTACCCAGAGACACGCTTGGATGCGTCTTTAGACACCGCCTCGCAGCACTCGCGCGCCAGCTCTGTGCTCAGCACTTCACCACCGCTCTCGTCCGTACCCACGATGACAGACTCGTTTACTGACCCAACCGCCCAAGAGTCCGACGAAGACGAGCCGCGCCTCCTGCGCAGCCGCCATAACTCAGATGTCTCCCTCGCATCCCGCAACATGTCCATCGAAGAGGGCGCTCTGCATCGCTTCGGACACCGCGTACGCACTGGCTTGCTGAACCCTTCACGACCCACCTCTTCGCACAGAGACGAAGCCTTCCTTAGCGGTAGTATGGACGACCAAGGCCTTCCAGAGCATCTGCGTGCACTACGTGAATACTTCATGAACTTCTCCGGCGACGAGCTGCGCACGAAGATCCAGGGTCTAGGGTGGGAGAAAGCATTCGATAGCGTGGTCGAGAATGCGCAGGAGTTGAAGAGCTTGGAGTCCGAGGATCCCGTTGCGTTCAAGCGGTTCAGGGAGAGTCAAATTGCGAGCTTGAAGAACAGAAATCCAGACTTGCAGGTCGCAGATGTGATCGAGCATGGTAGGACGGAGCAGCCGAATGAAGCGGCTACGATGACTGCAGAGGGTCATAGACCTATGGTGTTCAGGGATGTTAGCAAGGATGGCACGAATGATGACTATGCTGTAGAGTGAGATGGCGGGGCTGGGGAAGGTGTATGATATGGACAATTTGCATTGGGCGGCAATGGGTGGTAATGATCTACGACTTAGCATATGGATGGGATTGGACGGCTTTGACAAGCATCGAGCGAGTAGCGTTTTGCATTATCTTAATCTTGTATCATCATCCAGTCTTTACTTGACAGAATAACAGATATCTGACTGCATCCTGTCCATTATAAGCCCTTTGTGAAAACAAAGCCGCACTATATATCGCTGGTAGCTTTTATGATAAGAAATTGTGAAAAGGTATCTTCGAAGATGCCTGAGCACTCAACTTGGTTCAACAGACGGCACGCATTGTGCCGCAACCAGCCTTTCCCTGGTACAGTCCGTGAGCTGAGAAAAATAGTAGGCCACTGAGGGAGGAGAGCGTTGGCTAAGGCAGGTTCCAGACTGGACTGCATGCACGGGGCAGTGATGTGCTCAGATGAAAGGGAGGGCGAGGCTGCGATACACTTTGCAGCTTCATTTTCACGTATCTCGCTGTATTGAAGTGTCTCCCAATCCTTGACTGCATGAATATAGTGGAAAGTATCGTCGAGGAGTGGTGCGAGGACTGCGGTGACATCGTAATCCGATTCGTTGCTGGATGGGAGGACTACCATACCGGACAAGGGTGCTGTCGAATGATCTGGAGTTCAGGACTTTGTTGAATTATGACTGGTGGTATGGCAATCACATGGTTCCAAGCTGTCACTGATCTTGAGTTTGCGATCGGATAGGGCTGCACGAGGTAGGGCCACCTTGTGCACTTAGGAAGTTCTGATAGAAGTTTAACTTACAGTTGGAGGTGAACCGCTGATAAAACTAGACGACGTATTTCCAGGACACCTTGAAATGAGTTGTTCTGCGTACATGCGTAAGCAGACCTGGGGCAAGTGATACTTTTGTGGCTCAGGATTGGCGTGCAGCACCCTGCAGCCCTGCTCCAGCCTTGCATAGATTATGATGCGTGTGGACTGCGCCCAACACAATTTTGTGAGGTCTGTAGTTGTGGTAAGCTTTCAAGGGTAATCAAAGCACTTGAGTGGACTGACAGTCAGCTTATCTGAACGCGGCTCAGATAGAAAGTAGATCTTCGTGCTCCACCAGAGCGCTAATATCACGGGGAAAGTGATATAGGAGAGGTGCCTTTAGCGAGCTGAGCCGAACTGACAGGCAGATAGGAGCCGTCAGTCACGAGTAAGCTGTCATTACGGGTTTTCGATCATCTGGCCACCCGGCGGCTCGGTGCTACTCTGCAGTTAGCTGTCCAAGCCCTGTGGCTAGGCTCTCATGCTGCGCGCTGCCATACCCTCGCATACAGCTGCAGAAAACACAAACATGGAAGAACAAATCATACAAGACGTATCTGAGAGGGTGTTTCAGGACGTCAATAGATTACATGTGAGCCGTTCTGCAGCACGCGCTGTGCAAGAGCGGACTTGTCTTCGAACGAGCAGTCAGTAGTCACCTAGTTATGAGAAGCAGTAGGATGTTCGTCCGACATGCCGGGCGATCAATGTGTTGGTAGGAGGCATCAAAGCATCGCACTCTCTGGAGAAGCGTGGCCGTAATCATGGCTAGATAGGACAGTGTGTGATGAGCGGCCTTGGTTCATCAAGATTAGTGATCTCTGCCGAAGAAGATCAGCGGCTGACATACGACGGTGACGACGATGATCTGGATGTATGTGCTGCAAGACTGTGTTGTGGTGCACCTGCAGCCCTGCATTCGGATGTGTTGCAGTCTGGGGTAATGTATACACAGTAGCGTAGTTGACGTGGCGTTCGGGGAGCGGTTCCGGTGCGCTTCAGCAATTGTGGAGACGAAAGATGACGGCGGAGCACCCTGCCTCTTATATGTACCGCGGAGTGGAAGAGGCTAGAAGCTCATATTCCTTCGATTTGATGTCTGGTGGTCGAACAGATTCTGAGTCGTTGTAGCTCCTTAGTGCGAATGCGATCTGTTGGTAAGCTGGGCAGCCTACAACATCAGTACAAATTTAATGTAGGTATCTAAAGTCAGCTCGATCTTGACCACCGAGCTAGAGCTATGTAGTCCTCCACACTTGAAAGATCGTATAGCCGCCAAAGCTTCTCGACAATATGTTGATGTCGAGATGGGCCTATGTCTGCGTCTAACATTCTACGACACCCTAGCACTGCCGGCCAACGATGCCGCAGACGAGGCTTGGAAGGCATTGCGGGAGGTCCCGCTCCACAGTGGAGATGCAGGTGCCGGTCGTAAGATCCAGGCCTCATCGGATGCTTCGTCGAAACGAGGTAGCTCCAACAGCCAAAGATTACCTTGTCGTCGCAGATTGAGACTTTTCCGCTTCTTGCTGCTGGAATCAACGATTGCCGTGATAGATGTCTCATCGACCTCCAAGGGTAAAGTAGGGTGCACGTTGAGCGAGTAGGGTTTGCGTCCGCCTGGCTCTCATTCGTTCAGCCTTTCTCATCCTGAGACCTAGATTGCTGCAGCTAGCCGTAGTATCCTGATCTGACAATCTGCCCATCGTGGTTCGACGAAGGATGCAGGGTAGCAGCGGCTGTGCAGGCTGCTCAATGGATTCGAGATGATGTCGTCGAACAAGTCTCTTCGGATATGGAACAGCTCCGCTTCCTGTTACATTTGCTGCGCCTCTTAGCTTTCAAGACACTCGAATGAGCATTGCCTTCGATAGTGCCAATTCATGGCAGATTGGCATTGCCATGAAAAACTGGAGATTTCATAACATTTTACGTTCTTGCTTTCGAGATTCCCATCTCTCTAGCCTGCTGCGCCTTGGTATGTGTTTGCGGTCTACGACATCGTCTTGAGTCAGACACGATAATGGAGTCGAGAGGGAGAGCTGGCGATTGGCGGAAGGATAGCCTCTCCGAGCCCTGTCGATCGTGTCTTAGCAGCGGAAGTGAGTGGCTGTACAGCTGTTGTCTCACTAGGCAAATGCCATCATGTCAGATGGTGTTGTTGCGATGGAGTATGGCACCGCAGCGTCGGATTCTTAGTGTGTGGTCTTAGCGCGTCGTTAGCGTGACTCCAGGATCTCGATCTCCGAATCTGCGCCACACTTCCGAACCCGACAACTTTCAACCTTCAAACCCTGAAAGAACAGCCTTAGCGCTTATGATCTGTGCAGCCTCATCTACTAATACTGTAAGATGAGCAGGGCAACTAGCTAGGCGCATCCCAAGCCCACGTTGACACAAAGCATCTACAAGCCCGACACTGTCACTGCTGGATTCACAATGCCTAGCTGTCAGGGCTCGAGCTGTCCAGATCCCACCTGCCAGCGATGACTGTCGATGTCCGAGTGCCATGTGTCATGATGGTAGGCTGCATACACGAAGATAAGACGGGTCGGAGCCTGGACACCATCTGACTGAGAAGAGACGGATGTCGTTACGACAGAGTACGTATCGCCACCCCCATACTGCAGACGAACACTACGCGCAGGGCTGTAAGCTCAATATCACGGGCATATCACAGCATATTGATCTGACATATTGATCTGCCGGGAGCACAACGGTTACGCAGCTGAATCGCAGCCGCATGCGGACTTGTCTTGCGCAGCTTGAGTCCAAGCCCAAATTACTGATTGGAGGTGTCGCAGCCCTGTCATAGCTATGCCATCGTAAAAACATATAATAACACGACCAGCCTTCTATATCAGACCATAGTATAGCCGCAGCAGCAAAGAAAAGCCCGAAGTACCATCACCAAATATCAAATATCCCACGCTCGAATCAAGCCATATACACAATAATACAAGAATGAACACGACTATTCCCAAAACTCGTAGGCGAGTAGCGAGCCGGGATACAATCCCAAGTTCACTAAGCTCACAAAGTTCGAACGTACGTCAAGTACAATTGGTCACCCTCAACTTTGTACTGACTTGCTACGTAGGGTTCTACCGATACCGAAAACCCAGCGACAGGGAAGGTGAAGCAAGTCATCGCCTGTTGCAAACGACATTTTGAACGCTTTACGGGTGTGCCTCGTTCAGAAGTCTATGAAGACGGCGAGAGCCAGGATTCCTTATCCTGCTTTGAATTACGACGCCCCAAATCAAACAATGTCCCATCACAGATCCATCCACGGCGCACACGCACATCCCATCCTCATCCACTAAATTCCATCTCAAGACAACAGAGCTATCAGTTCTACATGGACGAAGACAACCACCCCTTCATAACCACGCCATCCTGCCTAGAGGAAGGGAACAGTTCAGTCCTGATCACGTTTCTGACACCACCTTCGCAGTGACGATGCTTTTCAACAGAGCGCATCTCCTGGCACAACAGCTTCGTCTCGGAAGCTTCATGAGAGTCAGGCTTGGGATGGTTTGACTGTGTTTATTCATGTCTGGGTACGAAGTAACGACATTACGTGGTTTTGCGGGACCGAAGGGCACATATGGCACATATTCCCAGTAATTGTTTCTAATACAGTCTGCCAACATGTATTCATACTCAGCGTTCATTCCTGTGCGATACACGAGTAATGTGACTTGGACCCTTGATCCGCAATCAGGTCCTTTGGAGTCGTCATTCTGCGACATGGTAGACCAAGCCTAATCTGATCTAGCACCCGCGTTACTAATATCACCACAGCCACCACAGCCACCCCAACACCGCGACCAGCCATCGGCTTGCATCACGTGTGACATGCGACTGATAGATGTCCACACAATCGAACTCCGGCGGTTCAATGACAACGAGATACCCGAGTATGCCATTCTCTCGCATACCTGGGGTGCAGATGAGGTGAGCTACCAGGAGTTGGTGTGGATCAATCGCATCAAAGCATACACAGCCAGCTATGAAACGCCGTCGTCTTCGATGGACTCGCTCAGCACCCAAGATGAGCAGTCTTCGCTCATGTTGGCTGCGATGGAAACTATGTTGAGAAGCAGTACGAGCTTTGCAACGACCCTTGGGGGGATCAAAGAGGAAGATCTTCTCAGGAGACCAGGATACTCCAAGATCGTCAATGCAGCAAAAGAAGCACAGAAACTAAACTTCAGGTACGTCTGGATCGACACGTGTTGCATCGACAAGTCGTCAAGTGCAGAGCTCCAGGAAGCCATCAACTCTATGTATCGATGGTACCAGAAGGCCGAAGTCTGCATCGTCTACCTTGAAGATGTTTGGTCACCAATCTTTGAACCAGAAGCATTCCACACTGCGTCAGATATTGCCAAGAGTGCGTTCGAGAGCAGTCGCTGGACGAGACGTGGATGGACGCTCCAGGAGCTCGTTGCGCCAGCAGTATGCCGCTTTTACCTGCGTGACTGGCGACTGCTCGGCGAGAAAGAGGAATTTTTACAAGAGCTCTCAGTCACCACTGGTATCCCAGTCTTTGTGCTCGAAGAGCGTCGCTCAGTCAGCGAAGTTTCAGTGGCCGAGCGTATGTCATGGGCTGCTCACCGTGAGACAACGCGCGAAGAAGACCGTGCTTACTGTCTTCTCGGTCTTTTCGACATCCAGATGCCACTTCTATACGGCGAAGGCAAGAAAGCATTCATCAGACTCCAGGAAGAGATCTTGAAGACTACAGATGACTACTCCCTTTTCGCCTGGCGTGCTCTCGACTCTACGCCATCCACCTACCGCGGCCTCCTCGCCCGGTCCCCGAAAGAATTCCAGGACTGCCAATCCTTCGAGCGCGAAGAGTCGATGTCCACATTTCCAATCAATACCACGCCAGTCGGCTTGCACATCCAACTCGAGTTCCTTCCAGATCCTCACGACAAAACCCGCATCCTCGCACTCATCCGTGCGGCCAATGCGCTGAATCAACGTCTCGCCATCACGCTAAAGTGCTTGGACGGCCTAGCACAGTACACCCGCGTCGACGCCGGCACTCTCACACCCATAAACGATTGGCCTACCGGCCAACTGCGCACAATCTACGTCCGCCAAATCCCCTCAATCCCACCAGACTTCACCACCCCAGAGTTCAGCTCCTTTCACATCCGGCGTCACTTCGTAAACCAGTCGATACCGCCAGTCCGTATCATTTCGGCTTTTCCGCGCGAGCTGTGGGAAAGTGAGACGCATGAGCTGCGTATTCCCGCCTCTGCACCAAAAGCATTCGGCGTTCTGCTGTTGACCGTGCAGAATCACGCGTATGTGCGCTCGCTCAGCTTTCCTGTGGCTTTTGGTTTTGACAAAGCCACATGTCATTATTGGATCAAAGCGATTCCGGACTATGTTGCGCCGGAGGGATTGGGTGCGCGGGGCGCATGGCAAACGGTGTTGAAGAGGGATTACATCCCGGAAGAGTGTTATGATGCGAGAAGGGGAGGGGACGTGAGACGTGACATCTTTGTTATTGGGGATAGTGGGGTGGGCATTGGTGTTAGCATCAAGGCAGGGTTAGTGGACGATAGGGTGGCATTGGTGGTTAGCGTTGATGGATTGGTACGATGGCATTGATGTTATCGATGTCGTATTGACCCTGATGTCCACATACATGATGCCTCGACTCCTGGTCAAGAAAGTGCTCCAAACGCATTCCAACATACTGATCGACAGTTTTATGTTCGGCCTCCAATCTGTCTGTTCTGTAGGTATGGTCGCAGTGACCTTGCTAGCAGAGTGGAGCACTCGAAATCACTTCTTGCGCGGCTGCTTGGCGATGGAAGGCGACGACGAGAGCGAAGTTCGCTTGCGCTTGGGCTGGAAAATCAACAAACCTCAGCGATTCACCTCCTCTACAAGCTCCTCATGTTCTTCTCTGAGTATTGCAATCTTTACCCTGAGCCCTTTGTTTTCTTCCCTATGCTCGTCATTCTCCCTCTAGAGCGCCTCGGCTTCAGCGCGATGCTCATGATTCTCGGTTTGAAGTTTCCCCTTTTCTCCTTCAAGTTCTTCCTTCCGCACGATGAGTTCCTGGAGATAGTCTGCATCGACGAGAATCTTTCTCAGCCAGCATCGAGACTGCGGGGGGCTTCGAGGACAGTGACTCGGCGGTTATGCCCGGCGATCCTCGGTGAAGGTCCCACGCTGAGGCGCTGTTCAAGAGCAGTGAGACGGTTGTTGAGCTTCTTCCGAGCCGCTGACCACTCTTCCTCTTGTCGCTTAAGATCTTGTAAGAGGTTCGCCACGTGATCCAAAACGGTGAAGTGGTCGATGAACTTCTTCATCCGGTCAGAGACATTTCTGGTGTTCGCATGTGCTTGCTAGGGCTCGTCTACCAGACCCAAACAGCGACGCTGCACCCCTTACAAGGCCGAAGTGAGGCGTGTCGGAAGCACAGACATAGGTCCGACAGAGTCACGAAGGTTCTCACTGATCATTGATCGCGAACAATGGCCTGACGCTGGAGGTGCAGTGCGAGCGGCTGCTTGGTCGCCATATAATAGCTTGTCAAAGCACGCACAAAGCGAAGGAAGTGGCTGGCTTCTCGCCACTAGGGGGAAGAGCCCTTCTAGCCTGTGTTGCCGTTCTGTTTGTCCGCCATCGTACACGAGCGGTGCTACGAATCCAATGATGGGAGATAGGAAGAAGAATGCAGCGACGGTTCAGAGGAACGAGTTGATCAGTACGATGAGGAAAAGTCGAGGGAAACAAGGAATGTTCTGAGCCGGGGAGCATCATCGTATAGCAGGCAGCGGTAACAGTCCACATTGAAGGAGCCTTCGCATAGCACAACTGTTGCACGGCACCTACGCTGTTTGCTGCTCATCTCGCCTCAGTGCGCAAGACCCCACTCACCTGCATCATGGCGGGGACAGGTGCCAACTGACGTGCCACAGCATCCACTTACCGGGTAATAGCAGCAAAGAAACTGACACGTCAACCTGGTTAAATCACGTACCGATCAAAGACCGTGTCGTACAGAACGAACCGGGACCGAAACCTGGTGTACGGGTTTGTGCATGTGCTCCATCAAGCTGAGGCGCGTGTACAATATCGGAAACAATAGGCAAGGAAGTAACGGATCGCTTATCGTGCAGACAGGGTGGAAATGACAAGGCAAGAGCCTTTCTCGAGCGACATCTGGCCATCATGATGATGCAGAGCGAGAGCAACACAAGCAAGTAGTTTCGATTTCAGGACAAGAAAGTCAAGGACTTGAGACTGAATAGAATTACAATTATGGGGTACGATACGAAGTAAATATATCAAGTTATCCCTACGGTATATACGTGCAACACCAGCCATTAACCTCAAAACGAAAGCCTGTAACTCCACCCGTGATTCCGATGACAATGAAAGGCGCCGACAAAATTCAACCTTACCCCATGAGCTCATCCTTTATGATCCCAGAAGGCTGTCCCTCTTCCCTGGCGGCCGGCATCTGTGCTCGATCGCGCTCTTCGTACCAAGCAACTCTGCCCTCAAGCTCCCGAATGCGAGCGAGCATGGCATCATACTTGCTGGCCTTCAAGATGATGGTCTCTTGGCCATGGGTTTGCTCGATGGCGGTTACGCGCTGCTGCAATGTGCCCATCTGCTCCTCAAGGGCATATGTCCTCGGAAGTTCGACGTCTTCGGCCAGATTCTGGATAGCCCCTTGAAATTGATCTATGTCGAGATAGATCACCGCCGGCTGCGCGAGTCCCCTGAGCGGAGACCCGTTGATAGGTCTCGGTTGGTGTGCAGGACGGAACTGTTGTGGTGCCGCGAGAGGGTTCCCGTACATCATGTTTGCTTGTCCCATTTCGATCGTTTCTCGTGACATCTCAGGCAAGAGCATTGCAGGCGGTGTTGGCAAGTTCCTCGCAGGCGGTGACCGAGGCGTCAAACACTCCTCTTGCAACTCACCCACGCGATCAGCGTGGCGGAAGCCGAAGGGGTCGACCCTAGAGCCTAATTTCAGATTAGCACGCGCGAGAAGCTGGAGATATCATTCAGCTTACAGTTGAGAGAATTGCAACGCCAGCTAGTGCAGCCAACATGTTGACATGGAACTTTGGAACCAGTTCCAGCCATGATGCCGGCGAGTTCGAACAATACGTGATTTATGTAGATAGATTTGTCTCTGAGCAAGAGCTGGGTGTATGCGGGGGTGAAGATTTGGAGACGAGACGTATGTACGAAGAGATGAGTCGCGGTACGTAGGCCAGAGGCAGACAGATATAGCAAGATAGAACAGTATTTAGCGAGTATTTAACATGAATCGGAGGTCACTTTTGAGCTGAAATCTACGCTTCAAGGTTATCAGGCTCATCGTTTGTTACGATCGCCTCGAAACGCAAGGCTGCAGTAAACTGACTCACTGCTAACCGGGGAAGTCGGACGACCTACATGAAACGCTGCGATCCTAGCTCACGGGAAGATGTGGACGTTATGGTATGATTACTTGCAGACTTTGCTTTCATCAAAACCGCAGTATCAAGGCTTCGGGTTGTGCAACATGTGCTAGGTTTAGCGACAACGCTGTGGCTCCAAACCGGGACGCTGGATGGCCATCCTGGAGCGCTACGGTCTCCGCTTGAAAGATGGCGGCAGCGAAGGGCATCCCCTTTCACATGGACCCTGGTCAACGCCAGTGATCTCATGTAGCACGACATGAGGCGGAGAGATTGTCTCGGCAGCGCGCATGCTTGCCTACTGCACTAACATATGGATACCAAACCGGAAGGAACAGATGAGAAAGTGACATGTCGCTACCACGCAAGACATGCGGACAAAGCCAAGATGGGCAATCCTGGAGGACGAGCACGTGTCTGAGGTGTACTTGCTGCATTTCAGTGCCTGAGTATACGAAGGTACAACTGGATAACCAGTGGAATCGTTGTCAGTGGAACCATTTTCAGATGTACCATGATTTATGCTCACCATAGCCACCAAGACCTATACTTGCTTGAGTAGAATCAGCAATACGTGGCGTTGGGGTAGGCAATCCACACTGACAGTGACTATGTGTGAAATGAGGCTTGACGGCTTCGTTACGTAGAGCAAACGCATCGTGTTGGTACTCGTTGCGGAAGCAGCGAGCCAGGCTCATGTAGATCAGGCAGCAACTGCGCCCCCAACCTAGAAAGCCACCGTCATGATCGGCGTCGGTACCTTGCATGCAATGACTATTATCTCTCTTCAATGACATGGTACGGGCGGAAGAGCGGTACCGGTTCCACTAGCGCAGGCACTACATCAGCCGTAAATTGGGCCATACGCAAACCGAGCAATGGAAGCCGCAAACTCATTGGAAATTCGTGTCTCAGGCGTTACGGTACCTTCCAACCGGTACAGTAACGTGTAATGGCTCCAGTGCATTGAGCTCCATCGCCTTGTCTTCCTGTCTTTCCTCGCATAGCTCTTCGATCGACGATGGTGCTTTCTTCCCATCAAGATCTGACTCCGGGTCTGACGTGGAGATCTCACACATGTTGTGCAACGAATACGGCTTCTTGAGTTCAATGATTCCGCATCAGCGGTCTCCGTGAGTTGACGCGGCGTCTGTGGGTACATCGTTGAATCGCGTTGTTTCGAAGTGTGATAGTGGGATGGGCTTAGCCATCTGAGATGAACTGAGCCTTTATGGCGGAAGCCGTATGCAGCCGCCGGCAAGCATGCACAAGTTATGCCCAACAGTATCTCGCAGAGACTGCCATTTTGTGTCAGTGCAGTTCGGCACAAAATCTGATGCCCAGCAAACGTACGCGAAGATGCTGCCAAGTACACTGTTCCACATGGTATCAGGGCTACGCTGAAGCTGGTATCGGTAGTAGATATTGAGAATCGAGCATATGATTGCACTGCAACACGCTGTTAGCATCAAGCATCAATGATTAGACACGGTGTCGCATAATCAACATACCATCCTCCTGTCAAGAAGATCGACAGTGCGCCGACTCGTTTTGCATGGCTGATCTGTAGCGGTATAATGGCTGCGAACGGTATGACGAAAATGATGGTGTCGGCAATAAGACTCAGTATGGCGACTGGCACGCCAAGTCGGGTTGCCTTGTCGGCCCAAGTCACATTCTCATGCGGGTTCGCGACTGCGAATGCGTAGATGCCGACCGCACCATTTGTCAGGACCACAAAACATATCCCGACCCAAGCGCCGATGCGTACCCATCGTATTCGGCTGAAGAGATGAAGGTATAGTAGAAAGAAGGTTATCTTGAGGAACAGCAGTGTCCAAGGTGTAAGCGTGAGGATGGCGTAGGCGATCTATGGTGGAAGTTAGCATTGAATCCCGGCTGCTAATACACATGGCATACGCAAATGACTTACAGGTGGCAGCCGAGAGTCAAGCATTTGAGCAACGCTAATGTCCCACAAGTGGCGGCCCATGAAGG
Organism: Nothophoma quercina; assembly: GCA_021642125.1. Classification (NCBI taxonomy): domain Eukaryota; kingdom Fungi; phylum Ascomycota; class Dothideomycetes; order Pleosporales; family Didymellaceae; genus Nothophoma; species Nothophoma quercina. Next base: position 21,867 of record JAKIXB010000050.1, on the reverse strand, counting down.
CTTGAGTGACTCCTGTGGTGCACATGTCAGAAACGGCAGTGGCTTCGGACTTCAGTAATGTACTTACCCGTCGTCATGACGCCGTACTCTGCAATCGCCAGCAGCTTTGATCTCCATTAGTATCCGTCCTGATCCGTCGGATTGTGGGACTTACGACAGTGATGAACAGGGTTACTTCAGAAGCTGTTAGCGCTGCATTCCACTGGCAATGTCAAGGGGCTTTCTCTTCGCAAATCGAACATACCATCGTCCCAGCTCCAGCTCTTCATCAACATGGTCTTGACGTATAGTCTGTTCATGTGGAACATCATCGCGATGACGAGGAAGACCGATGTCGTCCATACTTGCAAACTTGCTCGACTTGGAGGGTTGTCGGAGTTCGACGTGATCCCCGCAGGTGGCTCAGCAACCGGTGTGCTCGCGAGGCGCTGTAGGTCCTCATCGCTAAGGTTGCTCAGGTTTTGGATGCTGTCCGCCATCCGTCTGTCGTATTACCACGTGTGGTACAATAGGTTCGGTCCACGACTGCAAGTGAACGGCGACGACCGTTATTTCAGGGTCTCACTAAATCCTGGAGGCAGCCAGGGGTTACTTCTTCCTCGCAATATTCGTTTTGCGCAATTGCTGCCATTCAGAGGGTCTCCCTAGCTGAGCCGCGCCGGAAGGAACGTTGTGGTGGATCGCGTATTACTAGACATGGTTAGCATCATTTCCCGACCTGGCGATGTGCTGTTCCTCATCCGAAACCTGCAGCAATTTTGCAGAGCCGTTGGAGCTGTGCCACCATGGTACAGGCTGGTGAGAAAACGACGAGGCGTCTCGTCGAAAATTGTGACATATTGAGGGCGACAGATTGCCGTTGCGGTCTTGTCTTGTTGATTTTGCTGCATCTGTCCAATTTCGATGGTTGCAACAACAGGCTACTGCAGGATTCAAAGACGGCAAATTCTGCAGCTCTTCATATCTGGTAACCGAAATTGTGCTGCAGCGCCGTACCTGCAGTACAATCCCCACCTCAGGTGAGAAAACGTCTGACGTCGGTAATTTACAAGGGAAAATCTTATGCGCCATCTTGACGCTGATAGGAGCGCACAGGGCAATCGAGGACTCGAACTTGGACTTCCAGTCAGCTTCAACGAATGACGATGTGTGCTGTTACTCACTAACACGAACGCGAACGATCGGCTTCTTCCGTTGCATACTCGAGATCTCGGACGTTCTGCTCCGGGGAACGGGTAGGGCTCAGGTCATGAACCGGCACAGTACCGGGCGAGCCACGTACGTCTGAGAAATTCAAGCGCAACAAGCGCAGACGTCAGTGACCGTTGCCGGCTCTGTGCATCGTAAACCGTGTTGCAGACGCCGCTGACAACATGTGGGGCCGAACCCCGAGATCGATGAACGAGCTCGCCAAGATAAGGCCAGCGGCTCAGTCATCGCGCGCTTCGTGACATGTGGTGGTTCCTTGACTCGAGAGGTCAGCAAAAGCTGAGGACAGAGCTCGAGATTCAAGCGAGAACATTGTTGACACTGCGTTGGTGTTCACTCTCGGAGCGAATGCCGTCTCTTTCACTCTGCCCATAGGAAACCTCAGCAGGCAAGCCTCGTGATCGTGCTTTCACATAATCCAAGAACTACACCCAGCAATGCAATCATAACTTAAAAACGGCTGTAGAGCTGTGGGTGAGTTGGAAACGTCGGCGCGATATACTGCTTCGAGCAATATAAGCTTGTGTGCTGTTGCTAAGTAAGCTCTGTGCACGATCGTGTCTTGATGGGCTTGAGGACACTCACTATGCAGTGCTCGCTCACTGTTTGACCGTGTGGTCAATGTTGTTGCCGTCGGCCTTGATTGTAATCTTGACGAAACCCTCGACATGAGCAGAAACGACTGTCTACCGCATAGCTCGTCCCTTCCCTTTCCTGTGAAAGTCAAGTGTCGGCAGCCACCTCTACTACCCGCACCTTCCATCAAGCAAAGGATAACACCAAGCAAAGCAAGAACAAACAATGAATGAACATGAAGCCTTACATTGACTCGCAAAGAGAACTCAAAATGCGTCAAATCCTGAAACCCCCAAAAGTCAGCACCTGCGTTTGAGTGTAGCTGCCACAAGCTCTAGCGGCTCACAGGGCACACCCAACAGAGAGCGAAGCTACAGTACGCGCAGCCACAAAGTTTGGCCATGCCGTTTTTGTAGTCGTGTTATCTGTTGGAAAATTCTCAAGAACTGCCAGAGCTTGCAACAGCTCCAGCCGCACCCGAGGTGCCGACCTATCTCTTGCTCCCAAACGCCATGGAATGCCTTGCCAAAATTTCCCTAATATTCTCATGCTCTTGCGTCTCCGTGTAGAAACGTAGCTAATCCCAGCTCTTCTTCTCCACCTGCGGCGTCCCCAACATCCCCATTCCATCACCCCTCCTACCCCTCTTCCCCCAAAACTCCAACGCGAGATCATACATCTGCCACGCCCAGCCCCCCGCAACCATAACACCACTGATAACATTCACCAACCTTACCACCAGTGGCCAAAACCCACCCCATGTTTCCACAACGCTCAACGTAATCGGCTCAATGTCGAATTTGACGAACACGCCAGGCACGCTCTGCTCGGGCACGGTGTGGCTCTGCGAGGTAACGGCGTATTGGTTGGTCTTGATGGCGTGTTGGGCGAAGAGGCCGGCGGTCGAGGCGGAGTCGGCAGAGTCGAGGGTTTTGAGGGCTTTGAGGCTGTCGGTGTAGATGGTGGGGACGATGGAGAGGTAGTATTGGAACTTGTAGAAGTGGTCGTTGGGGGTCGGGGTCAGGGCGATGGTGTTGTCAAGGGGGTTGTTCATAGAGGGGTAGTAGGGGCCGAAGGACATTTCGCGGATGACGTGGGAGAAGTTGAATGCTGGAGGGGTCAGCTTTCTGAAGAAGAGATGTGGGAGGAAGGACTAGGCTTACAGTTGTGATCCAGGTGCTCCCCAAACTCCATGTATCCGTGTCCCCGCGCAGTAATGTGAAAATCGCCCTGCACCTTGTTGCCGTCCAAACTCCCAAAGATCCTGCAGCTATCCGTCGCACCCCTAATCCTCGGGGTCTTTGCGAACTTCTTCTTCTGCTTCTTGCTCAAGTGGTTGTGCACTTCCAGATCATCCATATCCCACCCCTGCCCAATCTGTCCATCGCTCAGCTCGTGCACACCCTTCTCAGCATTCTTGCCCGTCCATTGCGCCCAGCTCGTAGGGTCTTTGCGCAGCAGATCGCCAGCGAGTGTGCGATCACCGGCCGCATCTTGCATGTTGACGTGCAAATCAGCGCAGCGCATACCGACGATGATGTCGAGGTTGATCTGCATGTCGTGCGAGACGCCCTTTTCGACGGAGAATGTCTGTGTCGTTGTGCCGGTGAACCAGCGCGAGGTTTCGGTCCAGGCAAGCCAGATGCATGTGAGGATCAGCGTTACGGTCCATGCGGAGGAATTGCGGCCTTGCACGAGATATGTCTTCTTGGTTTTGGCTGTGCGTATTAGTATGGCGCTCAATCATTTGCAAGCCAAACTCACGGAAAGCGTCAAAGCTCGACACAATGCCTCCCTTCGACGGCCCGAAGGCATCATCGTCGAGACCGTTCTCGCGATACCCGTTCATGATGGGTGAAAGATAGCGCAGTCAGGGTGCAGCAGACCCAATTGCGACTAGAATGAAAGACTGGTTGGGACCACAGAAGGAGAGACAGCTACGCAAGGGACCGGTGGTGGAGTGGAGGGAGTGACACTGACATGCGAAATCATTCGGGCTACGCGTCCCCGAAAGGCCACCTCGACGTTAGATCCAGCCCTACAAAGCACAGGCGCAGGGTTCAGCCGCGGGAGTGCCCCACGTGCTCGCCGCCATGTTTACAACACCAGGTCTACCAGTCTTGGATAAATGCTCGAGATAGTCAATATTGCAGGCTTGTCATTGATTGATGTTCGTAAGTCATATCGTCGTGAAGACACTCAAGCAGCCTCATCGCTCAGCCCACTAAACTTGCTTCCGCCCTCCTGCTGCCCACCCTTCAAATCAACACCACCACTCGCCGCAGTCTTCTTCGCCTGTTCCTGCTCCGCCAGCCTCGCGGGGTCCTTGTTCGTGCCAATCGCACCAAACTCTGTCTTGCCCGTCAAATTGGGGTCTTCGGTGACATTCTTGCCCGGCATCTTGAAGCCGCCCTCCTGCTCCAGCACCTTATCAGCAGCGCCGGCATAACCGCCCTGGACCTCCTCGACGTTGGTGGAGGGAGGCTGGGTCGAGGTGCCGAAGCCTGTTGCGCCGCCGACTTTGTTGTAGGTTGGCCCTACGCCATGCTCCTTGCCTAGTCCGAGGCCTGAGCCGGCGGAAAGCTGTTTCTGCTCGCTCCATCCTGAGGCTGCGTCGCGTGCTTCGGCGTCGACGGCGGCATCGAGCTTGCGGGCACCGCTGGTGTCGGTGTTGGCTGTTGTGCTACCTGCGGAAGGTTGTGCAGAGGCTGCGGCCTTGGGGTTACCTTTACCGAAGGAACCGTCGCCCTTGAGAGACTCGGCGGCGAGAGAGTCGCTGGTTACTGTGCCTACGCCCTCATGGATGGGGTTGTTGGATCGGGGGTCTGTAGTGACCTGGTTTGTGGTTAGGGACTACGTAGAATGCCTCTAGGCTCACGTTTGCCAGCCGCAGAAGATAAGGCGAGGCGGTATTGACTCGTATGAGCGGGCCTGGGGTGGGGTTCTCGTACTTTCTGGCCGTGTGATTGAGACATCGCGATTGTGTTATCCTTTTTGCACTCGTTACAGTATTCAATGGTCTGCTGCTGATTGTTGTTGCTTGCTTGCACTAATCTTCGACGCGAGAGTACCTATATGCCTCCACCTAGCTCTCTATGGCGTATGTTTGCGTCATGCGGAGATATATACATTGTGACGTCAAGTGGTTTGGCAGCTCTGATGACAGCTCGACAGCTCTAACGTGATGCTCCGCAAGTGCTCCGCTTAGGCTTTCCGAACGAGGCCAATAGGCGACGCGCAGATCGAGGATTGGATGCTAGAGGTGCCACTTCTAGTCCACCCGGTTAGGGGATCCGAGAACGAGATAGCAGGCCTTGTCACCCAGAAAGATTGTTTGGATCGTGTGCCTTGCATGTCTGCTCTGTGTTGATGGTGCCTCCGCCTGAACATGCTCAGGCTGAGTTTTTACAACCAATAGTCTGATGGATCTCAGTGCAGACCTTCAGTTCCTGGCTGCGATGAAAATTACAATACAGTACGCGCGCATCACAACAGCAAGTTAGTTTCATGTTTGAATCGTAAGTCATCCATTCATATCTCAAGACCGCTCTTGCAGTCATGCTACCGCATCCGCTGATGTAGCACATACTAATGACATCTCCCTTTCAGAACGAAAACTTTAGTATCCCGAACGCCGTGCAATCGTGCATTGCATATAGTACACCCATCCCTCCTCGTAGACGCTCAACATCTATCGACCCTCTATTTGGCAGAAGGAGGAGTACCGTAGTCCTTGTTGGTAGTCTGCTCAAGACCAGAATGATTCTTCTGATCACGCGTGACAGCATCGTTAGGAATACCGCTCAGACCATCCTTGCCCTCACGGCCAGCAGCACCAACAGAGTCGACGGATGCGGGCTCACGCAGCGTCGAGCCGCCCTGGCCGGACGACGAGATGTCAGCGGACTGACCGCCGGAGCCGACGTTGACAGTACGTGCGTCGGAGCTGTTGAAGTCGGAGGCGACAGGGGGCTGCTCAGGGAGAGGCAGGTTCGACTTGACTTTGTCGACGGTGGAAGGGTTGGCCTTCATGTCGGTGGTGGTGGGGGCGTAGCCTTGCTGCGAGGAAACCATTGTGTTCGTTGTGTGGCTGGCATGGTGTTAGTTGGGTGTTTGTGATGCATGCATTGCTGGTGAGGGGAGCTGCGAAGGCGAACTTGAAGCTCCCGCACATCGCAATGATGACGGAGTACTTACATTGGTGGGTTGATTGGAACGGGGAAGTTGTGTGAATGGGTTGGTAGGTTTTTGAGGTTGATTGATTGTGTGGTTGTTGATACTGGAAAGAAATCCTATTTCGCAGGCGCGTTTGGGAACTTTGTAGTGAGAGGGGTTGCCTGCGGGGACCGTGACATCATTTTGACATAGAAAACTGCAACCCTCGACCCTCATCACCAAACCACAAATCAGTGGGTCCTTGCATCATCAGGGCGGGGATTCTTTTGCAGAGTTCATTGATGCAGATGCTGTTGCAGGGGATCTCGGGAGGGTTGAGCCGCATTTCCCCGTTCCTGGTGGAGTCGCGAAGCCTGAGAGAGGAGCCTTTAACGATGTTGAGCCCCATGAGGTCGAGAATCCAATAAACTTAGCCGTGTGCCCTGGTTCAGGTCAACACATTGCATCATCGCTGGGCACTGCAAGGTATCGTGAGACTAGGCATCAATATTTTCCGATCGCGATATCGCGAGGACGCTGTCAAGAAGCAAGCAAATTGGGTGACACTCCATGTTCGCGTTATGTGTACGTGTGTCATTGCCAAGTCTTGTTCCTCCTGCCATATTGAAAGTTTCCATGTAAAACAGTTTGGTGAAAGAGAAGGATGATGAGAAGAGCTAGGTACAGCGGCTGCAGGGCAACGCTGACGCTAGAAAGGCTCCGAAGGACGAAATAAAGGAAGACTATTATCGATAACAATGTATTGTCTTCGACCCCTCTCCATCAGGGTATGCCGGCCCAAGCGTGCGTAAGGTAGGCTTGGAAAGAGGTCGTCAGCACGTCGGGGTACATGGCGTTCAGGTACGCTGGTGTGTGGAAGTCGTAGCGTCCTTCTGCTGTTGCCAGATGTGTCGCAGTGCGTTGCTGCTGGGTGACATCTTGAGCATGACTGAGCTGATATTGAAGGCCTGCGAATTACAGTCAGCGTTCGACAGTCAGGGCGAGATTAGTGTTCATACCTGCTGCATTCTGCCACTCGATGGGATGCAGCTGTCGACCTGAAATTGAGTTAATGTAATGCCTGGTCAGAGCGAGAGCAGAGCCTTACCCCTGCATGTCTTGATGACCTCAATGAGAGCATTGACACTCATCCTTTCACTGCACATGGACATCTCAATAGGCCACTGTGGTATATCCAGAGAGCGTACGACGAATTTGGCGGCATCGTAGATCGAGGTCAAGCAAACGTAGGAGAGATTGTTTGCAGCATCCCAAGCTGGTACCACCGCAGTCATGTGGCGAAGGTCTGCGATGTAATCTCCTTCTCCACTCGCAATGTTGGCGCCCATCTGGCTTGCTCGTAAGCCGCCCACAGCAAAGCGCTCGTAAAAGATACCGCAGACGAACGCAGTCGATTGCATGTATGCAGCATACTGCTGTAGCAAGTTTCGAGCCGAGCTCTTGCCACGATCGAGTATACTACTTGGTACTCGCAGTCCTGGTTGACCTTCGAACTCGGCAGGTGCAAATCGACGTACGCGACATCGTACAGCAGCTTCGATGAGTTTCAGCTGTGGCCTGCCGGTCACTGTTGATACGACGGTATCCACGCCCATCAACGCATGCTGGAGGGACGATGGTCTTTTGTAGTCGACCGCCTGGCACTGGTAACCCTGCGAGACAAGGACGGTTTGGTTCTAGATGTTGTTAGCGTTGATGCATTGATGCAGCCTTTAGTAGCTGTAAAGTGATTGCTTTTGATGCTCACGATTCTTGACAATATGACGACTTGGTGACCGGTCGATTCCTGGATCTCCTGAGCGATTAGGAGGGCTAATCTGCAAGTACCGGCAACAGCTACACGCATGGTGGGCATGCTTTGTCGAGAAGTGTCTCGGTAGATGCTTAAGTAGCTCGATTAAGATCTTCTGGTCCAACACTGTGATAACTCAGAGTCCAGAAATGGCGATTTTCCGGGCCGTGAGCTTCATCTCCACACCCAAGCGTCCCTTACAGTGACACAAAGTGTGTGTGCCCGTGAGTCAGAGGGTCGAAGCCAGGTCTGTAGACGGTGAAGGATTGTGCAGTCCTGTGAGATCGGAGGAGTGTGCACTCTAGGAAGGTTAGATCCTGAAGCGATGCTGAGGGTTACATTCCAGAAAGCCTCTGTCATGACTGCTAGCAGACTGGCGGCCAATAATCCTAGTATCTGGTAGAATGCAACCTACGCCATGATCAATAAGCACAAGCTTAGTGTTGGCGTAGTGCGGGATGGAAGAAACGTCCACCGTCTTTTGAGCCGCGCCGGTATGCTTGAAGGTAGTCAAGTTGGGCAGTAAGAGATGACCAATGGTCACTTGGCATTTTGGAATCCACATGCGGTTGCCTGCTCTCTACTGACATCCTGTGACAGATACTAATGCTGTCACATCTTGACAAAGAGCTGATTCGTCATTTACGGTGCCAATGGGTGCGCCCTTCCATCCCGGCCACATCACGGATCTTCTCAACATGTAGCGTCTTGTGTGCGTGTAATAACGCACGGTCGAGAGCGGATGTCGCCTGCGCTTGCTTGTTACAATCTCTCACTTACAGGTCCACAAGCTCTGATCCATGATCCACAACCATTGTGATTATCCGCGAATAGAGAGTAGAGGGGCATTTCACGCCTGTGACCATAAGTTCTGGTAGTGGCGCTCTCCATATCACATGCGTAAGGCCCCCACGCGGTAGACCAACGTCCAGGAGGGTCGAGTGCATGAACGGATGCAGGGAAGTGTGTGGCGTTGTGCTTGAGTTTCAAAATCTTTTCGGTTGTTTCGTTCTTTTGAAATGCGTAGACAGATGCATAGGGCTAGCCCTACACCGCACCTTTGACTCGACGGTACATCGTTGGTATACGACATGTGTGGGGTACATTTACCGACGGTATGGATACTGGGAGTGAAGAACCCCACAGAGGACGGTGAAGTAGTGCTGGTTTAGCAGTTCCAGCAACTTGTCTTGCATGCAGTCAGATCTGGTCGTCCAGAAGCCTCACCAATCGGGTTGCAGCTGCAAGGGAGCGGTGTCGTTAAGGGACTCGGCTAGGATCTTGGGGCCAAAACCTGGTGATCCGTCCAAGACGTCGCTCTGCCCGATATTGCCTTAGGAACATAAGCTCGGACCCGCCACACAAAGGAGACTTTCTAAAAGGACTCGTCTGGATCAACTGACATAGTGTTAGATCATCTCCGAACTGTATTGAAAGCCATTCAGCCTCGCAGCCGGAAGTGCGGCTCAATGGGTCTAGGGCATGCGGCAGCCGCCCTCCGGTTCAAGGTTGGGCGTTTCTCTGTGGTGGCACAGAAACGACTGGTAGAAAGCGTTTGTCCCATAATTTGGAGATCCAGCTCTTTCATTGACTTCTGCCTTGAGTAAACTTTAATGTTCACCGGTACTGGTGGAGCCTTTCTGCTTGACAGACATTGAGCGTATAGGGTTGCTCGCAGATGGGCGGACAGTCAGATGCCAGGATGATTAGTGCCTGGAGGTGCAGTATTCGTGGACGTAAACATCGGAGTGAAGTTCAGCTTGTCTTACGGAGGGTGGTGGGCGGAAGGCTCGATGCAGTAGCGGGACGTTTGCCTAGCTGTTGCCTTCTTAACATGTGGAGTTAGCACCGGCAGTTCGCAATAGATGACAATCAGCCACCTGATGGAACGTCGAAGCAAAATTGACCCAAATCGCATGAAGTAGGAGTATGAACTCCAAAGAAAAGATGCTGGAGGCGGGGCTCAAGGACGGCCCGCTGGCGGCTTCCAGCCCACAATGTGTACTAAGCCAGAAGTAGCTAGGGGGTCTCGAGACCACGTGATTCCGTGAGAACGCGTTAACTACTCAAGCTTGAGCTTGTTAAATACTCTGATATGCAAGACGCGTCGAGACCAAGATTTTGTTCGGTGATCCACCTTTGATCGGTATCCATATAGATTCAGCCCGCATCTTCGCGTAAATTTCCATGTGTACTTCATGGACAAGACTCAAAGAAGAGATGAGATTTTGTACGGCTCACAAACAGATCTGTCTGTGAGCTTTTTGATGCGCGTTCTCTCTTCGTTGTTGCAAAAAATTCAGTGTCCATATACACAAATGGTGCAAATTCTGGAAGACTGACGTACGCTTTTGCAGCGATGAGCCATGAAAGCAATCGAATAGGTAGTGGTAACATCAGATATAACCAAGAGAAAGCAGAGTGGCCGGCATGAGTCCACTGTGCGTTTCCGAGACGCGTTCTTTCGCGGTCCACCATGGTTCATGTTGACAACCGAGCTTGTGCTCGTGCTTGCGTGCAGACTCGGAGAATACAAGATCTACGACGCGCCGAAGGCCTCTAGAGTACTACTTATAACTGCGTTCGGTGAACAAACAGTACCATGCTAGAAACAAATTGAAAGCGCATCAAAACGGTCAATAAGGGAAGCAAGATCAGATGATGTGTTGCAGAACATGAGGCTCAAGTGGTGGTGGAAAGCACGGACAGTATTCTCAACCAGGGAAAGTGCAGTGGATGATGTCTTGCATCCCGAGCCGGCGCAACGCGACCATACCAACGCGTCCAACGTTCCCTGCCACCAGTTCATTTTCTATTACTTCTCTCGAGATCCAATGCCAATTGAATCTTAAAACAACCACCTTTTGCTCGCCTATCGTCACGGTCGTTGTTCAAAATGTTACCCTCCTCGCCACTTCCAGTCGCGTCTGATCCCATTGGACGCGCCAGTCCGTATACAACCACGACGGATTTTGCATTTCTTGTGCATTCTCCAGAAACAGTCGCGAATAAAATGCCTCCAGATGTCGACAACAAACCTCTCGCTCGTCAGAAACGTAGACGCACTTCGTAGGTCATGGTTTTTTTCCAAGTCATTCCATCCCAAGTCTCGTGTTGAGCATCTCATAAACGCGCTGAACCGTGCTCATGCAGACACGGAAGCTCTTCGGCTGCGCCATGACCCCACCACCTCCGCAACCCAGTGCGCTGACCTCCATCCTACAGTAAGGAAGACGAAGACATTCTTAAGGCAGAGTATTTGATTAACTCGAAGCCTGACAAGACGGCGCGTCTGCAGATAGTCAGCAAAGTCGCGCTCGGCGAGAAGGAAGTCCAGGTTTGTCCACCCATTTCATTCCACGTCACGAGTGAGCGCGACTAACCCACCGCCAGATCTGGTTTCAGAACAAAAGACAGAACGACCGCCGCCGCTCGCGACCCCTCGCGCCTTCTTCTTCTGCATCGTTGATGTCGTCATCATCTAATATGTCTGATCCTGCGACTGAAGACGAGCACGCGCGCGACAGCGGGAACGCGCCGGAGCCGGGGCCAGAGGCGCCGAAGACCGACGCACCAGCAGAACGAGCAACGACACCTGAAGTCACATCAAACGAAACAGCACCAGAGACGCAGCCAGTCGAAGAACTTACAGCAGCCGCCGAAGACAATACACAAGCAACAACACAGCTAACAGTGGAACCCGCCACCAACCCTCACACTATCGACACCGCACCCACAGAAATCAGCAACTCCCAGCAGAGCGCATCAGCGTCGCAAGGCGCTCAACCACGAACGTCATGGATTTCGAACCGTCGCAGCGCGTCCTTCGTACGCTCGGCAGAAGACTACACACCAGAAACCATTACCTTTCCGAACGCACCTTCTAGAGCGGTCGAGTCGCCTGAGGTATCGAAGTCGGCGGACACGCGTCCCCTGAAACGTGCCCACTCCTTCGTACGGATAGCCACAAATGAAGATGGTTCAGCACGCGTTGTCACAGACCTCGACAAGACACCATCACCCCCTCATCCCAAAACCACACCAGTGCCCTTCGCCCGTGCCGCCGCTGGCCTACGACGAAGCTACAGTGCTGCAGGCTTGAACGACCGCCTACTCGCTGCAGCAAGAGGGGAGCCAAGCCCCAAGATTGCCCGAGTGTCGCCCAACATTGGAAGGAGTAGGGACTCGAGGGCCTGGGAGTTCTGGTGCGACCCTGATACGCGGCACAACACGAGCTTGACAGCACGTGCAGAACAGGAAGGCAGTGGTAGTGCAGCAGACGCTATTGGTCTGCTACGTGCAAACAGGAGGATCCTCGCTCAAAACCAGGCACGACAGAACACACCCTTGAAGTCGAGACAGAGCTCGTACAAGGTGCTCGGCTCATCAGGAGTGAAGAAGTCCCGAGGATCCATGCAGCGTGCGTCCACGTTCAATGTCTTCTCGAGTGGAAAGAAGCAGAAGGACAGTGACGAGACAGAGTCAGACGACTTCCCCTCCACAGAGTCTGACAAAGAGAACTGGGAGCCAGATATGCCAAAGTCTGTACGTAGGCGAGGCTTTGCTACCCCTGGTTCAGCGACAAGACCACGCCAGATTCTTGGCGAAAGTACCAACGTCATCTCGCAGAGTGCCAGCCTCGGTGCATTACTAGCGAAAGCAAAGAAAGGAGGCAAGGGTGTTGTGGACCCAGAGCAAGATGACGAGCTGAGGACTTTCATGAACGGCGACAACGGCAGTGCTCGTACAAACCTGAGCTCGGCAGAAGAAGCAGGATGCGTTGAAGGATTGCTGGCTCTTAGTCAAGGGCAGTGGAGGTGACGAGAGGGGGATGGAGGAGCACCATGAGCTTTCTGGTTTGTTTGATTGTCACAGCATTTAGCGTATCGGTGTTGGTTTGGGTGCTTGATATGGTCGGCGTTGTACAAAACCAGGAAGAAGGTCACGGTGTCGTTACACCCGGGTGTTGAGGAGTTGACATACTTGTCTTGGTCATTACTTGTTCTGAATACAACATATCTCTCCAGGCCGCGAGGCGCCCTACAAGCACACTCTCGGTCAGTACAAGGCGTCCGTTCCTTGACACAGTCTTGCTGCAAGCTTAGAGCCCTTTGCCTCTCTGTGTGGGGCACAGCTTGAGCTAGGGTCAATTTCCAAGGTCTTTCACCTTCACGCTCTGGTTCGACAAAATCACCGCGATCCCTCAGATCGGATTTTTACGACCCACTGACGGTACACGACTTCTCAACCACTAGAACCCCGGTGCCATACCCAGAACGCCCACCAGCTTCAGCCACTCCCACTGCAGTGACACCACCAGCGACTGCACGCTCGAATCTTGAGATCCGCGGATTACTGAATATCCCAATAGAGTCGTGGCCACCCTTCCCGTCAGTCTACTCAACTCATGTCACGGTCGAGGGCCCTGTCACACCTTCGAACGTAGCGCTCACCACAGCTATGGCTACAATACCAGGTCTACGCTCTCAAGCAGAGTTCTTCATGACCGGCGTCCTTCCAGTCCCTTCTCAGCCTGAGGTTGCGTGCAGCACCTGTCTCGAGCCCCTCACCGACGACATGGTGAAGATGGTGAAGCGCGGGCACATGTTTCACTTTGCCTGTGTCCTGCAATGGTTCCAGAGCAGGTCATCGAGGCGAGGCGCATGCCCGAATTGCCGAACGGAACTCTTCGAGCCGGAGTCTTTGGGGACACCTTATGAGCCTCTTCCACCTGTCTGAGCGTCCGATCCGTATTTCCGAAAGGGGCAATGTACAATAGAGTTCTGGCATTCGCGATCAATCACGCAATGCAATGTAAACGGAAAGAAAACAATCAGGCAAGATGTCTGGAACAAGCGAAGACAGCTGAATTGACCATGGGTATCTCGAAAACAAAACACCAAGCAATGCATGCAAGAATACTTCTCACCCTCTCACCTTGACCTTGATGCCCACACCTCGCGCGCTGGTCCATACACTATCACTCACTCTCGGCGGCAACTTCCTGCCCTTCAACCTCTGATCGACCAACCACAGCCCCACCACAAACTCGACCCTCGTCAACCTCCCCACCTCCCTCCCATCAACCAGCGCCCACACCTCCTCGAGCACATGATCCGGCAATCGACTCCTCATCCAAATCTCCCTAACCACGATATTCAACACATCCAAACTCGGATCCTCATCACCCCTCCCACTCTCTCTTGCAGCAGGCAGATACATGCCCTTGTTCGCCGCCCACACGCCCTCGTACCGCTTCCGCTCGCGCTCGGTGATCTGATCCCGCCACCGCTTGCGCTGCCCCTCGTGGTGCTTGTTTGGGTGTTTGCGGACTTTCATGCCCATTATTCTGTTGCCTTTGCCGGTGAATTCGTATTCGTCCTCGGAGCTGCTGGGCGGAGAGGGGTCTTTGCGCATTGTTGTGCGCATTTTGCCTGGTTGGTGCTTCGGAGGTGAAAATTTGCCTTTCTGTGGTGAGGGACTGCGGTGGAAGGGGTGGTGGTGATGATGCTGCTTCTTGGGTGGGAAGAGGGGCTCGATTGTGTTGTGTGGAGGTGGGTTGGGGGATGAGGTTCGGCTGCTGGCGAGTGCGGCGCCCATTATGGCGCTGCTAAGCGATTCGCCGGTCATGTGCTTTGTGATGGCTTTGACGGATTCGCGCTGGTATGGGTTGTGGTAGACAGAGCCAGCGGCTGAAGACGGACGGCTTGGTGGGGAAAGGCGCTCAGGGGGCTGTAGGCGTTCGGGCGGGTGGAGTGGAGAGGCACTCTTGCCCTGCCGACGTGGAGGTGGTAACGAGGGCTTCAACAACTTGGCGTCTGCTGGTACAGACTCTGTCTTCCGCGTGTTCGATCGTCGTGGTGGCGGCAGTTCAGGCTTCGGTAGTTCCGGCTTTGATTTGTCTTCTTCGGGGATGACTTTGTCCAACACTCGCGGCTGCGGGTTGACTTGGCTCGAATCGTCCTCGAACGCTTCTTTTGCCGACTTGAAGGACGCTGGAGAAGACGGCGCATTGCTCTCTACCGACGTTGAGAGACGCCTATTGAACGTCGCCGAGCGCTTTGAATCTTGCGACTTTGGTCGTTGGCCAGAAGTCGATGGTCCAGTCATGGCCTTAGTGTTCAGGGCTGCCAGTTGGATTGGCTTTTGCTTAATGGGCGGTGACTTCAGCGGAGCGTTCTGCGTCTGGGAGAGGAAAGAGCGAGACGACTCTGCGGTACCGTCGGTGAATTGCCGTCGTGGCATCTCGATCGAGGGTTTCGACTTCGGCACAGGCGGAGGGGTATTCGTCCTCTTCCTGGCGAGTGGTTCATCGTTTTTGGGCTCTGGAGGTAGTGTGAAGTTGCGCCGAGGCTTGGGTGACTTCACAGGAGGTGGAGAGTTCTTGACGATTACTGAGGGCGCAGTTGGTGGTTGTGTAGGTGTAACAGGGCGGTTCTGCTCGAACATCTTGACGAGGGAGTTTGTGGGCGGTATAGGAGTGTCATCGGTAGGCTTGCCTGGCGGGGCTGCACTGGCCATACTGGCAACCGATTGTGAGCCAATGCTTCCTCTGGTACTCGGCCGCTGGCTGGGCTGCCTCTGCGCGGGTCTCTGTTCCAGCCTTGCCAGCACGTTCCCCACGCTTCCTGATGGCGGCAGCACATCGTGCTCGTTGGCGTCGCTCTCGCGAATCATGCCGGCAGCTCTGGCCTGGGGTGCTGGCCGCAGAGGGCTGAGGCGGGCGGCCGCGACTGTGGCAGCAGCGTATGCTGGCGAGGGTGTGCGGTTGGCGTTGCTATCCGGCACGCCGAGGGAGCTCGAGCTGCTGACGTGCTTGGGCGAGGGATGCGACCTGCTTACGCTGCTCCGAGAGCTGCCGCCCGTGTAATCTCTCTGCAAGGGCGCTGCAGTGCCGGCCGAAGTGCTTGACCGCCCCGTCCCTACTTTGGTGGCAGCGAGGAGCGCGCCATTACTGGCTCCGGTGTATGTGTTGGTGAGCTGCTGAGGTTTTGTGGGTGGTCTGGCGAAGGCCGAGGAGGCTCCAATCAGGGCTGCATCGCGGACGTTATGCTGCGTATCGCCGGTCGACTGCGGGACGACGCTGCGGCTGCGGACGGAGCTCATTCTTTGGCACCCATCGAGCAAGGACCGTGACGTAGGCGTGACAATATGAAAGGCGAGTTAATCCAGTGTTCAAGGACGATTCAGAGATAACAGGAAAGCAAGATTAAAGGCTGAGCGAGCGACTGAAGGGAAAACGCGTGCAAGTGGAACTGTACGCAGTTAATTACGAACATGCCTGCGGCCCGTATAAGGGCCCACTTCCTGGAATAGAGCTCGTGTTAGCCGGATCCAGCGCTAGTGCTCATGTGACAGCGCGACAACGAGCTCGCGCCTGCCTCGAGGCTGCGTCGTTGCCTGCCCAACTCACGGTTTTATAAACAAACCGCCTCGCCGCTTACCCTCGATGCATCAACGATGGGCGAAGACATTACCATGCCCGACGCTGAGGCGGTCAGGGAAAACACGCTTATGTATGGCCACGATGAAGAGCTCGACGAGAAATACCCAGCTCGGCCGTTGAACGAGCACAAGACCCCACCCTTTCACACATTGTTTACAGAGCTATTCGATCCGTTGATGGACACGCAAAAGCGCAAGCATCCTGTTGGGCCACGACGCAAAACTGGGCCTTCTGGTCATTCGAATCTTTCACCGCATGAAGCCAAGAGAAATATTATCGATCGCTTCATGAAAGATTGGCGCAAGAATGTTGGCAACGACTTTTACCCAGCCATGCGGCTCATCATTCCGGAGAAGGATCGCGACCGTGCCATGTATGGTCTGAAAGAGAAAGCGATCGCCAAGGTCTTGATCAAACTCACCAAGATCAGCAAAGATTCAGAAGATGCTAAGCAGATGCTCAACTGGAAGCTACCTGGTCAGCTATACAAAGCATCTTCATCAACAGCTGGTGACTTCGCTGGTCGATGCTACGAAGTGCTGTCTACTCGCCAGATGCGCACCCAATACAGTGACATGAGTATCGCTGAAGTCAACAATGCTTTGGACAAGCTGTCGCAGGTTGGCTCAGAAGACGAGCAGGTCAAAATCTTCAACAGGTTCTATAGGAGGATGAATGCCGAGGAGATGACCTGGCTGATCCGCATGATCTTACGCCAGATGAAGATTGGAGCCACAGAGAAAACATTCCTCGACATGTGGCATCCAGACGCCGAGCAGCTCTTCAACATATCCTCGAATCTCAGACGTGTATGCTGGGAGCTATACGATCCTATGATCCGACTCGAAGGTGACGACACAGGTCTAAGTGTGATGCAGTGCTTCCAGCCTCAACTAGCGCAGTTCCAGGACAAGGTCGGTTCTTTTGAGAAGATCGTGTCGAGATTTCAACAAAACCCTGATGACGATAGCTTCTGGATCGAGGAGAAGCTTGATGGCGAACGTATGCAATTACACATGATGGAAGACCCAGAGGCACCTGGCGGCAGGCTCTTTGGGTTCTGGTCACGCAAGGCGAAGGACTACGCCTATCTGTACGGCAAGCATCTCGAAGGTGAGGAAGCTGGTGCCTTGACAAGATTCATCGCGGATGCGTTTGGGAAGAACATTCGAAACATCATCCTTGACGGCGAGATGATCACCTGGGACATGGAGACAGATCACATCATCGGCTTCGGTACGTTAAAGACGGCAGCGATATCAGAGAAGGAGAACAAGACCGACAAAAAGACCGGCCAACGCCCTCTATTCCGTGTGTTCGACTGCGTGTATCTTAACGACAAACTCCTGACACCGTATATGCTACGCGATCGCCGCCGAGCGTTGGAGGGCGCGGTCAAGAATGTTCACCGGCGTCTTGAGATCCATCCCTACATCGACGCTCGTTCGCATACTGAAGTTGAGCCAGCATTGCGCAAGGTCGTAGCCGAGTCCTCGGAAGGGCTGGTGCTGAAGAATCCTCGCTCGATGTACCGCCTCAATGAGCGCAACAACGACTGGATGAAAGTCAAGCCAGAGTACATGTTGGAGTTTGGTGAGTCGCTCGACTGCATCGTCGTCGGTGGCTACTATGGCTCGGGTCATCGAGGCGGTGCACACTCTTCCTTCCTGTGTGGGCTTCGTGTCAAACAACACGCCAAGCCTGGTGATCCTGACTATGAGAAGTGCTTTTCGTTCTTTAAAGTTGGAGGTGGCTTCAGTCGTGATGACTACAATGCCATACGAGGTCGCACTGAAGGCAAGTGGAAAGACTGGGATCCAAGGCGACCACCACCTACCATCGAACTTGGTGGCCATTCAGAGAATCGCCAGTATGAAAGACCTGACCAGTGGATTCTGCCAAGCGATTCTGTCGTACTCGAATGCAAAGCGGCAAGTGTGGAGGGCAGCGATAAGTTCCGCATGGGCCGCACTCTCCGCTTCCCACGCTTCAAGCGGCTCCGCGTTGACAAGCACTGGGATCAAGCCCTTAGCATTCACGAGTGGATTGAGCTGCAAGACAACGTCGAGCAAACTCGCGAAGAAAAGGAACAGGAGTTCAAGATCGAGCAGTCCCGTCGCAAGAAAGCCAGAACCACCAAAAAGCCTCTAGTTATTGCCGGTAATGAGAACATCACCACCCCGTACGCAGGCTCAGAGTCCGAACTCTTCGAAGGTCTGACCTTCTACATCATGACCGACCAGCTACACCCAGCCAAGAAGAGCAAAGCAGATCTCGAGGCACTGGTTAAAGCCAACGGCGGGAAGATCGTACAACGCGACTCACTCGACAAGAGCCTTGTCATTATCGCCGATAAACGTCTGATCAAAGTCGCATCACTCGAAAAGCGCAACACAAACAACATCATCAAACCCATATGGCTATCTGACTGTATATCTCAGCACGAAGCAGACGCTGGTGCTCTGCCCTATCTACTGCCATTCGAGCCGAACCGACATATGTTCTTCCTGCACGACAACGATCTGGAAGTCGTGGAGGGACATGTCGATGAGAATGGCGACTCGTATACACGAGACATCGGGGACGTTGACGAGATGCGCAAACTGCTGGAAGGCATGGCAAAGCCAAAAGCGAAGAAGAGCTTCGATAAGCAGGGGTTCCTCAATCAGCTCCAGGGTCACGGCGAAGAAGTCAACAAGCTGAAGAGTTATATGTTCGTCAATACCAAGGTCGCAATACAAGCTAACGACGACCCTATGTGGGACTTCAAAGCGAGGATAGCGGCGAACTATATTCGCTTCGGCGGTGGTGAGATTGTGGGCAGAGACGTTGCGAGGGGTGTCACACACATCATCGCCCCAGATGGTAACAATGCAAACAGCAATAGCGTCACAGCTATGGCAAGACTTGTAGGTGTTGGCTGGGTCGAGAAATGCTGGGATGAAGGTACAATGGTTGATGAGGAGAGGTTCCAGTGGGGCTGAATGAGCCATACCTAGGTATGCAGCCTTCGTGTACTGCAAGTCTTATGAAAGCGTCGAGATGTAAACTCATCGTCACCGCCATTCGCCTCCACCGGATTACACCAGATGATAAGGCTCGGCACGATACCCAAGATCTATCTATCCTGTTGCCCCTGTGTCTTAACTGTGCTCTCCTAAATTCACCTTGTGCTGTATGCTCAACAACCCTACAGTCCTCACAAACCCCGCCGTGCTCCAAAACCCTCCACTGAAATCAAGATCATACCAGTAATTCACCGCACAACACAATCCTTCCTCGTTACAGCTCTGGCTCACCTTGTGATACCACAGCGCAGGCAGATACAGCATATCGCCTTCCTCGAGCGTGACGCGCATCGGCTGCGCGAACTTTGAATACTCCGTCGCGTTCTGCTCGGGCGCGTCGGGATCCCAGGTTGTGAAGGGCACATATGTCTCTGGCTCATCGATTCGAATCACTAACTCTTCCGCTTCTTCCTCTTTGCCAACACCATCTCCACGCTTCTTCGGCGCATATGTGCCAGCCAGCACCTCTTTCTCATTCACACACGGCGCATCGCACGGTGGCAATAGGACGAAGTGCTTCTTCCCGAGGATCTGGACGTAGATGTTCTCATAGTTGTCCTTGTGCATGGCGGTTACGGATGCGGAGCTGCCGAGCCAGAAGTTCACTGCGTCCGGTTGCTGGTCCAGCGCAACGCGGGCGAATGGTATACTCGGAGGCACATCTGCGAAAAGGGATGTGTACTCGTCACGCAGGTTGTCATTCTGTGTTTGTGCGTAGCGAATCGGCTTGCCCTGCAGAACTTCCGGGCTACTCAATCCTTGGGCGGCGATAGCGTCCAGTACTGATGCAAAGTCTTCGTCCTTTTCGTAGGGCTTGACGAAGACACTCCCTCCGTCGGGCAAGTTGACGACGGAATCCGCGTTTCCGTGGGGTGTGAGGGAGACGTTGACGGTTTGACCT
This sequence comes from Nothophoma quercina, assembly GCA_021642125.1. NCBI lineage: Eukaryota > Fungi > Ascomycota > Dothideomycetes > Pleosporales > Didymellaceae > Nothophoma > Nothophoma quercina. The sequence goes on along the minus strand of JAKIXB010000050.1, from coordinate 1,699 downwards.
TCCATTACCTCTTTCAGGTATTCTGAATTCCATTTTTTGCGGGCTTTCCAGCCAGAGGCGCCGTTTCTGATGACAAAGGGTCTGTTGCGCGCAACATAACGCATGAACTCTAGAGGTGAGGGTTCTTCATGGAGGATGTCAGGGGTGGTGGGGTTGAGGTCGTGGTAGGTTGTTATCAAGTCTGAAAGGTCTTAGAAGGTGGATGGAACGAGGTAAGAACAGACCGAAAGCTTGTCAACCGCAAAAAGGAATGTCAAGAAAGAAACTGAGGAAATGGAAGCACCTCTTACAGCATCGTTCAATGTTGCGCCCGCCTCGAGTCCCGTCGGTGCAGGCCTTTTCACGTGTCAGTGTATACGCAAAAGTGGTGTGTCAAGATCACAACTACCTAGTAGCAGCCTGATCTGGACTTCTGAGTCCGACGACTTCGTCTTCAACCAACATTGTATCGGATGTTAAGGTTGTTGCCAGAAGTTGAAGTCCTCGGACAATGTGCAGGAGCGGACTTAGCGCTTAGCGCCGGATATATTGACGAACTTCAGAAGCTCTAAACATCGTCACTCCACCTGCACTTCAAGCATCTCAAGCACATCGCGCAGTCTGAACATTCAGCGCCACTGCTCAAACAGCCATGCTCATACGGTAGCACAACATCACACGACAGTCTTCGACATGTCGTTCCTTGGTGCCAAAGCGCGCGACCTCTGGCGTACGCTCTCACCACTCGATCCAAATCTGGCACTCCTCGTACAGCACTAACGGTTCTCCAGGAAGCAGCAAGCTCCTCCTCAAAGGCGCCTTCGTGTTCCACGTCTTCACCACGCACATCGGCGGCGTCGGCGACACAATCGGTGTATCCATGGTCCCCACGATCCCCCACTCGTACGGCAAGCGCCCATACATCTTATACTCGTGCCTGCACCGCCGCGGCCGCAACATCAAAGTCGGCGACGTGATCACGTACACACATCCTCTACTTCCGCACGAGCGTGGCTGCAAGCGTGTCATCGGTATGCCGGGTGATTTTGTCAGCGTAATGAGCGCGAATAGGGAGGATGCAGATTTGGAGAAAGATGGGGATGAGGGAGATTGGGCGAATGTTAAGGAGAGGGTCATCCAGGTGCCGGAGGGGCATTGTTGGATTGCAGGGGATAACTTGGAATGGAGTAGAGATTCGAGACTGTTTGGGCCGCTACCGCTGGGGTTGGTCAAGGCGAAGGTGCTGGCGGTGATCAGTCCGTGGGAGAACGCGAAATGGTTGGGGCATGAACAAGATGTAAAGGACTACCAAGGGGAGGAGCAAGAGTGGGTGAGCGGGACATGACACCATGTAGCGCCTACGCATCGCCACGGATACTTCTACTATACAGTATATCCACGCACGAGCTCGATGAAACCCTTCAACCGCATTTCACATAACCTCGACCCTGCGCAGGAGCTGCCAAGGCAAGACAATCGCGGTGTCCCTGTGCCAAGACCGGTCGAACGTAAAAATAAAAGAGCAGATTCACAGTTATCGCCAGATGTTGACACAATGGCAGTTGCTGGCATTTACTTTTTACTTGAGCATGTTGGAGCAAAAGACAAAAACATACAACAGCGGGTATTCGCTAGTGGTCACCCACCTAACTACTAATCCGCCGGTACGTTGCTTAAATAGGGCTGAGCGAACGGGAAGCCTTGTTTTCAACGTCCTATG
>JAKIXB010000049.1:0-195193 GCA_021642125.1 Nothophoma quercina | reverse complement strand
ATTGCTTTGTATAGAACTATAATATATGCTAATAAAGTACTCCTTAGAGAGATAGGAAATATAGGTACTTAAGACTATTACTAGTACTAAGCTATACGTAGCAAGACCTTACTATTAATTTTATTACTAGACTCCCCCTCTCTTTAGGCTATATAAATCTTATAGTAATTAAGGACTAACTAAGCAAAGGAGTAATCCTAGTTCCCTTAAAGAAGATTAAAGCTAATAACGTTGCTTAGACCTTTATATAAGAAGTTTACTACCTATATAGACTTCTAAGATCTATTACTTCTAATAAAGGAACTTAGTTTATAAGTAAGCTATAAGGAAGAGTGTGTAAGCTCCTAGGTATATAATAGAACCTCTTAACTATATTCTACCTATAAATAGATAGACTTATAGAAAGGGCTAATAGTAATATTAAAATAGTAGCCTATATATACATAAACTACGCGCAAGATAACTAGGCTATACTTATACTAATCCTAGAGCTAATACTTAATACTTATATAAACTCTACTACTAGGGTTTCCCCTTTCTTCCTCTAACATAGGTTTAAGAACTTTCTATTTCCCTTAGACTTGCCTAAGAACCTAGTAGAAGGAGACCTTCTAAACTATATAACAAACCTAAAGGAGCGCATAGAAGTAATTATATAAACCTTAAAATAAGTAGCTAAGTAGGTAATCTTAGCTATAACCTACTCTTAGTAATAACATAAAGTATAAGTAAACTATACAAGGTAACCTACACTAAAATATAAAGTAAGAGACTAGGTCTAGCTAAACCTAAAGAACGTTCTAACTAATTAGATAAGCAAGAAGCTAGACTAGAAGAGTATAAAGTTCTAAGTATTATATATATAAGACCCTTACTAGGTTAAGCTTAAAGTCCTATAGTAAACTAAATCCTACTACGTAGACTTACTAAGACCTGTAGCTAGTAACCCTCTACCCTTATAGTAAATAGAAGATTTATACCCTAGAGCGATTATTATATAAGAAGAGGGCTAAGATAATTACCTAGAATACCTAGTAGAAGACATAGTAGACAAACGCATATAAAGGAACTAACTATAATATTAAGTAAGATAGAAAGGTTATAACACTTTAACCTAGAAGCTAAAAGAACATGTTATTAAAACTAAAGCCTATAGAAGATAGATAGCTTATACATAGAATGTATAGCTACTAATAGGGAAACTATCTAGGGACTAGAGAAAGAATCTTAACTATACTATAAATAGTAACTGTATAGAAAGACTGTATATACTACTAAGAGCCTACTTAGCATTGCTAAGGTGTTCCTCTTCTTTTAAGGCAGTAATAGCCTATCTACTAGAACTACTAGTAGTACTAGAAGCACTGCTAATAGACTTAGAAGAAATACTTATATAAAAGTTAGTAAAGTAGTAATAAGTACTACTATTACTCTATATATAGTTAGAACAAGCCCTATTCTACTTTCTACTAATAAATATGTAACTAAGGAAAGCTATAAACGTCTTCTTACCTTAGATAGCAGCAGCGTAGTTATTAACATAGCTAGTAAGGTTAATAGCACTATAAGAGTAAATAATAAAGGCCTTAAGGTAGGAAGGGCGCTAGGTAAGCAGCTAGTAAGCATAAATAGTTATATAAGCAATAATAGGGGAGTAATTGTAAATACTAGTACTAAAAATAGCATTATACAGAGACTAGTTATAAAGGCAGAGGAAGTAGTTAGTAATATAATAAATATTAACCTATATAGAATGTTAGTAAAGAACAAAAAGACTATAAGAAGGGTATTATACAAGAGTAAACATAAGAATCTAGTAAAGCTTATTAGTAATAGCCTTGTCTATAATATACTATATAGTATAGTACTAGCTAAAGTTAGTAGGACCTTAAGGAATGTTAATGTTAGCTAGGATAACGCTACTAATAGTCATACAAGTAAGGAGCTAGTAAGTAACATTAATAAGATAGTTAAAGGTAGTAGAGTAAGTACTAGTTATAATACTACTAGTAGAACCTTAAAGATAGTTAAGGCTACTACCTAGGAAACCACTAGGACCCTATATACTACAAGCAGGAGCAGCTATAACAACATACAAGAAGGAGTAAAGTAAAGGAAGAGTTAAAGACGTAAAAAAAGAAGGAGTTAAAAGCTAGGCATTAATAGTTATATATACCTTCAGGACTAGGAAGGACCTACTAAGCTAGCTATAATTACAAGTAAAGGCAGTGAAAACCTGTAGTTACTATATAAATATTGTAGTAAAAAGTACTACACAAGACTATTACTTTTACCTATAAGTAAATAAATTTTCTAAATTTGTACAGCGCTGCAACGCACACATAATAAAGTATAGAAATAATACTAAGTAGTAGCCTTATAGCTACATAGCTACTAAACACTAACGTACAGAGTTGTAAGTAAATAGAGAAGGGGGGTATTATTATAGGCTAAGCCTTAAGTGTATAAGACTATGTATAGAACTTGCTTATATAACATACTAAGCGAAGCTTAGCAACCCCTACTTATCTTGTATAAGTAGAGATAGCTTCTTTTCCCTATCTTTCTGCTTCTATAGTATAGGACAAATGCATACTTGTTAGAAGGCCACTTTAACCCTTAATAAGTAGCTATAGTATTAGGTATAACTAGCCTAAGCTTAGCACTAGTAGGTATATTCTCCCTATAGTAGTCTACACTTATTTTAAGGGCTAGTATAAAGCTACTAGTAAGTACTATATAAGCGTCTATAGCTACCTAATTAATCTGCTCCTAGGCTATATAGTATATAAATATATATAAATTATAGATCTTATATAGCATCTTAGTTAGGCTACAGATAATTAGTAGCTATAAGTAACTATTTTACTAATATTAGGTATTAGTAGCGTAGAGTAGATTATAGAAGTACAGCTATACGTATTATAGTAGACTTCTATTAGGTATAGTAAGTAGGCTACTATAGTAGTATAAGGCTTTATAGATTTAAAAGACCTATACGCCTAGGCCCTGTACGCCTTAATTAGATAGTGTACAATCTAGTAATGTCAATGCAAAGGCTAAGTTATATACCCGCAATTTTATATAAAAGTGCTAGGTAGGAATAGTTAAGTTATGTAGTAGCTAGTATAGGAACGCTAGTAATAGCCTAAACTTAGGAAGCTGTACGTTGCTATTTAGATAGTATAGGGTAAACTACAAGTCTTATATAGAAGATACTAAAGTTTATTCCTCTAGCTAGTGCAGTGCCTTGCAAGATAAGCAGGATACCTATATAGTACTTAGATTATAGTAATTAGGGCTAGGACGCTGCTGTAGAAGTGGAATACAATACTATTTAAATCTTATAAGCACTAATTTAGGCATATTATTAAGTACATTATTACTATATAGAGAGTTTAGTATAGTAATAGAATAATTAGCGTTTATATTAAAGCTTGTCTGCTCTACCGCAGTCCTTTCTATAGTACTAGAAGGGGCAATAGTATTAGGTAAAGGCTAAGAAGCTTGCAGGTAGGCTTGCTATAGTGCTAATAAGCATGTAAAGGAGGAAGAGCGTCTTTAGTAGCAGCTTGCTTAAGCTATTTACGCTGTAGTTAGCAGTAGTAGTAGTAGTAGCAGGTTATCTTAAATAAGGCTCTCCTTATACAGGACTGTAATCTATGCAGGGCTAGTAGAAACCCCTAATACATGTCTAATAGAACTTGTAGGCAGGCTAGTAAGTCTTGCAAGTGTTATATAGAATAAGAAAGGATAGCTAGCTAATAGTAGTAAAGAAAATAGGAGATAAGGTATAGTAGTTACAGTCCTAGCAAGCTATAGTAGAGCATAAAGAAGCCTATAATAAGGTCTATAAAATTTTTATAAGAGCTGTAGCAGCGTTACGTAGGATAGGTATAAGATTACGTTAGTTTGTAAGTATAGGTAAAATATAAGATAGAAGCGTATTTTTAGATATATAAATAGAAAATAATAACTTTGCAGGTCTACAGCGCACGCTATAGAAGAGGTAAGGACATAAAAAATAGATATTAATGTAGTAGCAGGTTAGACGAGCTAATTAGTACTAATTTGTGGGGGTGCAGTGGCTTAACGGAGAAAAAAAGATAATCTGTTTATCTATTAGATAAGAAAGAGCTTGACTGGTCATTACTGATTGTACCATCCTTCAAGTATCTAACGTCTACTGTCTAGTAGAACCAAGCTACTTTGGAAAGAGCCCTGTCACTCTTTACCTGCAGCTGCTCTCAAGCCCATTCCTTAGGCAGTGACCACGTATCTGCCATGATAGCATCGAACAGCGTCACCTTCGGCATCCTTTCCTCCAGCAAACAGTCCAACCACTTCTTGACGAGCTTAACCCGCATTCCATCCTTCACGGATTCGATAGCAGCCATGACATCGCGACCAGTAGCTCCTTCGTGGTATGACTGCATCCACCCAGGATTGACTCGACCCATCTCTTTGAAGAAAAACCTACGTAGCTGCGTTTGCTCATAGTCATGCATGCTGTCATTATACCCTTCGACTGCATTCTCGTCTTCTAATTGCTCTTCGTCCAACGGTTCAGGCACGTTGTCGTCGTCGTTTCCGTTCAGTAATTGTGGCAGCTTGCAAGCCTGCCAGCGGGGTGCGGTGATTACGGCCTCCCAGTCGATGATGCCAGCAACGTCTCCATTATCATCAACGAGGATGTTGTTGGCGCTGAGATCTTGATGGCAAAGGAAGGTAGGCTCCTTGTTTGTACCAGAAAAGAGCTTGGGCATGATCAGCTGCAGCTTGTCGTGCAGGGCTTGTGCCATTTCGCCGTCTTCGCGTTTGCTAGCCTTCTCAGACGACTTCCAGCCTTGGATGTCGTGATGAAGGAAAGCCATGTGAGCAGCGACGTATTCAGCGCTGGTCTGATATGGTCCGCGGTTGATGTCTTGCTGGATGTGATCGTCCATGAAGAACCCAGGCGCGACTGTCTCATTGACAACATACTCACTAGACTTTGGAGTTCCTTGTGTAGTTGCCATTGCGATGGCGAATTGTTCTAACGCTTTGAGTGCCGCCCCTGGCAGCTCTGCTTGGTCCCTCACATAAGACTGCAGCGCCTCGAGCGCGTCTGTGACTAATCGCTTTTGCGACTCGAGGTTCTGATTGTGAGACTCCGAAGTGTTTGAGGTATCTCCGAGCTGGTTGTTGAGCGGACCATCATATACGCTTCCGATGCCACTGAATTCCAGATCTGGCAGTTCGGACATCCACCCCACGATCTCCCGGATCAGGAGGCCCTTCTTCAGCCAGGAAATCTCACTCCACTGCTCTTCCAGTGGACTACCATTGACTCGTTCCATCAGAATCCATTCAAACCCAAGCTCGTTGTGCAAGTCTGCGCTATATGCAATGACCTTCGGCACTGGTATGCTGGTCTTTGCATGAATGAACGACATTGTTGCGACAGTGCTGAGCGTCTTGACCTTAGGAGCAACAGGCAAAGCCACCCTGAAGACAAAAACTCCTTTGCTGCAGTCTACACTGTAGACTTTATTGAAAGTGCCTTCAGCAAGGAAAGTAACTTCGCATTCGCAATCGAGCGACTGTCGCGCGAATTTTTCCACAATCTCAAGAGCATGTTCTATTGTCCAGATGGGGCTGATGTCAAATAAAGTACATCCCCAGGCAAGACCAGGCTGGTGAACTTCACGTGTTTCTGACATTGTATGATTAGTTCTGGGTTACGTTCGAGGTGTTGTAGGTGAGCAAGGTTGGTGGGAATGGTGTTGTTCTATAGACCCCAGGAAGGCGCAGCTGACGGCAAACGCACCTTTTGCTTTCACTGCCTCTCAATCTTGAAAGACAAGCACTGAAACAGACCAGGACGCCTGCAATTGAACACTTTCGCAATTGTCAGAACGGACAGGGTCGGTACTCGAGGGTAGCGAGGAGGCATTCGCGGGTGCAGCGACCGTATGGTGTTAGTGATACGTGCGCAATGCTGCATCTAAGCGTTTAGATTTAGGGAAACCAGCACCTTTAGCAGATCTCTAGAGTCTGTCGAGATGTTGTCAGGCTTATCGAATACTTCAGTGCTGTGCCAGTGATAAGCAACCTCACCCTTGACTTGACCATAACCCACACTCACAGAGAAACTCATTTACTGCGAAAACCGAGCCTTCCAGCTGCGATACAACGCAATTGCACCTCCAAGATGATTTGCCATCACAACCTATTCGCAAACAACTATCAATCTCAACTGCCATCTGCGACTAGCCATAATGTCGATACAGAGCAGCGCTCGATTTCATCGACGACATCCCTGGCCTCAAGCTGCTTGGTGGCTTCCCAGGCAAGCCGTGCACGATCCACTCAGACCTCAACTACCGCCTGGACATGCAGACTATCACCACCGGCCCACCCAAAGCGTGGCATCTTCACATTCAGGCCAACAAGGGTCCTAAGAAGCGCGGTAAGAGTTCACGGTCGTCAACGCATCAAGCCGCGGAGAAGGGTACGCGGAAAGCTGGCAGTATCGCCATGATCTTCGTACCAGTCGATGATCCATGGTCGCCCGCCGAGGTCGAGCAGGCGTTTAAGGCTGAGGTGATGAACTTCTTTGAGAAGTAGGCAAACTCCCATGCCTCAGGGCTGGTTTGTGGTAGGTTACATAGGGGTGATCTTGTGATTTAACGGCATGCGACGGTGTTCATGGTTCTCAGTCTTCACCTTGGGTCTTTGGTACCCACTGCTAGCGAGCATGGTCTTACGGAAATGTGCAGACTGTATAGCTACATCAGTACTTTCTCTATGTAAAAAGGGAACTAGATAGCGGAATCAGAATGACGCGTACGCATTGACTTACCTCTTCTTTGTCGACCTTGTCTGTTGAGTATCCTCTCCAGTCCTTCGTGTTAGTTTTGTGGACTTTGGTAGAGAGTGCAAGGGCTGAGATATCCAATATGCATTTCCATAAATACTTATCCACCTAAAACCAACCACGCCAATGCCTCCCGGCCTCGTGGCCAAACCATTTAACAACCTCCGTTTCCACCACTCTGTATCCCCTCAAGCCCTGTATCTAACAACAAGGGTATCGTAGAATGTAATAGATATAATTAACCTTTCCCAGGCAAGGCGCAGCCATGATGTTATGTACAGTGCCGCCCTTCCGCCCCCATAGTGTTCGAGAAGTGAAAGAAGTTGATCGCGAACAAAGCGCGATAGGGTATAGAACAAAAGCGTCGATCAGCCTGTGGAATAGCGAGTGCCAGTGTTTCGGTATTGGGTGATGTGGTAGAATTCATGGTGAGAAGCGTAGTCAAGGAGCGTATTAGACACTAGGCTTCGGCCGTCAAATCGTCAAAAATGCGAGTACAGTGATGCGTGTTCGAGTGTTGGGTGGGTTGAGCGTCTGTGTTTGTGTTGTGCGTATACGAGAAGTCCGTGGCGGCTATTAAAGATCGCAGATGAAAACTGAACATCATGTCGAGGCGGAGGGATAAGCGCATCGTTGCAGCGAAATTATGGTATCTCCGGAGAGGTATTGATGAGCGTGCTCGACCCCGAGGACTTCATGCCGGGTGTTCGTAGATAAGATGGCCGTGGTATCGAGGTCTTCTTCTTCTGAGCTTTGGCCGATTTGGACGACGAGATGAAATGGGGCCCATCGTTTCCGAACCGACTCGGCGGGGTAGATACCTCGGGTGGGCTTGAGAAGTATGTGTCCATAGACGCGGAGAAGGGCGACAAGACTAGAAGAAGTTAATGAACTGCGTGGAGCGAATGGCTTAGGGGCTGTGAGGTCTTCTGTCACCTCCAGGCCCGTGTCCACTGTCCGTGCTGTCCCCTTCTATCGTCTTGCGCCAGTGCTGCGGCAAGCATACGCAGACCAGTGGGAAGGCCTTGATGTCGCTATTAATCTCGGCCTGTGATCGTCGGCTGCCGTTGCTAACACCCGAGTCGCGTTGTTCGGCCTTGCGTGCCTCCCACTGTTCGGCTGATTCCGACAGTCTGACACCTGTCGCCCAGCCGTCGTCCCAGATACCGACGACCTTGAGCATGTCACCACGCTCCAGCTCGAACTCGTCACCAGCACGTGGTTGGTATGCCCAAAGAGTGGCGACAGTATCGTTAGGGTGTATGTCGTCCTGCGAATAGTAGTCCTTGAAAAATTGTAGTTGCTCAGACTGTCCGGATGCGACACCCTCTGGACTAGAGAAGTTGCGCCCGTCCGAGTTAGATTGGGGAGAATTGGTGCTCGATTCCAGAGCTGAACGGCTTGAGAGAGAGCCTTGACGCTTGGGGAAAGCCGCAGCACCCGCGAAGTGATGATGTCTCGAGTCTGGCGAGTCGTAGGGACTTTGAGAGCCACCGAATGCAGTCATAGCCATACCCCTGTCACTGTGGTGATCTGAAGAAGAGGAGTTCTCGAGAGCAGACATGCGCTGTACACGTGCACCTGGTACGACGGCTGGCGGAAGTAGGCCGTCGCCTCCGTAGCTCATTGGCGGTGCCTTCGCTGAGTGTCGCGATGGGGATGGCGTGTTCAGGATGCTACCGCCGGCCTGACTCTGCTTCCTCCTTCGCAAGGCGCCGCAGAAGAACCATAGCGCTACACCAACAAGAATTGCGCCAAACACACAACCAACAGCGATTCCTGCGATAGCACCCCCGGACAGTCCAGACCTGGATCCATCTGCAGCGGCTCCATTTGAGGCGGTTGGGGCAGCGGTCCCACTACTAGTAGGAAACAGGGGCGGCATTGAAACCGTTGTTGGTAGCTCTACACCGACGCAGCGTGACTCGACGTTCGCATTGACGCAACAGGAGCTGGTCGAATTTACAGTGCTATCAGCGCAGTACGAGCACAGCCCTTGCAAGTTCGAACTGTAGCCGCATTCGCTGGCTTCGTTGCGCACAGCTTCGATGCAGGTGCCACTTAGTGAGTCGGCTGGTAATGAGCAGCGAGTGAAGTCGGCCCGTATCTGAGAGTTTGCGTTACTGCCAGGGGTACCGCATAGATCTGGTGTGGAGACAATCTCTTGCTCACTGGTCGCAAAGTCGGCCTGTAGAAAGTCAGAACTCAACATCTTGGAAGGTATAATATGGTCCCACGTACACAGGCACTTGCACAGAGCGGCGTGGCTGCAGTGTCGTTCAGACCGCACGGCTCTCTGGAATTCTGTACGATGGCGTTGCAGAGCACCGAAGTTGTGTAGCGTGCATACAGGTCGGTAGTATTACTGAGGTCGACACTGGAGCAGCCTAGAATGTTCTGATATCTGTGTGGATGTTAGTCATACTTCGCTGGCAACAGGGCGTTTCTTGAGCGGTATTGTACTCACTGTCGCTGTGTGTACGTGGTCGAGATGTAAGAGCGCAGCTGATTGTCGAATGACTGGACGTCTGATACGAATGACAAGAAAGAACTAGGTCAGGTCAATTGATGCTCCACTGAGGTTTGACTTGACTCAACATACAAGTCCCCCGTCAGGTTCGTGCTGATTGACGCCGCGCTGAAAGCTGGACATGTCGAAGAGCCCTGCAGCGAGACGCAGTTCGCCTGAGCCATTGTTGCTGGTACAGATGCGGCGAGGGCGAGTAGGACGACGGATCCAGACGTGGTGCGCGATTGATTCGGTCGACGAGGTGTCCTATTCAAATGGCGAGACTCGTGTATCGATGGACATTGCAGAGCGTGATCGCGATGGCTGTGAGACATGTCGAGCCACTGTCGCGCGTCCCACTTGACAGCGCAAGGCAGATCCGGGGTCGTGGGGCAGCGGTGAGGTGTTGACGGCGACGAGGTAAGGTGTGCAGTAGACGCGCAGGCTTCACGATTCCATCCGAGGCAGCGTAAACAGGGCGTAATGGGGGCTAACGCGTATGCAAAGATGACTATTAAATTACAGACCGCGAGAACTGAGCTTCTCCAGGGCCACGAAAGGAAAGAGCCGGGCTCTACCGCAACAGAGAAAGAGCGTAACGAGTGGGGAGCTGCGACGGGCGTGAGCCTTGAAGGAAGACGAACAACATGGGGGAGCAGTCCGCGCAGACAGACGCTGGTCGGCTACGGCCCGCTAGCGACTCGTGCAGGGAATAGGCCAATATGCTGTGTGAGGCATGATTGGATAGACCCATGCACGCCGAAATGAGGTCCAGCTAAAATAATCTCTCCGAGAGCCTCAGACTCGTCTCACGCTGCCAATTGATCGCTGCAGCTGCCTCTTTCACGGCACTTCATGCGGGATGATGGACAGCTGTCAACCAGAACTCAACTCTGGAGGTTGCAGTCGATGGGACTCGTGTCACCTCGCGTCGGGAGCAAGCAGATGCCCTTGCTGATGCGAACGCTACACAGACCATGGAATCAGGCAAGACACCGCTTGCCTGCATCAACAAAGCGCCTGCCAACTTCAGACAAGCCTTCCTGGCCGCGCATGCTCATCAAGACCGTTGCTGTGGTCGCAAACACTGCATGAAGTCTGCACTGTTTCTGAGACGCCCTTGGAGCTCCCGCCAGCTCCGTCGTTGACAAAACTGCGGTCAATGGCATATGCCATCTCGAACTTTGTTACTGGCCTTGCATTGCTCCGTATGCCGTCGATGATCAAAAGATGAGGTTTGCACGATGCCTTGCATAACCCACCGTTCAACTACGCGTCCATCGGCTTCCTCACTTCACCATGCGCGCACAACAGCCATGTGGTAGCAGTCGAACAAAGGCACGTGAAAAGCTACGTGTATCTGTAGCATGTTCCACAGGGCTGTTAGCGATGCTATCGGTCCCAGCATTTGTTGATCTGCCGGTTCAGCATCGATTGTTACACAGCAACGGCGCCTCCCCTGTTGGCTTTCCGTCCCGCTCCGCGCCTGCCTGCACTGGTCCCTGAACCAAAATTACCAAACATTGTCAAAACTCTCCGCAATGGCGATCAAATAATTGGCACAGGATTGCGCCAACAACATCGTTGCATTGTTGCTTCAGCTTCCAGGCTCGACGCTGACAATGCAGTTCCTCGCTTTCGACATACCGATTCTGACGCGGGATTCGTGGCGTGCGGCCTAGGGCTTGTCTCTGGAGTCGAATCTTCACGACACATGACGACAATCTGCTCAGCTGTACAATAAACCACAAGTGCCACTGCTAGCCAAGCGCAATCTCCCACACAATGTATGTTGAGCTGTGAGCGAGTATCAGATGACTTTACACAACCTGTGTGTGAGTGCGTGGCTCAAAAGGTACGTGTGCAACAGTGAGTTGAGCTCACTGTCTGAAGATTGCTCTCTATGGGTTACCATGGGGCGAACGAACGCGACTCAGTATCAGGCTCACAAGGCTGCGTTTCTTCAGCGATCAGTTCTTCGTCTGGCCATGCCACAGCAGGGTAGGCTTCCCTCGTGTCCAATCATTGATGCCGTATTGGCGCCTATCTGCAGTTCTGCCTCAGAACCGCGCGCAAACTCTTAAAGTCGGACTCCGAACAGACACATTACTTATCTCTTCAATCACCTCTTTCGAGGTACTCTGCTCCATATTCATTTCTGTCCAAAGCATGCCTTCAAAAGCCATACTGTCAGAACCGCTGACCTGAAGGGCTGTCTTCCCTACAACACTCGATTTTTTACCAAGTGATGCGGCTTTTGGAAACGGAAACGAAAGATGGCTACACATTCAGAAAGTTCGATGACCATGACGTCCTACCCTATGCGATACTTTCGCACACATGGGAGGAAGACCAAGAGGTAACCTTTGACGACATCATAGAGGACAAAAAGAGGAGGTCTCGTAAAGCACGAGCTTGCCTGCATCGGTTGCATTTGTGTCCACTGAAGAAAGGCTACGACAAGCTGCGATTCTGTGCGCGTCAAGCTGCACGTGATGGGTTGCGATATTTCTGGGTGGACACTTGTTGCATTAACAAAACGGACGAAACGGAAACACAGAAATCGATTAACGCCATGTTTCGCTGGTATCAGAACGCAGCCAAATGTTACGTTTATCTATCAGACGTGTCCTCAGGAAGTCAACGAAGGAACGCGAGGCCTTCACCTTGGATACCAGCCTTCGTGAAAAGTCGATGGTTCACCCGAGGCTGGACGCTTCAGGAGCTGCTTGCTCCGAGTCAAGTCGAGTTCTTTTCCAAAGAAGGCGTCTATTTGGGCAGCCGTCTCGACTTGAAGCAGCATATCTATGACATCACCAACATCCCTCCGACTGCCTTGTCAGGCGCCCCCTTGGCCGATTTCAGTGTCGACGAGCGGCTTTCCTGGGCAGTCGGACGCCAAACTACCAAGAAAGAGGACGAAGTATACTGCCTGCTCGGCATGTTCGGAATTGACTTACCTTTCCAATACGGCGAACAGTACGAAGGCGCTCTGAGACGACTTCTCAAAGCAATTGATAGATCTCAGGCAACCAGTATTGGTGAAGCCAAACGTATGCTGAAGTCCACATTACCGTTCTCGCGTGACAAGGACTTCGTCAACCGCAATAGTCTGAGCGTTGTAAACCGTATACTTGCACAGCCTGCAGCTCGAGCAGCGCTCGTTGGTCTTGGGGGTGTCGGGCGAGTACTACAATGTTCGACTGCAGGACCGACACTGACTGCGTGAACAGAAAATCACAGATTGCCATTGAGTATGCCCATCAAGCGCTTGACCGGTCGCCCAAGACATGGTTATTTTGGGTACATGCAGAAACACAGGCGAGGTTTAACCAAGGATACCGCGATATTGCTGAGAAAGCCAAAATCATCGGCTATGATGATCCCAAAGCGGATATCATGCGGCTCGTTAGCACCTGGCTGTGCAATGAATCAAATGGAAGATGGGCGATGGTGGTTGACAACGCTGATGACGCAAGTGTCTTCTTCCGTGGTACCCCAGGGTCTTCCGAAACCGAGAAAGCAGATTCGGCGACGGTGCAACTACCTTACGCAGATTATCTGCCCCAAACATCCAATGGCTCCATCCTCTTCACTTCTCGAAGTCGCGATGTCGCCTACATGCTGACAGGTTCCGAAGCCAGCATTGTCGAAGTCGGGCCCATGGACGAGCACGAGTCATACGGTCTTCTAAAGAGAAAGTTCACTTCTGCTGTCAAGAAGAACGAAGCTGATACTCTAAGCGAAAGTCTCGATCACATGCCCTTAGCACTTACCCAGGCTGCGGCTTTCATCAACCGGACTCCACGCATGAGCATCCCTAAATACCTGAGGGAGCTTGACCACAATCGCGCACGGTTGCTCAACGAGGGTCTCGTCGACATCCGCAGAGACGACGAAGCATCAAACTCCATCATGACCACGTGGCAAATCTCATTCGAACACATTCGTAATCGATCCGCTGCGGCTGCCCGTCTGCTATCGCTCATGAGCTTCTTTGACCGGCAGGGTATCCCCAAGTCGCTCCTATTGGGCAAGTATGGAGGGCCTCAAGATGAAGCCTCGACCTTCGAGGAAGACTGTCGGATGCTCATAAA
The DNA here is from genome assembly GCA_021642125.1 of Nothophoma quercina. Classification (NCBI taxonomy): domain Eukaryota; kingdom Fungi; phylum Ascomycota; class Dothideomycetes; order Pleosporales; family Didymellaceae; genus Nothophoma; species Nothophoma quercina. The sequence goes on along the minus strand of JAKIXB010000049.1, from coordinate 181,728 downwards.
CTTCTCCCTCATCAAACCTAAAGCCGACAGGGGCGATTTTGAGATGCACAGTCTGGTCCAATACGCTATGAAGAAGTGGCTTACACTCCACGACGCCACAGAGTTCGAATATTGGAAAGAGGCGTATGTCACCCTTATGGACCAGAGCTACCCAATTGGCCATCCTGAGAACTGGTCAGTCTGTCAAGCATTGCTTCCGCATGCCCAAGCTGCACTTGGCAATATCCCAAGCGACGAAGATGTGTTGGAAGCTTGGGCATCGCTGTCGTTCAAGATGGCTTGGTACGTCGGCGACATGGGCAATCATAACGAAGCTTACAAGCTGGCACTCGATTCCTACGACGTTCGAAGGATCCTGTGGGGACCAGATGCCCCATTGACGCTCGACAGTCTCAACAGTCTTGCGATAGTACTGAACCAGCTGGGCCGCTACGATGAGTCGAAAGAGATGCACGAGAGAGCTTTGGAGGCCAAGAAGCGGACACTGGGAGCGGACAGTCGGGACACGCTTGGTACAATGGCTAATCTAGCATCTCTATACAACGACGAATGTCGATGGGCGGATGCTGAAGAGCTGCTCAAATGCGCACTAGATACGAGCAAATTAGCATTGGGACCTGAGCATACGTTTACTCTCGATGTCATCACTTTGCTAGCTACCACATACCGCTACCAAAGCCGGTGGGCAGAAGCTGTGGATCTGGAGCTTCAAATGCTGAAGGCTCGTAAGACACAACTGGGGCCGAATCATCCAAGGACGTTGGCAGTAAAAGGAAACCTGGCTTTCACCTATCAGGATCAAGGCCGATTGAAAGACGCTGAGAAGCTACAGCTCGAAATCCTTAACAGCTACGAAGCACTGCCAGAAGCAGAGGTCGAGATGCTCGCCCACAAACTCCATCTCTCTCACACATACAAAGCCCAAGGCCGCCTCGACGAAGCCGAAAAGCTCCAACTCGAAGTCCTTGAAGCCAGCAGAGCAAAGCTCGGACCCGACCATTTTGCGACAATGACGCGCATGTCCCATCTTGCAGCCACATACTGGGCCCAAGGCCGCTACAAAGACGCAGAAGAGTTAGAAACCGAATGTCTGGAGCTGAGGAAGACCAAGCTAGGCGAAGACCACCTCTCGACATTAGACAGTAAAGCCAGCCTTGCAATGACCTACAGGAGTCAAGGCCGTCTCGCGAAAGCCGGGGAGCTGAATGTCGAGGTCCTTCAGGCTCACACCAGGAAACTGGGACACAAGCACCCCCTGACACTGGAAAGTCAAGCTAGTCTGGCGTCGACGTATCGCGAACAGGGACGTTTCACAGAGGCTGCCCAGCTCGAGGAGTATGTTTTGGAGATGAAGATCGAGGTCTTGGGAGAGGATCATCTGGACACGCTCAGTGGTATGAGTTGTCTTGCTGTTACATATAAGCGGCAAGGCCGTGTCGGAGAGGCCTGCGAACTGATGGAGAAGTGTCGTGAAGCGTATTGCAGGGCGTCCGGACCGGAGTGTCAGAGTGCGATTGAATGCACGGAGGCGCTGATGAGGTGGAAGGCAACGGTGGAGCAAAGTGAGTCAATTATAGACCAACCACAAAGGAGTGGAAGTGACCGTTAACCTTGGATCTCTTCTCAGTGTAGTAGTAATATAGACCTCGTAGCGAAGGAACCGGGCGTATAGATGTGTTAAATGACCAAAATGGCGCAAGATTTCTCCAAAACGCCTTGCTCTATGCGAATCAAACAACAAACGTTCTTCGTCATCTACTTCTTCCCACAAGCCTATGCACCATCTCGCGGTGCAGCTTCTCAATTGTGCGCCCGTGCGGTCTTCGTTGCGTCTGCTTCGCGCCGCCTGTTATTCTCCTTCGCGATCTCCTTCAACGTCTGTTCGCGCGTCTGCTTCTTCTGCGCATCGAGCTTTTTCTGCAGATCGCCGGTCGAATTCTTGTTTGCGCGGGCCTGTTGAAGATAGTCAGCTATGCGCTCACATCGTACGGCTGCGCGCACTGCATACTGCGCAGTACCAGCTCCAACAGGACTCGACATTGGTGCAGACCGCCCAAAGGTGTTGACCACAACCTCTCATCTCATCCCACTAGAGCTGATATCGCGCAATCACATGTACACCCTCACCAACACCGTCCTCCTCTCCCCACTCCTTTGCAATGTACGCACCTCTGCAGCAGCTGCAGCCGCCGATTTAGGATCGCTCTCCGAATTATTCTCCCCCAATGTCCTCGGCGGTCCACCTACTGTGCGCTTCGACGCATTCGCAGTCGCGGGAACCGAGGCCTTCGTCGCCGGCGCGGGGGCTGAGCCCAGGGTCCGGCCGGGGCCGTCGAAGCCGTCTTTGGACTGCTTGCCGCAGAGATTGCCCATGGGTATCACAGGGATTTATAGAGGTGATTGAGGTTTGAAGAGAGGTGAGGTGTGGAGAGCGGCGAATGCGGCAGAGGCGGGATGCGGAGGTCAGCCTCGTGGGACGAATGTGGTGGGGGAGTGGCTGTGCGTGCCGTGAGCCGGGAAAAGAGGTGCCAAGGGCCTGGTTCTTGGTTGCAGACGCTCAGGATGGATGAGGGTCTCGGGCTGGGAGAGACATCTTGACAAGAATCTCTGCTGCATTGTAGAGGTGGTTCATGGTTGCGAGCACTGAGTTGGTGAGATGGCTGTGTGATGCTTGACGCTGGTTGTTTGACAGCGCTCGAGCTCAATACTCTTTGTGCCCCTCTGTCACGTGCAAAGTTACTGCGTCTGAGGTGACGTGCATGTGGATATGAAGCTACGAGCAGGGTCTGCTGCGCTCGACCGCAACTCGAACTCTAACTGTCGATGCTCAGCAGGGCGAGAGAGCGACAGATCATTTTGTACGGGAGCACGACAGGGATCGAAGCCAATGACAGCACGGCAGAATCGCTTACAAAGTGGATCACCATCACCACGCTATTCACTCTTCTGAGCACATGGCACTTTTTGCGCCGGAACAACTCTCGAGCTGCCTCTGGAGCACAGGAGCGCTCAACGAGACGCTGTGCTCAATGGTGTGATTGCTCTTACCCCGCTACTTCTTCATTGACGCTCATGCCCCTCTCTTTCCAGCGAACCGGCGCAGCGCATATTTACTACTGAGTACCTGAATGTCCTCAGATGTCACAGGTCTTGGCACGTGAAGGACTGAGATATCACCCTCTCATACCGACGATGTACGTCCCCGACAATCTTCCGCATGCCATCATGGCTCGAACTAATGCTTCTCCAGACCCTGATCTCGACGAGGGCTTCTTTGATTCCATGTTCACTTCCCTAGCCGCCCCGCTCGCTGGATCAAAGCGAGATGCGGCCGTCCTGAGCGGTGATGACGCCCAAACCCAAAGCCAATCGCCATCCCAGGCGACAGGTACGGGCCAGAGGGAGTACCCAGCTGAACACGTCAATCCACAAGTTTTGTGCTGCAGTCACTGCCCGGAAGTGCGCCCGTCTAAGCGCAGGGCATCAGCGCACAAGGTTGGCGAGTTTCACAACCTGACGGCAGAGTCGCACCCACCGATTGGCACAGACCAGCAGTTCCCAGACGACTGCTTCGAGAAGTTCTGCCAGGAGTGCAATTTCGATGCCACTTGTCCGCCAGACTGCGAGCTGGCGTGTCCTAGCGACGATGCTTGTGATGCCGCCTGCACGCCGGACGATGCCTGCTTCGACCCTCACTGTGCCCAGAGCCCCAGGGTCTGCTCTGATGGCTGTGTAGACCCTGAGTGTACCAAGTTGTCCTGTCCAGACCAGCCGTGCTTCTGCCAGAAGTGCGATGCTCAGCCTTGCCCCCTAGGCGACCCGGACAACGACTGCCACTTCGCACACTCAGCACCCACCGGCGCCGGCACCATCTACTGCTACGACAACGCACCTTGTCACTTCCAAGAACAGTACCCTGGTCACACGGGTCCTCTTGCTGCCTATGAGTCCTACCCATGCTTCTCCCAAGCACACACACACGTCCACGGAGACAGTGCCTCGACACATGCCTCCTCCGCTCCCACACCACTGCTGTCACCCAGCAACTACACCTCTATAGAGAGCGCCTTCACCAGCGAGCCTTCGCCGGCACCCGGACAGACCGCCTTCTCCAACAACTGCTTTCTCAACATCAGCGGTGACCACTGCCACATCGATAACTCCTGCTGTCATGGGCCAAGCAGAGCATGTGGAGACCACCCATCCGCCTCTCAGCAAAACCTCGATCTGTGGAACAACTCCATCGCTCAAGGGAACGGACTCTCGAATGGCTTCATGAACTTTGGTCTTAGCAGCCATCCCACCTCACCAATGACCATGGGCAGCATGTCTAATGGCAACATGTTCAATAACCAATTCGACAACTCTATGTCAGCATTCAACAGCAATAATAGTTGGATGCTCCCCGACTCCTCCTTCGACAACAGCTTCCTTCCTAATGGCATGGGTGCTAGTAAGCTCGACTTTCTGGCCACCGCCATCCAGCAAGAGATAATGAACCCCATGAACTCCCTCACCACTACACCCTCGATAGACACCCACTCCATTCTCGACACTCCAACACATCCCAGCACTCCAGCAGGCGATGCAAACTGCGTCTGCAAATGGAAACACGCGCCGGGCCTGCTCTGCCTTGCCGTCTTCCCCTCTGCCTCCGCGCTACACAAGCACATAAAGACCGCACACGTCGACAACTGTGCCTCCTGCTTCTGCCAATGGGAAGGTTGCGACGCATCCGCCAAAGACTTCAAGCAGCGCTCCAAGCTATCACGTCACCTGCTTGGGCACGCAGGCTACCGGCCGTATGCCTGCTCGTACGCCGGCTGCGACAAGACATTCGCCACAAATCAAGCAAAGGACAACCACGAGCGCACGCATACAGGCGAGCGACCTTACGTGTGCGACCGATGCGGATACACAACCACAACGCACACGCAGCTGCAGACGCATATCAGCGCGCTGCATGAGGGCAAGAAACCGCATAAGTGCCGGTTCTGCGAGTTCACGTGTGCGGATAGCAGTAATCTGAGCAAGCACGAAAGGACGCATCAGGTTTGTTCAACCCTCTTTACCTCACTACCTTGTACTAACGATGAGTCAGACACTAAGACCGTACCGCTGCCCCCATCCGAACTGCACGTTCAAGCCCGACTGCCGCTGGGAGAATCTCAAGCGCCACTTGCGCCGGTCGGGGCATTGTCCTGAATTGCTCGTTGAGGCGAGCGAGGAGTATAGGATGTATCGCGAGAGCGTGAGGAGGGAGATCGATGAGTGGCATAAGAGAAATGGTGATGATCCGATGGGGAAGATGAGTCGGAGGAAGGGCAGAGGTTCAGTCAGCTAGATCCGACCATATTGGAGTAGTGTGGTGGCAGTGGACACATGTGCTTTGGCATATTTGCAACCACACTTCGTGGTCCTGAGCGCTTGGAGAAAAGTAGATGATACCATTGATGTACAGATCATCATCACAACGAATCATACATACAATCAATCAAATAAGCAAGAAGCCCTTTGGTTGCAATCCACGAGCTAAGCAGCGTCATTTCGAGCACCACCTGCAACCAGCGGCCTTTGCAAGATGCTCTCGAAGAATGACAGACCAGTGAAAGACGCAAAACCCATCGATCCTGAGAACTCATACGTCTCATCTCACTCAGCAGATCCGCTCCCACGGCTCCCTCCACGGCACACCCAGAATCTCAAAAATCCTTTTTTCACTCCGCCCCTCAACCAGCGTCCCCTCATTCAATTTCTCTCCCCCTCTACCTCTCTTTACGTCCTTGTACAGCCCCTTCTGATTAAGCCGCATACCCTTCTTCCGCGCCAACAACCGCATACTCCGATTAAAGATATCGTTCCCCGTGAAATAGATCAACGCCGCGCCCATCTCATGCGCAGGCACGACGAGAAAGTCCATGCGTCGCCAGACGGTGGAAGAAGGGAGACAGGACGCGCCGTGCCATTTCGTGCCGCTGGCGTCGTGGCGCCGCATTGTTGCGAGCGAGGCTTTCAGGAAGCCAGAGGTGAAGAGCGAGGGCACGAGGTGCTCGAAGACGGTGGTCCGGATCTGGCTGATCGAGGCAGAGGGGTGTGTGATGATCATGTCGATGTCGCCGGAGTCTGTGGCGCCGCGGCGGTAGCTGCCCATTACTGTGGCTTCGAAGCGCGGATTTATCCTCTTGAGAGCGGCGGTTACGATGGAGCCGTGTGCTGCAACTTCTGCGCGCGGAATCCGCGCATTGAAGTCGGCGTAGTGCTCGACGCCGACCTTTTGACTGTCGGTGAGCTTGGCTTTGACGAGATCTTCCAGTGTGCGATAGCCTGCTTGGATCCACTTGTTTGCCTGGACGAGGCCGGCGCTGTAGACGCCCAGGAAGAGGCGGAGGACTTGATCGAGTGGGTCGTCTTTAGTGTTGTCGAGTTTGCGGAGGCGGTTCGTAAGTACAATCTCCTCGATCTTTTCGGCCAGTCTAGAGCCGATGAATGGTAAGGCTGCGGCTTGCTTTGCTGTGCTTATCTTTGTGGTTTGTTTCTTTAGTGTCGTGACACCACGCCGGTAGGCTAGAGTGCGCCATTGGTCTTGCATCTGGTCGTAGTGGCGACCCATTTCTTCGAGGATTTGGATGGTGCAGGCGTTTGGGTTCTGCGACGAGTAACCTCCAGTGCTGGGATCCATGCATTGGAAACCACTTTGGTCGAAGCCTTTCTTTTTTGTGTAGGTAGCTCTGAACTCTGCTGGAACGACATCCTTTTTCTTTCGAGCTTTTGTCGGCATCTCCAACGGCTCTTCGCCGGTCCCGAAATCAGCATCATATCCACCGATGACGCTTGGAGTGGGTGAGCCTTCGTCTTCTTCATCGTCGATTGGAAGGTGAGCGATTGCTTTGGTCTCACGAATGGCCTGTAGCAACTCGTCTCCGAACGACACATCGGGTATTGTCGCCTCGGGTGGTTCCTCAGCAGCTCCTGATGAAGGCATCACAAAGCTGTCTTCGACCCTCTCCTGCAACGGGCTCTCAGGTACCTTCTCGACTGTCTGACTTGGAGTGCTCTCTGTCGGCACGGAGTCTGTCCTCTGAAACAGCACTGCATCTTTCTGCTTCCTCGTCGGCTTGATCTGTAGCGAGGTTTGCGATTCGCCTGAAGTTTCTGCTGCTGCTGCTGCTTGCGTATCTGGCACTTGGCTTGCCTGAACCCGTTGAGGTGCACCTTTGACACTGAAGCGTGCAGCTGACGGATCCATGAGTGTGCCAAATTGTATGCATTGTGTTATGTAGGTATCAAACCTCGCTAATACTACGTTCTTCTGTTCCTTGTCAGCAGGGCTGTTGAACTCCGTTGTGAGGGACGCACTGGAAAGCCCGCTCGATTTAGATGCCGCAGTAGTTGTGTGTATGTATGACTGGCATCATCGACCAAAATGTGTGTGATGTCGTCTCTCCACTTGTTCACCCAGGCTGCTCCAAGCTGAATCACTTTGTGGATGCGTGTCCGCCGTACCATGCTAACGTCGTCGTTAGGGTAATAGTATACGATCTTGCCACGCAACAATTGCTGTGATTCCGGCACAAGCTTTATGTTGTCTGCTGGCTTGACTTTCTTGCCGTTTTTGAGTTCTCTCGGCACCACTCCCATTTGAATGTAGAAGGGCGTTTGATCGAGACCAGTCATACTGGGCAGCGATGTGACACGCTTCATCTTGCTGTTCGAGTCGGCTTCAACGTTGGATAGCTGTCGTGTTCGCGGCTTGGTCACTGGGAAGCTCTGCGTCAATTCCATCTCGAGAGCTGTTGCTGAGCGAGTCAAAGTCATAGTCTCGTCTCGCATGACAGCACGCCGACTTGTTGTGTGCGTTTCAAAGTCCGCTTTGACTTCTTTGGGTGTTGGTCCAAGGAAGCTGCTCGGCTGCCTGGTAAGTCGTGGTAGTGGTGGCTTCATCTCGGCCATTGCACGTCCAATCTCATCAGCAACGCCATCATCGTAGCTTGCTTCATCGTCTGAGATGTCCAATAGCTTCTGCTCGTCGAAATATGCTTGCTTAGCTGCAAGATCTGCATTTGACATAGCGTAATCCCTGTTCATTAGTTGCTGACGATTAGTTCGTATCAAGGTATGAAGCTGTTTATTTTCATGCCATTGCAAGGGATGTCGCTGAACAGCAATTCAAGTTGTGATGTTGGTCTGAAGAAGAGGCAGTGGCGCGTCCGCGGTCAAACACGAAAGCACGTCGGCACGTGGCGCTGGAGCTGCATTCTGCGCTAGTTTCGTAGCTCACTTTCACCGATCGCAAAGTTCCAACTGACGCAATCCAGTCAACTCACCGCAATGCTACAACCAAGATTACTAGTGCCTGCAAGGCATGCAATTCTCAACGCATCGACTGCATGTCTACGCTGCGAGGCACGATCCACACTCCGTCCCATCGCCCAACAACTCTCCACACGAACCCTCACCACCTCCCGCGCGCCGAAAGCCGCCGTTCCCAAACCCACTCCCGAACCCTCAAAACAACCACCTCCACCCTCCAAAGATGACGAAGTCTTCGTCCCCAAGCCCCTCGGGCGCCCCATCGGCTTCCCCGACCCCCCTTCACCCGGCGAAAACACAGGCACCGTGAAAGTCAAGAAAGACTACAGCGGGATGACAATGTCGCAGCGCAACCTAGCGAAGCGCGCCGACCTAGTCGAAAAATGGGGCACAAACTACTTCCGCGACTTCAAGAACATCCGCAAGTACCGGTCCGGCAAGACATTTATGGCGAACCCGCGGATCTTCAGAAAAGAAGCAAGCTTGTACTTCCCGAACTTCCGGGGCGAGACGTTAGTCGAGAGTCAGGCGGATACGACGACAGCTTTGCAAGGGAGGGTGAGTGTGGTCAATGTGTATAGTTCGCAGTGGGGCGAGAGCCAGGCAAGGAGTTTCACGGGGATGAAGGAGAATCCTGAGTTGCAAGAGATTCTGAGGGAGAATCAGGGTACGGCGCAGATGGTGGATATCAATATCGAGGAGAACAGTTTGAAGGCGTGGATTATTGCGCTGTTCAAGTGGCAGCTCAAAGCTAAGAGGAGTCAAGAGGAGTGGGGCAGGTATTTCATTGTGAGGAAGGGGGTCAGTGAGAAGATTCGCGAGACGATTGGGCTGCTGAATGGGAGGGTGGGGTATGTGTATGTTGTGGATGAGGAGTGTAGGATAAGGTGGGCGGGGAGTGGTGATGCAGAGGGGACAGAGATGCAGGATATGAACAAGGGATTTAAGAAGTTGGTGGAGACAAGGAGGGCTTCTCCGTTGCAGTGAGGAGGTGGATGGGAGGACGCTCGTAGAGAGCTGTAAACATAGTTGTACATCATAAGGCAAAAAGGCCTGTCGTTACATAGGCTGATATGCCTAGCGCATGCCGCGCGCAAAGAACCATGGATATCCGCGCCGCTTGAACGCCAATAAAAGTTATGCTGGGCTCACAAGGTTACCAGAACCATAGGAGCATCAGGAAGCAGAACGCGATAAAGCTTCCTAATATAATACCATCCCTCCTCTTTTTCGATCCAATCTTTGCCATCAAGCTGTTCATGCCCGGTACTTGACTTGCCGCGCCCACTATTCTCCGTTGGATGCTCGTCAATGTCTCTCTCTGCACCCTGAAATTCTCGTTCACGGCATACGCCTGGCTGAGTACCGAATCGGCTACGTTGTGCGAGTTGTCGATGCGGCTCCGCTCATCCAGCATGTAGTCTGCCTCGGGATTTGCGGAGCGGTATTGGTCGATGTCGTCCCTGACATTGGTAAGTAGGTTCGCCCTGTTGCGCGCATCGGTAATGGCCGCTTTTATGCGTGACAGCTCACGCCGGTGGTCGGAGAGGATCTCGCGGTGTCGAGCGAGATTGTTTAGCTTCACAGCGGAGGAAGATGCTTCGGAGTCGAGGAGCCTTGATAGCTGGCCAACGAGTGCTTCTCTCTTCTCAAGCAGCTCTTGTAGATTTGTTTCTGTCCGCAGTTCGTCCTCGGAGGGTTTCTGGGGGATGTTCGGGGCTGATTGGAACTGTGAGTACGTGTGGAAGAGTGTCTCTGTCTGCATCCCTTGTTAGCACTGAACATTGGAACGGTAGGACTGGAAGGGCTGTATATGGTTTCCATACCTGCTGCTCAAGAGCACGTGCTTGCTGGCGCAGCTGCGCCCATCCTCCGCCGGTGGAAGACATGACGCAAAGCGGGCGATGCGCAGGCGTGCCAACAATGCGCGTGGATGATAGGCCTCGGTGCCGGATGCGAGTGCTGGCTAGGATTCGGAGGAGCACACGGATAGCCCGACTGTACGTGAGCTGGTAGGGCTTTGCGCAGACACGATCAAGCGCAGCGCAGTAACGTGTGAGTTTTCAGGGCGTTGGCGAATACAATGCGGTGTTGAAGCTCGACGTATGATGCTGGCGTTCTCCAGGGCTGGCATACAGCCGCGCCCGGCGGCGCTAGAAACGCGCTAAGCCACATTGGGCATAAATCGCTCTTGCCTCGCCAAGGGCCACACTCGAAATTCGTCTCGCTCGACACCTTTCAAGATTGACGACACGCGAGACCCCATCGACAACACCCGGTCATACTAACGGAACAGTCACAATGGTACGTGGACGCTCTCGCTTTTTGGAGGACACTGGGCACACGCATTGCGAAGAATGAAAGAGGGGGATGGCGGAGGGGTCGTGTTGGTGCAATTGCATCCCTCCGCCGGGCGTGTCGCAAATTTGCTGTCGCAGCATGTCGATGTGAAGAACCTCTGCTAACATGTCACCACAGTCTCAGCCCAAGGTCGTACGTACACCCGCACGCTCGCTCGCACCGTCTGCACCGCTCGATCGCATACTTACAACCACCGCAGAAGACCGCCCAGCTCTGGAACAAGTCCAAGGACGAGCTCGCTACCCAGCTCGCCGAGCTCAAGTCGTACGTCGCCCGCAATGGAAGGACTTGAGGAACAGAGGACAGGATGCTGACTGGAACACAGCGAGTTGATCTCGCTCAGGACTGCTAAGGTCGCCGGTGGCTCGTCCACCAAGCTCACCCGCATCCATGACGTCCGCAAGGGTATCGCCAAGGTCCTGACCGTCATCAACGCCAACCAGCGCGCCCAGCTGAGGCTCTTCTACAAGGGCAAGAAGTGCGTTTGAACAGGAAACCCCGCGGCACCGCAAAACCTCTAACACCACCCAGGTACCTTCCCCTCGACCTCCGATCCAAGCAGACCCGTGCCATCCGCCGAAGGCTCACCAAGCACGAGTCGTCGCTCGTCACCGAGAAGCAGAAGAAGAAGAACATCCACTTCCCTCAGCGCAAGTACGCCGTCAAGGCATAAATGTGCTAGCGGTGGTGTTTTCCTTTCTTCATTTGTCTATCACGAAGCATTGCATTGCCGGGGCTTTTCCAGCTAGCGACACACCAATGTACCTTTAGTCACCATCTACCAGGGGCAAGGGAGGTGATGTGGCAGGTCAGGGACGGACGGAGCGATCTTCACGGAATGGGGGCGTCCAATGTCAAGATCAATATGAATCAAAAAGTTCAGACAATGAATGGAATGGTCTGTGACGAAGTATGACAGAACTGAATCGATGTATACCCAGGGTTCAATCATTTTCTTGCCAGCGACAGCGTGCACGTCTACCAACTTTCGACATTCTCAGCAATCAGTGCAACTGAAATTGAAAACATCGATGAGCACACCTAATGGAGAAGCAGCATATACAACACGATGGCGCATGTGGTTTAAGAGCCAACATGACTCTGCTCAGAAGTGTACAAAGTCGACGCCTAAAAGCCATGTCTGCATACACCTGTAGATTGTCCTTACTAGTCTGCCTACACTGTATGCCATCGTACAAACAGCCATCTGCCGACTGCGTGCTGGTCTTCCATGGTACTCAAACCCTTCCAAGTGCTATTTGTATCGTATGTTCTGAATTTCATCTACATGTACGAAGTCGTGTTATAGACCAAAGAACGCTTATATGTACTTTTCCCTTCCCACGCTCTCTGCTCCAGCAATCATGTCGTCCACTCCTTGTACAGAGACAAATCTTCCCTCTTCACGCCAACCATCTCTTCCCTGACGTTCACAGTTCCTACCCTCCCGATCTTCGGCCCATCGCCTTCCTGCGCCTCAGGCTTGAAATCGGCAAGCTTCTGCTTCAGTCCCTCCAGGATATCCTCTCTATCCTCCACAAGAAGCACGATAGCATCATATCCACCCGCGCCTGGCACCACGCCGCCAACAACCCCATCGAGACCCGTGCAGTAATCCAACAACTTCGTCTGCTGCTTTGGCTCGATGGGCACTCCACTCTTCTCTCCCATATCCCTGATCGCAACCCTATTCTCCTGAATAATGACACTCAACTTCGCATACCTGCCCTGCCCATCAGGCTCCTCAGCGCCCTCCTCAGCAAGCCTCGTAAGCTCAGCTGCAAGCGCCTCGTTCCCGCCCTGCAGACGCTGCCAAATACCCTCTGCCTCTGTCTTGTTTTCCTCGCGCCACTTGAGCACTTGCTTCACCATCCCGGGCGTCTCAGAGCCACAGTCCACATCGCACATGACCAGGCGCAAGCCGCGGGGCATTTTGATCGCAGCCCTAGCTATCTCGGTGTCCCATGCTCCCTCGACGAGGTCGCGGAGCGCGGTGCCGAAGTGTGGCTGGCCCGGAGAAGGCAAGGCGGAGAGTAAAGAAGGGGAGAAGCGCTTGTACAAGCAAGACCCGAAGACGGCGCTAGCGATGTCGAAGCCGGAACCTACTTTTCCTTGGGCGTGGCTGTGGCTTGCTTGGGCTAGGTTGTGTAGGATCGTCAAGCCCCTTTCGCTCTCGACGTCGAATAAGTCTTTTGGTAGGTAGAAGCTCAGTACTGCGGCGGTGAAAGATGTTACTAGGGCTGCAGAAGAGCCAAGACCTGTCTTGTGCGCTTCCTTCAGGGAGACGCCAAAGTCGAGGAAGCGGCTGCTGGAGAGGGGGGTGCCGGGGTTGGAGTAGTAGGCTTGGTCGGCTAGGATGCGGATGGAGGCTGGTGAGATGAGTTGGTTGGGGGTGAGGGTCCAGATGTAGGTTAGGGCATAGGTGAGTGCGGTCTCGATGAAGGGGTTCTTGGAAATGACTTGGTTGTGGCCGCTGTTTTTGGTCAGTATCGTGGGCTTCGAGGTTTGAGTTGTATATGAATGAATATTTGAGACAAACTTGGATTACTCGGGGTACTGGAGTACAGTGGAATGATGAACGAAATGGGAGACGAATGTGCGTCGAAACCAGCGAGAGTATTTTTCGATTGTAGATGGTGACAACACAACTCGAGAAAATCGAATGAACATGTAAAGAACAGTCGATGGTATAGAAAATCTCATGAAACATGCCCACGGCTTCCAGTATCCTCATGCCCAATTTGGCAATGGCCACACTGAGAACGTGTGGTATGTGTGATTGGGTGGAGCATACGTGTAGTCGCCCAAATAGGAAGGAATGCGTAGAAGAACTACCAAACCTGACCACGCAACGTCACGGTACCGAAAAAGTAGCAATCGAATAGAACGACATACGAGAGAACATCAAGACTTACACGCTCAATGTGTGCACGCTCATACCGCCATCCTGCTCCTTCGCACGATACCCATACTCCCAAATGGCATCACGGAACTGCGGGCTCTTCACGACAATCTCACTGATGGAAACGCCAGAAGTCGACTTTATCGGCTCGACAACGCAATGGATTCTTGCATCCAGGCCAAACACCAAGCCCGTGTAGTTGCGGTCGAGCACGAGGTAGCCTCCGGCAACTAGTACCTTTGCCGGACAAGAGACGGCGGTTGGGGTCAACGGGGCCTCCGTGTGGGAGAGGCTGGCTTGCGCACTCATGTGGAAGTGAAATGTGGGCGCAGTTGGATTTGTAAGGATGATGATTCGAGGAGGGATGTGCGCGGCACGAGGGGTCTGATTGATGGTGGTGACGGTGATCTGTGCGAAGAATGCGATTGCAGGCGAGTGCGCACAGCGACGCACCTTGTGGGTCGCTCAGGGCGCCTCTGCCACGAAGATGCAGCCAGAACGAGACTGCAGCTGAAGGTCGAGCAGACGTCCTCACCGCCGACTACGAACCCCTGAACTGCGATCTGCATGCGCATCTATCGCCGACATCACAACAACGGAATTGTGTCGTCACGTGCAGCAATATCGATGCGCAAGGCAGCAACATTTGGCCTGTTCATCGCATTCCAGTTGTTACCAATATCTGGTCCCGGCGCTGCGGACTTTGCGCATCAGGTGCGCACCCATTCCATTTCCAGGCCAGGGCTTGCGGGGTGCAGCCGTGCAGTGCCGTTGCGCTGCCGTTGCTTTCTCGTCGCGCTGACTGACTCACCCAGGGCTCCTAGACGGGCTCGGTGACAGCAACGACGCCGCCACCGACATCTGAATGGCACGCCTCCCGATTCGTCCGGAGCGTGCTGTAGCCTCCCCGTTACGGGCCACGTTTGAGTGTTTCGAGCTGAGCCACAGGATCCGCTTGACCGGACGCGGTACAGCGTACTACTGCACGAGAAAAGTTAGGGAGCCTAGCGCAAGTCGCGTCGGCCTTTCTCACCCTCCCATGACGAGTACGATCTGTCTGCTCGAATCTTCGACTCTTGCCTGTGACTCCCGCTAACCACTTGCCTTCGTGGCTGATAATATCTCCCTTCCGGCCTCAGCGAGCCTTTCGTTACTTGCTATTTCATTCACACCCAATTAATTCGTCATTGTCGACGCATACGATACGGGTCTACGTAGAGCTTAGTGAGCTTTACATAGGTCTCCACCCAACACACACTCCTTAAAATCCCCTTGAAGCGCGTTTGTTTGACGGTCACCGTCAAATGAACCTGCAATATCGCCGGGCGATCTTGAGGATACCAGTACGTATATCAACAGTGTTTGAGGATTTGCTTCGACCTCGAGGAATGCACACGCGAGCAACGTGCGGTTGCCTAGCCACCAGAACTTTGGCAACTTTCGCGAGTGGACTCGAGATCGATTGCAGCTTCACCGCTATCATCCAGAATCAACTGAAGTTCATGCACTGACTTGGCCAGTCTCGCCCTTCCCAATTGAAGGGTTGCTCCATCTCCTAAATGGTCTTTAAGAGCTTCTCCCTCGCGCGTACGAGTCTTGCGAAAGGCTTCACCCACGGTTACGCCCAATCCGTAGTCGCCGGTGTCTCCCAGAACAACCCTCTCGCCACTCTCCAACACGACCGGTACCGCAAGGGCCACAAGCAGCAGTATGCTTTCGCCTCGAACTCCACAACTGGTGCCCTCAAGGCGCTCGACACTGCACGCGCACACGAGCACCAGGATTCTGGGTTAGCCGCTTACTACACAGCATGGCAGAAGACGCAAAAGACAGAGGACAAGGAGTGGTCGCAGTACCAGTTCCGCAAGCTCATCGAGTACGACCCTAAGCATGCATCGAAGGAAGCCGCAGAGGCGAAAGAGGCGGAAGCTGCTGCTGAAGAGGCGTCAGGGCCCACTCCTGCACGTGCTGTTGTCAATCGCGCATACAGCACCAGCCAGGTAGAAGACTTTAAGAAAGCTGTGGGCGATGAGCAGGCGGAAGAGATTGCGCTTGCGCAGGTAGACGAGGCGATCGCGCAAGAAGCGGCAAAGATCAAGGCAGCGAACGAGGCAATCGTAGAGGCACGGGCACAACTATCGCCAGTTCAGGAGCGGACAGCAACACCGGCGAAACTTTCGGAGAGCTCACTACCTTTGAGCTACACACCGCCGTCATCACTCCTACCAAGCCCATTCGACGAGATTGAGGAATACACAGCACAGCTTGAGAAGCTTGCAGCAAAGCGCAAGTATGCTGAGATTCCAGCTGTCTTCGAGTCAATGCTCCTCGATGGAGTCAAGCCATCGACTACCGCGTACAACTACCTCCTGACTGCCGCGATCAACCTGCCACGTGCCAGGCACCAGGTCGTCCCCAAGGCCCTCGATGTCTACTCTGACATGCTCCGTCGACGCGTCGCACCCGACACAGCGACATACACAGCTCTGATTGAACTCCTTTCTGTGCGATCACTGGAGGTTGTCTCGATGAGCCAGGTGTATGAGGAGAAGCGTCTCCGCTATGGTGGTCTTGAAGAGGAGGGCAAGTTCATGCTGCAGTCGAATGAAACCGACTACGCCATTCTTACCGAAGACGGCTCGCTTTCCGTTGCCGTCAAGCTGTTCGATGCAGCGATCAAGGTTGAGGCCGGCCAGAAGTTCTCTGAGAGGACGTACCGTCTGCTCGTCACAGCTTGTGCTGAGGGTGAGCGCGTTGACGACATGGTCCGAATTTACTCGCATATGGAGTCGCGTAAAGTGACACCAGCTGCTGACATGTTCGTACCCATGATACATGCTTTTGGCAAGTCTGGTGATTTGAGGAGTGCTGTTGAGTGCTTCGATGAGTACAAGGCTCTTGCGGTAGCGAACGACAACGGCAACGTCCAGCTCGTCCGAAAGGACAAGGATGTATACGCTGCTTTGGTCAAGGCATACGCCAGCTGCGATCGCACGGAAGGCGGTCAGAAGTTCTTGGCTAAGGTCGAGGCCGCACTTGCCGAACCTGAAGACATTACATCTCTCCGCGACATCGTTGGCCTGAAGGCTCTTCTGCCGACATGGCTCAACAACGGCTCATTCCAAGAGGCGTACATCCACGCTACTGAGTCCTTGAGCCCTCAAGCGCAGCACATCGCCATGGCTGCCATTTGCATCAAGGCTGCTGATCGCGATGCGATGGATGTCGCTACTGAGGCTTTCGATGCTCTGCCTGCAGAGGTTGATCTCTCTAGGCCAGCGATGGCCATGGGCGCTATGCACACTCGCAATGGAAACATTGAGGCTGCTGAGATCTTCTGGAGGATGTTGGAGCTCTCGCCTACCAAGCAGGACTTCATTGAGCCCACTGCCATGCACAGCATTGCTCTTATTGGTAGTGGTCAGGCTGAGCGTGGTCTGCGCCAGGGTCGCCAGATGTTTGATCGCATCCGCGACACACAGTCAGGATCTCAGGCAAAGATGGAGGTCGTCGAACATATCGACGAGGCTATTGAGGTTATGGGTCAGTTCATGATGAAGCGTGGCATCTTCCTTCCGCCGCGGGCCAGCATGGAGCTGATGTGGACGATGATTGAGAACGGTGGCCTAGTCACCCCAGTTGCTCACCATTTATTATCTGGAATGGGACCTGAGGCTATCGCTCAACTCAACTTCGACGACGTCACGCTTCTGATGCAGGTCCAATCTGGAATCATCCTCCAGAGTGCGGAAGTCGACGCTGCCCACGCTGCTCGGTTCGCCCATCTTCTTGAGGTCATTACCTCTGTCGGCACGCCCGTCAACAAGACCACGTCCGGTCTCGTCGAGAGGGCGCTTGCTGCCCTTGACCGTGGTGACCTCCAGCACCGATGGTACAGCTACAAGCACCCAGCACCTGAGTCAATGTACTCTCCTGCTCCATTTGCTGCTTACCCTGCTCAGCCGGTAGCACCTGCCGTCCCTACGTTCGAAGACCAGTACGATCCGTATGCTGCGTCTACCGACAACAAGGGCTCTGTTGCCATCACCGAGCTGCTTGAGAAGACCCACGGCCGCACTGCATCTCACCTCAACGAGGCTCTGATGAAGTTCAAGAACATGCGCCGCGCTGGTCGCCACCCCCGGTTTTTCACCTACGCTAAGCTCATCACCGCTGCTGCAAAGGAAGACCGTTTGAACCTGGCCCATGATATTCTTAACCTTGCAAAGCAGGATGTGCCCCTTCTCCCCCAGTACCGCATCGTGCGCTACGGTTGGGTTACCATTCTCGACGCTATGGTTGCTGCCTGCCTCACTTGCGGCCAGCGCGATCTTGCTGGCAGGTACCATCAGGACTTGCTTGACATGGGTGCCGCTCCCACCGCCAACACTTTCGGCCTCTACATCACCACACTCAAGGAGTCCACCAAGACTTTCGATGAGGCCACTGAGGCTGTCAAGATCTTCATGCGCGCGAAGTCTGAGGGCGTCGAGCCTTCGTCTTTCCTCTACAATGCCTTGATTGGCAAGCTTGGAAAGGCCCGCCGCATCGACGACTGCCTCTTCTATTTCTCTGAGATGCGCAACCTCGGCATCCGCCCCACATCCGTCACATACGGCACCATCGTCAACGCCCTCTGCCGTGTCAGCGACGAGAAGTTCGCTGAGGAGCTTTTTGAAGAGATGGAGAGCATGCCCAACTACAAGCCCCGGCCCGCGCCTTACCACAGCATGATGCAGTTCTTCTTGACCACCAAGCGTGACCGCAGCAAGGTCCTTGCCTACTACGAGCGCATGCGCTCTAAGCGCATCGAGCCCACCACACACACCTACAAGCTGCTTATCGACACCTACGCTACGCTCGAGCCTCTCGACATGGACGCTGCTGAGTCTGTTCTCGAGCAAGTCCGTGCCGCTGGTGCCGTGCCAGAAGCAGTCCACTACTCATCCCTCATCCACGCTAAGGGTTGTGTAGCGCACGACATGGATGGCGCCCGTCGCCTGTTTGATACTGTGCTCGCCGATGCGCGCATCCGTCCTCAAGCATGCTTGTACCAAGCGCTCTTTGAGTCCATGGTCGCCAATCACCAGATCGCCGATACTGACGCTGTGCTCGCTGACATGCGCGCTCGTCGTGTTGAGATGACGCCGTATATTGCCAACAGTCTCATCCACGGCTGGGCACTTGCGCAGGATATCGAGAAGGCGAAGGCCATCTACGAGTCTGTCTCTGAGAGCAAGCGCGAGCCCAGCACCTACGAGGCTATGACTCGTGCTTACATGGCCGTTGAGGATCGCACTGCGGCGATGGCCGTAGTGAACGAGGGGCTGTCTCGTGGCTACCCTGCCGCTGTTGCCAGCAAGATCCTTGAGCTTGTTGGTGGTGGCAGGCAGCCTGCTGAAGTCGCTGCATAAGCGACTGAAGGGAGTTGTTAGTGGCAGCAGACGTAGCTGCGTGAGTGTGGTGTTCGCTTCTCTTCGATTCCCATTGGTTTCAGAACATACTTCTTTTATTCCCTTTCCCGCGACGGCCGAAAAAGAATTCCCGAAAAGCCCCCCACCTTCCACGGTGTGGCTGGGCACTTATATTATCATCTGTTTTTCTCACGATTCGCGCTGTGTTTCAGCGACGGCGTTGTGCTTTGGATGAAATACCTAGGGTGGAGGAAAGGCGTTGGTACATCCAAACGACTGGCCTTACTGGGTGTCGTCTCGGTACTTGTGCTGCAGTACCTTGTGTACTGGTGTACATTGGCAATGGTGTTTCAAGGGCATACATAAGCATACTTTCGCACAAGTTCTTCGACTGCTGTTAGTTTGATGTAAAATACCCTGGATATACCACTCCTCTCTAGAAGGTTGGGCGGGATGATTGGCATGGCATAGAGTACGGCCTGCATAATTGAAAGGTTAAATACAGTAGCAGTGGCTTGCTTTGGCTTTTTCGTGATGCTTCTATGATGATTCGCTATGTAGCGAGGTGTCGATTCTGCTTCGTTGAGCTTAACGCTTCATCGAAGGTGTGCCATTGGCAATGAACTTGATATCTGAAGTTGGTGAATTCCGCAGGACCAGTCAAATCCCTCGATTTGCCATTTGCAGAGCGTGGCGTAGTTGTGTCCTTCTTGCAGTCGTCCTTTGCACAGAAGCTGCCGGTCGTCACGCTGTGGACTGTCGTTTTATTCGGTCAGGCTGGTTTGTAGTAAAAGTGACGGCATCTTGCTTTGTCTTGGTTGCTTGATCAAGAGCGACTGCTCGATATATAAGAAAGGTTGCACACGCCCTCCAAACGTTATCCAGTTCGGTTCTAGAACCATGTCGTCCATACTGCATTGCTATTGTTGACCTACTCACACATTCGCATTTGAGATATATTCGTTGGTCGTTGGGTAGGTTTTCTTGCATTGTCTCATATTCGTTGCTTTTGGGGAACCAGCACAGTGCTTTTTGAGGGCTCAAGACTACCTGCGCAAGCTCCCGTATCTCGTAAGAAGCTGGCTGCAAGACACGAGAATTACTGTATCCTCAGAGATTTTAGCCAGTCGCAGATAGGCTGGGGATCCACGCAGAATGCCTCCCTTGGTTCGACTTGTTCAAAGCTTGCATCCGCCTTTCTGAAAGTACATGAAAGGCACGATCACGGCAAAGGCTTGTCGTATGCCAAGTGCATAGAAAACACGATGACAACACTATTATCAAGCGAAAGAAAATAGCGGTGAAGTTGTCGTGTGGTGGAACAAAGCTCATGTGAAGGTATGCTAGATTTTAGTCTCTTAAGACAATGCTGTCGAGTAGTACATCCCTTGATTGGAATTCTCTCAGCCCGCAGAAGCCCTCCCATGCCGCCAAAAACATTTGTGTTGCAGCCTCTGACAAACCTCGGTCCGTTCGCTTAGCCAACGAAAAATTCAATCCACCCCGCCCAGCACCACACCAGTGCCAATAGAAAAGCAAAAAAAGATCCTGGGGTGCTCGACAGATGTCGAACGAATGCTGATGAGGACGGGACTCGAACCCGCGCCACTTTCGTGACCAGGAAGCTGATTGCTCAGCAGATGCTAAGGAGAAGAACCTTAACCTGGCGCCATAACCAACTCGGCCACCTCACCTGTTTGATAAAACAATGGGGGATTATATGATATATATTCTAAATGATGTTGGGGATTGAAGGGTGATGGCTGGGAGGTTTGGCGGCGGACCTCTGAAAACCCTTCAGCACGATTGACAAATGGGAAGACCAAGCTCCACAATACATCGAGACGCCATCCTAATCTCCGGAAGAACCTTTGATTCAATAGATCTCGATTGAAGCGTGGGTACGGATGATGACATGGAATGGGTGTAGGAACTTGGGACATGGTTGGCGCTAACAACGACACATGTGATTGCACCCTCCCTCTCTCCCACATTCCGCGTGCTTATTTTCGCGAATCTGCGATGGCGTTCAAGCCTTTGATCAAGATATCTCAACAAAGTAGACGCAACATGGCCTTGCCTGGTCGACCCTTGTTCCCTTTTCACAACACAACATATCTGCACGAGTCGCACAGCTTTCCCACAGCTCTCCTGCTTCCTCTTGCGTATTGTCAAGCAGGCAATTTGCTAAGGAAACAGGTGATTGTGGAAGCCGCGTTCAGGGTCTACTCGGCTTGCCTCATCTCACTGTGTAGCCGGTCGGTAACAAGAGCAGTACCATCCGGCGAAGCTATTTGCTAATCGACAGGCCCCATGCAGACAGCTACTTGTAGGCCTCAAAGGCTTCATCGTCTTACAAATGACTCGCTAGTCATCACTGAAGCACTCCAAGAAATCCGATGAGAGGATCCGCCGGATAAGCAGATGGTTTAACCACATACCGCACTGCAATGGATGATACACGCTTACTGCGCTCAAACAACTATCTCTATTCGATCAAATACGCAAAGCTGGTTGTTGGCGGGCCATATCACCTGCTCAGAGATACTGTAGTCTCCACACATACTCTTGGCCGTCCGACAGCCATCGCACTGCTTCCCGAAGCTGCCCGTAAAGTCTATAACGGTACAGGACTGACTTATCTTCGAGCACACAGTTACTCTCTGAATACTCTGTAAGCACACATTAGCGATGACCGGCAGTTCCTGAGAAGGTTATAACGTGGCCTTCTACCGAAATGCTGATCGTCCGAAGTCATGCAACTTCAACCTTATGGACAACAACTGAGTGTCGGGCCGTTCTGGATTCTAATCGACATACTGGCTCAATTTCGTGGTCTTCATGGTGCATACTTCAAGCCCGGCGCTACGTTCGAGGTGCTCCACTACAAGGATGACCTTGACCATGTCGCTCTGAATGTTGTCTACTACACTCGCAAGGAGCTGGTCCCGAACTATCCCCCGGCCATCATGGCGGGAAGTACCTCATGAGCGAGATGACAGAGATCACAGTCACCAACAGCTGTGCTTATGAGGTCTTGCTTCAGACCAGGCCGGCCAGCGATCTCATTACGGCCCTCAAGAACTTCTACGACAGGGCCCAGAAGAAGCCGAGTGCCAATACTAAGAAAGACGCGGGGTAATCCTGATGATTAGGACAGGTGTTATGCCTGCCATTATGGTAAGTGCATGTTGGATCGTTGAGATGAAGGGTAGATTTGTGGATAGAAGAGCCTCGAGTTTGCTTTCACCTCGCTTTGCCACACACCTCTCATATTCTTATGTTTTTGAGGAATCTATGCTTGCATCTCGATGTCAGTGTCTGCATGTGTTTGTGTGCTACTCTTCGGTGCTGCTTCAGTGGATGTACCGCCCCAAGGCCGCTCTGATGCGGCTCTCTTTCACCTATTGACGTCTCAACGATGTACGTAAGGGCCCACAGCGAAGCTTCGAGACTGCTCGCCAACCATGCGCACCGCACGGGCCGTGCGCTGGGTGTTATATTGTCGTGTCGCCGCCGCAACTTCCTCTTCTTTACACCTTCACATCTGCACTATCTGCATCCGTCCCCGCAATGAGCCACGGCTCAACACCTCCCCCTCGGCGCATCGACGTGCTAACGCCTCCATAGGATGTCCAAGAGGGCTGTCTCATCGAGGTACCGCAACAAGAGGGGTCTGCCGTGCTGTGGAGCTCGCTCCTTCACACAGACCTGCGGTGATTCTACTGGGCTAGCTCAACCTCGCCGAGCGATCACCTTGCGACATTCCCGAACGGACCTAGGTACTCCGGTGCTGATATTGGTGACGATTAAGGGTGTCGTACACTTGGGATGCAGACCGAGAGGCTCACTGAGCTTGCAGGTGTGAGGTGTCCGTTGAGTACTCAAGCGGACCGCAAGGTTTCTACTAGAGGGCTTGACGTATGGGATTCAAGTAGGTTTGACCTGCGCAAGCAGTCAAACTCGAAAGGTCTCCAGTGCGAGAAGCGCGTAGTTACTCCGTGTAGCTGCTCGTGGAATGCACGATTCCTACGGCTCGACAGAGTTTGTGCTTGTCTACTTTACGGCTCGAAAGGGTACATGCTTACCATCTCCAGGTGCGTGTTTATTTACTGTCTCGAAACGTCTGATCTCTCATGGTCAGGCGGATCAGCCCACTCACATGGGTATCTCCAATCATCCTTGGTCTATTAAGATCAGGATGGGCGAGTGACATGCAACATGGTCACTCACTTGTACGGGAGGGGCGGGGCCCGTACATCTCACGAAAGGTATGTTTCTAGCTTCTTCAGGCATTTCTGCAAGCTCTTTCGTGGACAGACAAGACTGACTGTTGGCTACATGGATTTTGCGCTCACAACGCGTTTCGAGAGTCGAGTTGTGTTTGACGATGTCGCTCGCATTGGATGGCGTCGTCTCGAACGCTGTCTAGACCCATGTTGTATTGCTTCGAGTATTCGCGGAGCTTGTGCATTGCACTTTTGGGCTGAGCGCATTCCTCTTGAGGAAGGTGCTCGACGGCATGGTGAGCACAGCCTTGTGCTAACAATCACTTCACGAACCTTAGAACGAAGGCTGAAACCGCCTAGCTTAGCATTACGGCCGAAAAGCTTTGTGAAGGTGTCACGTTCCTCAGCCTTGTGTGTGTATGCATGGGTTCGCGAGGGGGACTGTGCTAGTTTTAGACGCGTTCACGCGGGTGATGTACGCTAGTCATGCAGTCAGCCGCAGCTGTGATATGAACTCGAGCAAGGAAGTACTGATTAAGCAATTTGGCCCCAATTATGCAGCTTTTGGCCCCACATGTGGTGCTTAGCCTGGCATCACCTCTCATTTTAGTGGTGGTTGGGATCTCGAGGCTGCTCTGATTGGCGAGTCGCGAAACATCGTGAGCATACAGAGCCTCATGGCTTGCATGCAGATAGTGCGATGGCTTTCGGGCTTCTAGCTAAGCCTTCGACATTAAGGTTAGCTGAGACTTGCGAGCTATACACGGAGTGTGAAGAACTCTGTTTAGAGTATAAGAGGTAAGGCAAACAGTCGCAGTGTGCTCCATCACAGCATCAACAGCAGTCCTACATTCTTCAACACTGTGCCCAGATTCTCCTCGCTTCGAAGCATAGCACCTCCTTCCATATTAAAATGTCGTCTCAGCAACCACTTTCAGACGACTACTACCACAAGCAGCGCCGCTCCTTGTTGCGCAAGAAGACCAGGGCAGGATGGGGCGTCGGCATCTCAAGCGCGATGACTGCTGGCGGCTTGTACTATATGGCAGCACCAGCTGCTGTGTCAGCGTACGGATACCATAAATCTGGCGGTAACCTCGACGATCTTGAACAGATCATGGCACAACGCGGTATCAAACCTCGCAGCCGGGACCGACTTGCCAGCTTCCTGATCGGCACAACAGAAAAGGCCATGATATCCGCCTTAACTTTAGGCCACAGCGAAGCTCTCTTCCTAGACGGTTGTACTGGACAATCGTTTACTGAGATGAACCTCCACGTAGAAGATCACAGCGCTTCCAGTGGGTTCAACGAGGTTATGAACACACCAGTCGATGCAGCGAAACAGTCCATGGGCTACACTGAGGGTGATGCGTTTGATCCAACAGTCTTCGCGGTGGTAGGCGGTACAGCAGCCGCAATGGAAATCGCAACAGCTAAAGTAGGCGACGCGGCGGCGAACAGAAGGAACCAGTATCAGGCGGGTGAGAGCCAACAGGCTGCACTGCAGAGGATGGGCGTACGAAGATGACTCTTGGCGATGATGGGTTCAGTTTTCTATTATACTCTTATAGACGACACACGGCGATCCTGCGCCGGCTTCTGGATAGCTTGTTGTTCTTGTTGTATGTTAGCATTGTCTAAATTCCAATTCCACCTCTTTTTACAGAGCTGTAGACTGCTGCTCCATTCCTACTGCCTCCGCTTCTGAGACATATTGGACAATTCGTGCGCTCAAAAGTGATTACCGCTATACTCGTTGGGAGACGGCGCAGGCTGTGTAGGGGCGCTGCTAATGCTGAACAGCGAGCTCTGGGCATACAACAGACTGAACTTAGAACGTCGAACGCAGAATTCCAGGCTTGTGGTAGATGGTCCAAAGCCCTGTTTCATACTGTGTGCGATGTCAGCTAGCTGTGGTGCAATGAGAGGACAGAATAACGTGCCATCCAGGAAATCAGCAGCAATCAGCAGCTCCAAGCACAGCTCAGGCGGGATGTCCATGTCTGATACGTCCTTGCTATCGGCGTGCTTTTGGTTGTAGTAGAGGTACTCGCACACCTTCTCAAGGACAACGCCGCTGATCAATGTCAGCTGTTTGCCTGTACTATTATGGGGGCAAAGGTGGCGTACTTGATCGTGGGAAAATCCATGCGGTTCCGTGTTGTTTCTTGGAAGCCAGCTGGATGGTCATTTAGCTCCTAGGCTCATAGTAAGAAAAGTGCAGGACCATGTCTTACACTCAGGGTTCATGGCTCTCTTGATGGTGCCTGAAATACACGCCGCTGAGCGAAGAAGCTTGAACTCGTAGCCATCGTTGGACACCAAAGTCACGTACTCGCTGACCTTCTGATCGCTCATTATGGAAGTGTCCTTGATCTGT
This sequence comes from Nothophoma quercina, assembly GCA_021642125.1. NCBI lineage: Eukaryota > Fungi > Ascomycota > Dothideomycetes > Pleosporales > Didymellaceae > Nothophoma > Nothophoma quercina. Next base: position 156,129 of record JAKIXB010000049.1, on the reverse strand, counting down.
AGGTGTGGCAATTGTTTGTTGACGCTTTGGGGTGTGCAGGGGCGAAAGAAGGTGTTCGTGCGTAAGACATTCTTGCCATAAAACGCGAAAGCGCGCCATCACGTGCGCAAAGTCGCGTCATTGGCCAACATTGTACTGGACTTCATCCCCAACCACCTACATCTTCTGCATCGACCCCAAGTCCTTTGAACGATACGTTGCTCTCCATCGCCCTGCAAGTCATGCTGTGGACTTTCCCAAAAGAATATGATGGGCTGGACCTGCCTCTTTGGGCCATGAGCTGCCCCGCCGCACCCCGCGGGCAAGCCTGTCGGATCTCACATTGGAGTGGATGCACGCGATAGCAAGGCTGGAGACGCGTTTGACGCCATTATGCTGCTCTTCAAATACCGAAGGTCACCACACACTAGAATTCGAGTTCCCAAAGATTGATTGAAGACAACATGAGGTGGAACAAGGCATCTTTGTTGGCATTGCCAGCTCTCGCCTCGGCACACGGCGCTCATCACCATCAGGAGGTGTTCTCGCAGGAGCGCCTTGATGAGTTGGAGCAGAAATGGGGGACTGATGTGAGTCTTCTATACACTTCGTGTGAATCACCACTGACATGTCCAAGTGGGGATTCAGCGGCATCTCTACCTACGCCCACCTCCCTCATACACGATGCTTGACCCATCCTGAGCAAGCCTACGATATTGCTATCCTCGGCGCACCTTTCGATACCGCAGTCTCCTACCGACCGGGAGCGCGTTTTGGCCCTCGCGCAATTCGATCTGGTTCAGCACGCCAGACATCGTTCCGTGGATACAATGCGCGCGCAGGCCTGAACCCATTCACTTCTTGGGCGAGCATCGTAGATTGTGGAGACATTCCAATCACACCCTTCGACAACGCTCTTGCATTGAGACAGATGAGCGAGGCATATCTCGAGCTTGCAAGTCGAGGACCTACCGAGAAGAGCACACAAAGTGGGGTCAAATACTTCAGCAAGCCAAAGGTCATCACTCTTGGAGGCGACCACAGTGTTGCGCTGCCTGCGCTCAGGGCCCTGAACAAGGCATATGGCCACCCCATCACAGTCGTGCATTTCGATGCACACTTGGACACATGGCACCCAGCCAAGTACCCCTCGGCCTGGATCGATCCTGAGGATCCCACAACTCAGTCCTTCTTGAACCACGGCAGCATGTTCTGGCTCGCTTCGACAGAGGGTCTTATCGCCAATGGCTCAAGTGTGCATGCTGGCCTTAGGACCAGGCTTTCAGGTGACGATACAACCGATTACGAAGACGACACACAGCAGGGCTGGATGCGTATCTCTACCGACGACATTGATGATATCGGAACAAAGGGCATCATCGAGTCTATCATGGGCCGCGTTGGCACAGAGACACCGGTCTACCTCAGCATTGACATCGACGTTATCGATCCGGGTCTGGCACCCGCTACAGGCACGCCTGAGCCCGGAGGTTGGTCTACTAGGGAGCTGATCAGGATTCTGCGAGGAATCGAGTCTCTGAATGTCGTTGGTGCGGACATTGTCGAGGTCAGCCCGGCGTACGACAGCTCTGCGGAGATCACTAGTGTCGCTGCTGCGCAGGTCGTCTATGAAGTCCTGACAAGTATTGTTCGCAAGGGGCTGACCGAGCAAGCTAAGATTGGAAGTACCAAGAGTAGCGAGAAGGATGAGTTGTAAGGTGTTGTAAATGGCTGGTTTTGGTGGGAAATCCGGGGTCAAAGCGACTTCACAGCATGCATATGGCGCCAAAAGTTATGTGCATACTCTACGAATGTGAGTGTCCTCTGAAGACGCCTATATATGAAAAGTACTCCACCATGAATATACGAAGAAATGAGATCATGCGCAAAATGACTTGCTTCCTTTTGCCAAGCTAAATTTGGACGTACGTCATGACTTGCGCATCAATACCAGCACAACAGCCATCCTTCATAATCTCACAATAACAATGGAGGTTCTCTACCGACCGAAAGCAAAAGACATTGCAGCCATGGAACACTACGCGCCCCATCCGGGCTCTCAGTTCGAGGGCTTCTATTCGAAATTCGACTTCGAAAGTGGCGCCCACATCGCCCTAATCATCTGCTCCGTACCCAAGGCCAAAACACGCCCGCATATGGTCTCCTTCACATACTATCCGAAGTCCGGAAAGCCGATATTTCAACGCGAGGAATTCGTGGAGAACATCGAAAGCATCGTCACCGACCCAAAAACCAAAGCCTTCGAGCTGCGTATCCCGGGCATGGGTTACATGGCCACACACGCCAACGGGACAACATCCTACCGCTTGAATGCGCCAGATTGGAGTTTTGAAGCTGACAGCGATTCGATCACACGATGGCGGACAGACAAGAATACGCCAGAAGGGTGGATGATTAACCTGCCCCTGCCGCTGCACTGGCACGTGCACAGCATCAACTCGCCATGTTCATTTACCTTGTCCATACCTCCACTCGGTGAGGACCACCCTGTAGAGGACCGCAAGGGGAGAGCGCACGTCCATCAAGAGAAGAACTGGGCGAACAGTTTCCCGGATGCACACATGTGGGTGCAGGCCTTCAACTTCCAAGAGAACAAGGGAGTATGTCTTGCAGGCGGAAAGATCATGGGGCAGACGGCGTATATGTTGGGTTACCGTTCGAACGACCTCGTTCTCGACTTCGTTCCGCCATTCTCGGTATCATACCTCAACATGCCATTCCTCAGCCCATTCATGAGCGTGGACATCGACTGGGAAAACCGGACGTTCTCAATCTCGGTGTCAGACTATGTGAATAAGCTGGAGTTGAAGGCACATGCGCCCAAGGAGCCGGGGTGGTTTGGGCTTGCGAGCCCATTCCCAGATGGACACAGGCCGAATTTCTGTCGCGAGAGCTTCATTGCGACGATTGATGTTACGATATATGAGAGTGAGGGGTGGTTGCCGTGGCATGGGTGGAAGAAGGTCAAGCAAGAGAAGTTTGAGAACGCGAGTCTGGAGTTCGCGGGAGGATATTATCCGGAGAGGGGAGAGTCGAAGAAAGAGTAGAATTTGGAGGCTTGCGAAGTGCGACAGTCGCAGTGCAAAAGCTCGAGGTATCTGGCTGTGCTTTACTGTGTTGTGTTGCTGGAGGTCTGCATGAACCTTGCATCACCAGCTCCACACTACTATCATGAAGGATAGGAGGATTCGAAGCCATACCACTTCTTACCTCCTGCCGCTATATACATATATATAGATACATAATGATAGCGATACGAACCCCAGCCTTTTTGTACTTGTTATCTGGATACACTACCGGGATAGTCCATTGCCGTTACGCCAGCCCCGCATGACTATCTCCAGCATGGGGTGAGGGGTACGCCTAAGATAACGACGATCACGCCCTTGCAGGTCCACACATACATAAAGTGCCCAGCATGCACCAAGCTCCACAAGCTTCGTCTGTGGCTTCTGCTGAGGCTGAACCTTTGATTTCACGGAGACGTTGCGATCGCGTTTATCTCACCATGGCCATCACGAACAAAGATACCGCGCCCGTCGAGGTTAGGAAGCTATCCATCGCGGCAGAAGAAGTGCGCGAAGCAATCGAAGTTGAACACACCCTCAAATTCTGGGAAGCTGTAAAGTTGTACCCGAAAGCGATAGGATGGTCGATGTACTTCAGCTTAGGCGTGATCATGCTCGGTATCTACTTCCTGTTCATACGCCTACTCGCCCTAACATTAGAAACAGCATTTGACCCCCAACTCCTCGGCAACTTATACGCCATGCCCGCATTCCAGAAACAATTCGGCTACGCCTTTGAAGATGGGTACATCATCTCCGCCGCCTGGCAGACTAGTCTCGGCATGGGTAATCCCATCGGGCAAGTTGTTGGTGCACTCGCTGCTGGGTATCCGATGGAGTGGTATGGGCGCAAGAAGACGTTCAATGCCTGTGTGTTCGCTGTTGCAGGACTCGTCTTCATCCAATTCTTCGCGCGGTCGCTGCCTGTGCTGTTAGCTGGCGAGCTCCTTGCAGGGTTGGTGTTGGGCGCGTTCGTGGTCATTGCACCAGCGTACGCGTCTGAGGTCAGTCCGCTGGCGATGAGGAGTGTGAGCACGAGTTACGTCAATTTATGCTTTGTGACGGGGCAGTTGCTTGGGAATGGAGTAACGGCTGCGACGCAGCATATGACCAGTCATTGGGCATACTCTATTCCGTTTTCGCTGCAGTGGTTTTGGTGTCTCATCATCTTTCCAGGGATGTGGTTTGCTCCGGAATCGCCCTGGTGGTTGGTCCGACAAGGTAGATTGGAAGATGCGGAGAAGGCGCTCGCCAGTCTGTCAAGTGAGAAGGTTAATGTGAAGGCTGCGTTGGCGCAGATTGTCGAGACCGATACGTTGGAACGAGACATGGAAGCAGGCAGCACGTACTATGATGTTTTCCGGAAGATCAATTGGCGCCGTACGGAGATTGCGATTGGAGTGTACACGACGCAGGTCCTATGTGGCGTGTACCTGATCAACTACGGGACTTACTTCTTCAGCCTCGCCGGCTTGGGTACAGACCAGGCATACAACATGGGCATAGGTATGGTTATCTGTTCTCTGACTGGGCTCTACTAACATCACGTTAATCGCCAGGCTTCATGGCTGTAGGATGGATCAGCGTCATCTTCTCTTGGTACCTGATGCAAAAGTTTGGCAGACGAGTGCTTTTCGGCACTGGTCTTGCTGTGCTTACTGTCATCATGTTCTTGGTGGGCATTCTGGACTGTGTGCCAGCGAAAGGCGCGATATGGGCAAAGTCTGCCATGTAAGTGCGAGATCTCAGAAGCTTGTTCACGCTGACACTGGCAGGCTTTTGGTATGGAACTCCGTCTACAACTGGAGCGTTGGTCCTGTGGCATTTGCCATATTCTGCGAAGTTAGCGCTACACGTGTGCGCTCTAAGACAATCGCAGTGGCCACCGCAGTACAAGCTCTGGTCGGCATCATCATGACCGTTGCTATTCCGTACCTCATCAATCCAGACGAGGCAAATCTGGGTGGAAAGCTAGGCTTCTTCTTTGGTGGCCTTTCGGTACCGTGTTTGGTCTGGTGGTTCTTGAGAGTGCCAGAGATGAAGGGTCGGACCTACGAGGAGCTCGATATCATGTTCGAGAGGAATGTCAAGACGAGGCAGTTCAGGAACTACCAAATCCAGTAGACGTAGGTTTGGGTCTTCAACCCTACTACTAACGCTGCGCTGGTCGATGTAGATCACACTGGAGTAGCTGTCAATAGGCCCCCAGCAATTGAGAGATAATTAACTGTCCAAACGAAGTGCACGTGCTCGCGTTCGGGTTCCTCAGACCACTGGGGGCGCTAGAGGCGCCTCAATGGACTATTCGAACGCACGCGAGCAACGACCTTGAAGCTGATCACGAGATGACCGAAAGACGCTGCGTCCGACCGCGAAGAGGTCCGAATGTTCGCACTCATGTTCCGTAACAGCAATGTGTCGGACCTGAGTAAGATGCGGCCCGCTTAGAGTCAGCATCCCATCTGATGGTTGCTTCGCGGCTTGACAGGTCGATCATAAACGGTCCAGAAGCCACAGTTTCCCAGAGTAGTTCGAAGCGGCAGGTGGTGTGAGATCAGCCGGCGGCCATTGGCTCCCTTTTCCGGCAAATGATGCTTCCGCCTCGCTTGCAACTTGTTGCTCGGCTCGACATACAATTTGCGCGTAGCGACTTGGCTGGCTTACGGTCATCGTACTGAATACGGTCTGGCTGGCCACCGGGTGAGTTGGGGAGGGGGATTTGCTCACTGGCGCGGCTTGCATACAAACGGTCGCGTCGCTCGTCTTCTCACCTCGAAAACTTCTGCAAAACCTGTTCGTCAAAAGAGGAAACATTTGAGGATTTGCGACAGTATTGCAGTGGGACAAAGAAGACTTATCAAGCTTTCAACGTTCTCCAATCTGATCAGTAGCTCCACAGCGGCCCGCCTGCGCCGGCAACTTCCGGCTGGTGCATCATTTCACCCTGCAGCAGGATGCAGGCCTCCAACAGCACCGACGATGAAAAAAGAAAAGATGGCGGACTGAACGAGAAGGAGGCTCTTGGCTTCGTCGATGACAAGCATGATGGTTCAGAAACGAGGAGCAGCGAAAATCTGGCCACAGATACCGAGAAGAGCGCGGAAGAGAAGGAAGTCGCTGCCCCAATACGAAAGAGCAACGATGCGCCCAGCGACACCGTTGCAGGAAAACCCGCCTCCCCCAGCGATACCAAAGGGAAAGATAATACCTCAACAGACATAACTGGCGCACCCACCGAAGACGAAGAACCCGAAGATGAGTCCAAATACCTTACCGGCCTCAAACTCTGGACCCTCTCCTTCGGCCTTTGTCTCACAACCTTCGTCATCGCCCTCGACAACACCATTATCGCAACCGCCATCCCAAAGATTACATCCGTGTTCAACTCCCTCGAAGATGTCGGCTGGTACGGATCCTCCTATTTGCTCACCACTACGTCCTTGCAGCCAAGCTTTGGCAAGGTGTACACGTATTTTGATGTCAAGTACACGTACCTGATCGCTCTTGTGATATTCGAGGTCGGCAGTATCATCTGTGCTGCTGCGACGAGTAGTCCGATGTTCATCATCGGGCGTGCGATTGCTGGGGCTGGAGCTGCTGCGCTGTATTCGGGAGGCATGACGATCATCGGTTTCTCTGTCCCGCTGCGAAAGCGGGCTATATACATCGCCGCCCTGTCCTCCATGTTTGGCATTGCTAGTGTTGTTGGTCCGATTCTGGGTGGCGCATTTACGGATAAGCTGTCCTGGCGTTGGTGTTTCTGGATCAATCTTCCCTTCGGCGGTATCTCGCTGGCTGTGGTGTTCTTCTTCTTCAGCAATCCGGAGAGGAAGTATAGCCACATCCCGGTAAAGGAGCGGCTGAAGAATATTGACATCGCTGGCGCGGTATTCTTGATCTGCGCGATCGTGAGCTTGCTGCTGGCGCTGCAATGGGGTGGGTTTACGTACCCGTGGAAAAACTCAAAGGTCTGGGGGACGTTACTAGGCTTCGGCTTGATCATCGCGGTCTTCATTGCGATCCAGATCTACCAGAAGGACCGCGCAACGATCCCAGTACGCGTTTTCAAACAGCGGACTATTCTGGTGAGCTGTGTGTTCTCGGCGCTACTGTCTATGGCGCTTTACACGTAAGTCTTCACATTTCACTCCTTCATGGCAGTAAAACTGACCTGATTGAACAGACACATCTTCTATCTCCCCTTCTACTTCCAAGCAATCAAAGGCACCACGGCAGAAGAATCTGGAATTCGCACCATCGCCTACCTAGTCAGCATAACCGTCTCCTCCATCGTAATCGGCGGCCTGATCACCGTCGTTGGTTGGTACGCGCCCTTCATGTGGTTCGGCAGCGCCGTCTTCGCTGTCGGTGCCGGCATGCTGTACACTCTCAAAGTCGACTCGTCCAACGGGAAATGGATCGGATACCAGATCCTGGCCGGGGTTGGCGCGGGAGCTGGCGTTCAAATTCCTTTCGTTGCTGTGCAGGTTGTAAGCAGTGTGAAAGATATGCCGACGGCGAATGCTTGCGTGTTGTTCTTCAATAGTTTGGGTGGCGCGCTGAGTATCAGCATTGCGCAGAATATCTTTGTGAATTCTTTGGCCAAGGAGATCCCGAAGTATTCGAGTTTCCCGCCGCAGGCTGTTGCGCAGGCGGGTGCGACGTATCTGAGAGAAGTGGTTCCTGAGGCGGAGCTGCCGGGAGTGTTGCATGGCTACAACAACGCTATTGTGACGGCGTTCATCCTGGCTATTGCATGTTCGTGTCTTGCGTTCATTGTCAGCTTGGGACAAGAGCAGAAGAGTGTCAAGGGCAAGAAGCTCATGCCTGGTGGTGGCGCGTGAAGTGGCTGTGGTGGAACGAGTCTAGTTGATGATATACAAATACAGTCTATACCCTGGAAAACACCATGACCTTCTGCAATGTCGGACTATATTCACAGTACTCTTACAGTCACTACACCCGTTGCTTCATGATCCGTTCTTTTGTACATATGGCAAATCGTTATGGCGCTGTTGGAAAGAGTCAGCTGCGGAATCTTGGTTATGACTATCTCGCGTACCTGGTATCCCGGACAGTTCTGGCAGCTAGAATCGACCTTGACTGTAGCCATTATGACCCCCTCATTGCCACGACCGCACTTCTGCTGGATCATTTGACCCTTTGGGCAGAACTTCTGCAGGATGCATTCGGTGTGGCCGCACTTGTGGGAGTAGGCGTGGTAGTAGCACATTGTGATAGGATGGCGTAGGCGTGAAGGTATTCAGTGTTCTTGCTCCTCGGGAAGGTTGTCGAATTGTCGTGTAAGAGAACGTCGATGCTGAAGCAGGACCGTGTATATGTATCACTGTGGGATGAAGGTAGATAACTATACAGTGGAGGTGCGATTAAGACAGGAAACAACTGTGTGAGTACGACGCTGGAAGCTGTAGGTGCTATCTTGGAATATTTTCAATCTGGTAGCTACTGGGCATCTTATATACTCGACAATCTCCAGGCTCAGTCGTACCGTGATAGTTGTGCATTGTCTGCTTTGGAAAGCAATTTGTTGACTCTATTGACTCGCATGAAGTGAAGCAAATGAGACTATAGGGTAGCATGAGCGGGCGTAACCGAAGCTACGAGCAATCCGTGAAGGCAAATGCTGGATGCGACAATCGAGGACGGATCGCAAACTGTGTCCAGATGAGACTGATGCGATAGTTACACAGTGTGCGTATCCGAAAGAGAATGTTGAGCCAGGAGGCAGTCCTTCATGTATTGCGATTGTGGAAGGTCATTGGTATCCATTGGGATGTAGCCTCGGCCATGATGATCAAAAGCGCGCTAAAACTCTACTTGGCTTTCGTCGATGATAAATCTTATCGAGTGAAGAGGCGGACGAGGGCGAGAGAAATTCGGGTGATTGACCGGCTCGAGGTACACGACTGGTCTGCTTCCTCGGGTACCTGCGGTGCTCAAACCTCATGTGAAATGATTGTAGTACATAGTGTGCTAAGTTGGTCGGTTTGTGCAAGCTGCGGAAGCGGTTTGCTTCCATTGCTGGGTCATGTTCATTGCGGATGTGCTGATACTTCCTCCAATGGAGCTGTCATACCGTCGGCACGCTGCAGCATGGTCTTACGAGCCGACCTGATTAGTGCTGAAGCGTACAACCACAACAATGTGTTGCAAGTACAGGCAGCCTTACGGATGTCGAAGAGATTATACAAAACGTACGTAGAAAGAAGAGGCTGTGTGCCTTCCCGCTAGCATACTGTAAACGCTCGCCAGTCCTTTGGCGTGAAAGCGACCAGCACATGCGCAAGTTGATGACGCTGCGAAGCTAGCAACCAACCTCTTCGGATTGACTAGTCATCAAAACATGTTTGCTACCAGAACCTGGCTGGTCGATGGGAGGTATGACCTGAGCACAGACTGACAGCTCGGCAGCTACCGGAGGCTCAAGTGGCTGTGTCACACTGGTGTCGAGACTCGTAGTGGCGCTCGTATGCCCAGTAGATCTCGAGGAGGCTGGGTTAGCGACAAGCGGTGTTGATCGAGTTCCCACTACGGCGTTGGCCAGCATTTTCGCATATACTGGCCAATCACAGCACACCCTCACCGCCATTTTTGGTGGGCACCATTAATGCAGACGCAACGAGGACCTGCAGATGACGAAACGATAGCTGAAGGTTGTCAGTATGAGCTATCATCTATTGCTGTCGCCTTGATTGACGAAGAGGCAGGTGCAAGCAAGACAAACGAGTCGGTTTGCGTCTGGATGTCACCACGCCCAGTGAGGTTTGGCGGGTGCAGAAGGTCCACTTTGCTGTGGATTTCAAGGTCTTAGGACGGTCGATATAGCCAAGATCTGTTGTCTTCATCCGATGCATCGTCAGCTGGAATTTCTTAAGGCCCACCGTGGCGTTGCAAAGTGCTGGGCTCGAGTTGATGACAGCTCTTGCGTGCGCTGGCCGCCTGTGGCTGATGGAGTGCTGTCCGTCAAGCAGTAAAGGACGGTCCGCGGTAGACGAAGATCGTTGGTATGCCACACTCCATGATGCCATAGAGCAATGCGCTGGCGGCCGTTTGCCGTTGATGTGAGGCGTGCTTGTTGGTAAGGCACAGCCCTGCATACACACGTTATCGAGATGCTCGAGGGAAACGGCGACATCTCGCAGACGTCTTTGTTCCGGACGACAGCGATTCGACAGCTCTTGTTGTCCGTGCCAGCTGTCAAGATGCGAACTACAATCGGCATGGAGACGACGCAGGAGACAGGTGTAGTTAGCGGAGGATTTTGGACAACGCATCGCTCGCCTCTCTGCAGGTTGACGCAGAGCTGCACCTGCATACCCACAGGACCGGGACTAAATTGCGGGTTAATTCTACCAGCGACATCCACATCGTTCGCCTCGCCATTTCGCGCTCCCATACGGTCGCTGTCGTGGTTGTTGCTGCAGACACTGCTGCCGTTCGCTCCTGCCCACCTCGAAACTTGAGCGGAAAGCACCCCGCACCCTTCCTCGCGCAAATCTGGAGTTTGTGCGGCCTATTTCGTCTCGGTCCGTACAAGACAACCGCATTGACCTCCGGCTACACCGCCTGCGAGAGCTGTCGCAGCTTTAACAACGTCGCGTCACCTCGCGCGCGGAGGAATTGGAGCTGGAGAAGTCGCGATGCGCTGTCCGCTGCTTTGTTCTGACTTTCCAGCCTTCCTGCAGCCCACTCTCCTTGCCTGACGACAGCTAGCCCGTCCGCAACAAAGTTCCCGCGTCGCCTCATCCAATCGACGCTCTAATTGGCCCATCTCTCATCCCAGTCATCGAATGGGAGTAGGGCTGTGGTCCTAAGCAACGACACCGTCTCGACTTGTCCGTTTAGAGGTATCTAGATATCTGCAGGCTGTGCCACGCCATGTGGGCAGTTGGGCTCTCTCAAATGCATTGCTGACAGCTCTGCAGACATATACCCAACATATACCGGGTCGATCTGCCATCCTGTACAACAGCTCTCCCATTTACTGCCGCTACTTTGTTCCATTGTCTGTACATTGTACCATCACTATTTCCATCATCATTGCCTAGTTCAGCAATTCTCCGGGTGGCGCCAATCCAAGTGAGCCAATCCATCAGCATCAATCTCCGATTGCGGTTATCACGGGAGCCGCAATTCACTCGACATCGCCCAGCGCACGGCCACCCAGTCGGTTCTCGAAACATATCAATTGGCCAGCATTTGTTGCTAGGTTTCAAGTCCTCATCTCCTCGGCGGCACCATTGCACAGCGTCATCGGTCAGCTCGGACCGGGCTGCTCTGTGTCTGTCTTCGAGATACAGCGCAACGGTCCGGGTTGGCTGTTGTTTAGGTGAGTGGCAGTGTCTCCTAACAGCATCCAGTTCAGCTATCATCAGCATCTTTGGTCACCAAGAACACATTCACGCAAGATTCACCAACCACATCGACCTCCACCGCCGTCAATCTTCTCATTGCATCCTCAATCGAACTCAGCAAGCTTACGATATATAATAGTTAAGCGCAGCAGAAGATGGCATCCCTTGACTTTGACCAGAAGTTTCTGGGGCGAATAGCCAAGCAGACAGAAGACTCCAACCCATACCTGTCAGGCGCGCTCTACCAGATCCTTGGTCTTTCAGTACTGCTCTCACGGAGGCTCATCCGCGCCAGAAAGCTCCGCAAACTCGACACCAGTAGAGATACACCTTCACTCGCAGCATACCAGCACATCCTCTGGATGTCTAGGGAAGGCTTGTCGATATTGGAGCTTTACGTGCTTCCTTACGCGCAAGACAATCAGCATGGCCCCGAATGCAGGGTGCTGAGTGTCAAGTTGCGGGCAAGCTTCTACCACATCTTCTGCTTGTTCCATAATCAGCCGCCGGTCACCATGACGAACATGGAGTCAGCCGAGTCGAGAGGTCCTGGTGCACCACTCTCTCCACGATCTGGGAATGGTCGCAAGATGGATCAGGGGCTATCACCACCCTCAAAGCGTAGCGGAAAGCAACCGGCGCTTCGCGAACCCATTGACTCGATCGTCTCAGAGACATCGTTTGTCACCAACCCTTACGCTGCTGGTGGGCCTGTAGGGACACCTTCTCCAGGACCACCACTCAACGCGCCCCCTGGCCTCAACCCAGTCCCAATCCCACAACCTTCCTCCTTCCTTCTACCACCGCTGAACTTCGTGCCACTGGCTACCGGGTACTTCGCTACTGCTACCCAATACGCCGCTTCATTCCTTCCAGGATCACACCCCCTTCGGTTGTCTGTAGCTCTCGAGCATAGCGCGTTCCTGTGGGACTGTGTACATGACCATGATGGGTCGCGACGCGTCGCACGTCGCGCTATCAAGGACGTGTATCGAGCACAGGAAGCGATGGACGACAACGAGTTCGAAGACGCTGCAGAGCTCGTGGGCGTCTTGGGACGCATGATGAAGCGTAAGAGTTTTGAGACCACTCCTCGAATGGGTGGTGTAAGCAGCCCTGAACCGGCCGCACTAAGCGTCGCCCAAGCTCGTGCCGACTATAGCAGAGGTGACACAGAGCGCAGCGTTCCCGTGACCGCTCCTTTGCAGTACCAGACCGCTAGGAGGGCTGCCGAAGGCCCACCGATTACAGTATCTGCGCCTCAAAGTCCGCCGAAAGACCCCGTCCGTAGCCGCGCCAACAGCGCTTCGTCGAAGCACAAGTATGCCGGTAGCCACGAAAACACGCCACGCTCGAACGCAAACCGTTTGTCTGGAGGAAGCCAGGAAACAACGCCTCGTGCGAAGCATAACAGCACTGGGAGCGGCGGCAGCATGACGCCAAGAGCGCCGCAGGCCAAGGGTGGTCGGTCTCCTGCAACGCCCTCGACCGTCCGCAGCGTCCATCAACCTACTGGCAGCGGCAGCTCACACAAAGCGACGTCTGAGTTCAGAGCCTCGCCGCCGATACCAGAAAGTGCGGCCGTCACAGCTGCGTATGAGAGTATGAAGACCTCGCCAACTTCCCGTCAATCGCCTCCGTTGCGTCGCTCTCCGCGGTCATCACCCAATCTAGACAACCGCAACAGAGAACCAAGCTGACTCGTAGCGGCGGGCAAGGAGAAAGCAAGGAAGATGGACGTCCAGTGGCTACCAAATGGAGAAGCAGACATCCGTTTCCTGCCGCCGTCCGCAAATTCCACACCTGTGGATACCCGCCCGCCGATACATGACGCGCTTAGGCTACTCTAGCCTGCGATGGTGCGCAGCTTCCCAATCCCGAAGGTTGTCTCCACCTACACTAAGATCACACTACTCGCACTGTACAGTACCTTTTCACACCACGAAGACAACTGTTGTTTTCCAAGACCGCATCAGCTTAATGTTCCCTTACAAAAGCAGTTGTCGCTTTCATCGTTTGGAATTTCACGGCGTATATGGTTGTTTAAATACGTTTTGTTTCTCGTTTTGCTTTTTGAGATACCACTCTGTTGGTCACTTCCAGGTGGACGGCTTTGCTTAGTAGGTCTTACGCGCTACGACGTGACGACCCAATATGGCACGAGTAATGCACACTATTCACGATATCTACATGCCAATCTCTTATCTACCCATCAATGTTTGCCGCATATATACTAATGAGACCCTCTCCTTTGCATGCAGGTCTTCATGATGTTGGTGACCTCTTCTCTCCTCTCTACTCCTTGGTCAGCCTTGCGCCGTGCTTCTGGTCGACGCTTCTGGATAGATACAAGGGCTCGCCCGATTGCTTGTTGACCCTCTGCGCGATCCTGGACCTGGGAGGTGGTCAGTACAGTCAATCAGGTGAAAGGTTTTCCATAGCTCACATGTGAGGTAGTCGGTGCATCGTCTGGTGCATCCGAGCTAGGCAGCGTTGGCGGTGTAGCCAGCCAATTCTGCAGCGGCAAAGGTTGGTAGGTAGCCAGCCACCTTCTTACTCGCTCAATACTTGAGATTTCTTCCGTAGGAAGCGAGGGTAGTGGCTCGGGCACCTTAACAAAGCTGCCCACGGTGGGGCTGGAGGTATCCGACTCCTCCATATACATCCACTCTTCCCATTCTTGCCGGTTGACCTTGTACAAGAGTGAGTTATCGATCAGATCGTATGCACCAGGGCGTTCCCACAGTTTAGTGAAGTTCTCCAGGGTAGGGAAGACGGAGTGGAAGGCGAGAGGGCTTATTGTGTGGAGTGCCTCTAGGGTTGCGTGGGATGGAGGTATGGTGGGTGTTGGGCGGAGATCTGAGTTACCTGAGCGAAGCCATGCTGAGAGTGCGTTCATGGTGATAGTGTTGAGTTTTTGGACCTGTTTTGAGGGATGTCAGAGTATCTTGATGGAATCTATGAAGAAGCGAGGTAGTGTATGCAAAAAGTTCCATGCCTTCTATAGATATGTGAAGACTATCGACCGTGGTTACAATGCATTTCTTGATGACCGTTGAGAATGCCTACTTGCCATCTCTGCGAATATTCTCGATCTTCAGAATTGGTCGATGGGGTTACCAGGGTGCAGAGTTCAGCTACTGTACATTTTCTGGGAGAAACTATGGTTCAGGGCCATCCGGCCTATTAGAAGAGGATTCTGAGTACCATTGTAATTAAGGTTTGGAAAAGTGCTATAATCAAACACACTGATGTCTGGTTCGCGTATCTATAGCCATTTAGAAACGCGCTGGTACCATAAAGATTTTGCATTCTATGAACATCACTGTCTCCTTATTCCACGATATCACCTCTTCGGACACACTCAGCATGGCATCAGGAAATCCCTTCATCATCGATCCAAATACGCCTACAGCTGTGCTCACAAGAATACGCGAAGAGATGCGTGCGATTCAGCAGGCTGCGTCTTCGAGGCCAACGGAAGCATTTGACCACTCATCAACGCAAGAGGAACCGGTCTCAAGCACCTCCAGCAGCACCTTGGCTTCGAGTAATTTGCGGCCCCACACGACTGTAGGTGCCAAATCTTCATCCAGATCCACCGAGACACGTCCCAGCATCGTTGTAGCCACCAACCCGGTCTTAAGGAATATCGACCGGTCAGATAGATCTTCGCATCGAAGGTCGCCTTCTCCGCCTGTCCGGACCCTCCATCTACAGGGGTACTTCCTGCAACCTGGCGACCCACAGTACGAACATGCGAGGAGAGTGACCGGGGATCAGTACCCCTATTGGTTCAGAGATAATGGTTTCGGCTACGACAACGAAGTCGTCAATGAGGATGGAGATGCTGAATAGCTTGGGGCCGTAGAAGAATCCAAAGCTGCTATGCTCGGGATACGTGTTGCTGAGCTAGAGATGAGCGAGAAGAGGATGCAAGAAAGGAGACAAGAGAAGAGAAGAAGAAATTGATGGCACGATAGGATTGACGCAGGATGGATTTTGTACAGAAGAGAGGTCTGCATGCAGCAGAGAGATAATGAGAGCGGTTCTTTGGTACAGGAAGCAGATTCCGCGAAGGCTACGCTGTGTGAGGACGAGATGTTTTAGACACAGACTCAATCATCAGCCATCGCAACGAGGACATGTCGTCCTATACACCAGATTGTAGCAGCGCTTTGACACGTCTGAAATTGGCATCCGATATAGCAATCGTCATGGGTTTACGCACAGCTTCCGGTTTGATGAGAGCACCACCAGTGTCGAGAAATCACTTCACCCAAGCATGTCTGTCATCTGAGTTGCGGTGTGCGTATGTCATGGATGCAGTTCTCATCGACGATTTGATGGCTTTCAGTCTTCCCCGTTGATGGGACTTTAAGCGCACCGCTGTCAAGTGGGTAGGGAGGGCCGGCCAGGGTTTTCAGGATCAGGCAAGCCTCGGGATATCGCAATCTCAAGCACACTCTCTTCTTTGACGTCTCAGAAGCTGAGGCTCATGCCTGCATTTAGAAGAGCCTGGAGTATGTCGAGATGCCCTCTTTCGGCTGCTTCGAGCGCTGGTGTGCTGGGGGTTTGCGTCGACTTTGTTGACATCGGTGCCCTTCTCAAGCAAGCACTCTACGACAGGAGTGTGCCCAAGTTCACAGGCGCTCACCAGGGCGGCTGATGATATCAGCCTATTTTAGAGTAGCACCGCGACTCGCCTCAAGCCTAAACTCGCAGAGGCTCTTTTCACCGCAGTCATCCAGGGACAAGCCTTTCTCGACGCACAACTCGACGATATCAAAGTGCCCGGACGCAGCAGCAAATGTTGAAATGTGACCTCCCAGTTCGGCCCTCTTCCCAAGCTCAGCGCCTTGTGCCAGAAGCAATTTTACCACAGTCAGGTGTCCTGTGCCAGCAGCCACATGAAGAGCGGTGTGAGCTCCTGCGCAGGTTGACTCGATATCAAGCCCTTTGGTGAGAAGATAATCTGCGGCATTCACCATACCACCTGCAGCCGCCCAGTGCAGTGCGTTCATGCCTTGGTGTCCGCAGATAGCGTTGATGTTAGCACCATGATCCAGAAGAAGTCGAATGAGTTGGGGGCAATGTTTCGGGCTTCGAACGGCATGGAAGAGTGGTGGTTTCCCCTGAACACGATGGTGAACATCGGCTCCCTTTCGTAGTAGGAATCGGGTCATAGGCACGTTCGACTTCAAAATCGTTGCGACAAGCAAGGTGACTCCATTGTGGTTCTCGAATTCGATCAGTGTGCCGCATTTCAAGTAGGATTCGACGATATCGGTGTCTCCGCCAGCTAAGTCTTCAAGTACTGCATCAAACATTCGATCGAATCCATCTCCGCCGGGCTGATCCCACGCTGGCGATTGTCGCTGCCGAATTGGAAGTTGGAAGAGGGTGTTTCGGAGGTCCGTGTCAGCATCGCCCTGCGCTTCCGTGATCTCCTTTGCGGGGTCCGTTCCAAGATCGTATGACATCTTTACGGGCAGCTCACAACGAGGGCGTTCAACTTGCTCTCAAGGAACGAGGTGAATGTCACGAAGACATATCTCATTGTGCGTTCCGGCACTGAGGCCGACCTATGGTTCTTTGAGCCAGGCAGCAGTAGGCGACAGCGCATGCATGCTCAGCATTACACACTCACGTGCTTGCTCCGTTGTGCTACATTGCGCATTGGTCCAATTTTTAGGGAGCGTAAGCAAGGCTGATGTTTGGGTGTTCAGCTACAACGCTCCCTGCAGTGTTTCGCTTCAACCCCTCCAAATCGTCATCACAGCCCAAAGCGGGGCAAAATGTGGCTCAAGAGACGCAAGGCACGAGGCGCAGCCTGGTGCAATGGGGTTCACTGCACGCTAAAGTGATGCGCATGAATTCCCTCGGCCTCATAAGAAAATGGGGCCTGCAAAAGTGTGCATGGTCAAGAAGTGGCTGCAGAAGTGAAAGTGGGTCGTTCCTTCTTTCCTGGTTTGTTGATGTGGCGTAACGTAATCACACCTGAACTAAACAGCTGACGGCGCGATAGATCCCGTTCAATATCTCACTACTACTCTCTTCTCACACTTCACTCAATCTTCCAGCTTTTTGAAACAATGGCTGGCTCTGCGAAGTACCTGTTGCTTGTCGCGATTGCGATCCTGGTTCTGCTTCCTGCGAAAGCAGATGCTTTTGGCGCTGGAAACATCGCATCAGTCTCCAAGATCGAAGGCAAGAACTGGCGACATGGCGATATTGAAGATATGCTTGCGACGGTCGCGTGCATTAAGGGTCATAAATGGAAGTCGATGATGATCAAGGTATGCTTGGCCGGCGATCGGCGAGTCAGTTCCTGTGGCTGATGCATTACAGCGTGTGTACTTTGGCAACTGGCTACGAGATTATTCACAGGTATGCTTTGCAGAATAGACGGGAGACAAAGGTGCTAAATAATACAGGCTGTCGACACTGCAACCTTGAGCAAAGTCCAGGTAAGTTTTCGAAGAGTCAGTGCCGTCTAGCCGGAGACTGACGACTGCCAAGGGCGAGACTATCCGTGTGCTTGTGTGGATACTTTCCTTCATGTCATTTGGCTACGCTACTGGAGAGTTTGAAGTTACTGCCGAGCGCCTAGGAACATATAGACCTGAGGAACACATCGACAACCCCAAGGACTATGCCGACAACCAAGATGCTCGAAAGTTTGATCCAAGACTTCGAGGCCCAGTCCAGGACATCGAGCTGGCCATTGATCCAAACACAGGAATGAAGAACTACATTGCTAATGAGCAAGGCAATTGGGCCACGTCAGCTGGCTACGTAAGATACTCATTCTCTCGAGCAATTCATTTTGGCAGATTGTACACCCACGGTCCTTCGGGTCAACGCGGACGAGAAGAGGATCTTTGCGAGGCTCTGCGCTGTCTAGGTCAAGGCCTGCACTGTCTGGAGGATTACGGCGCTCACACGAACTATACTGAGCTGGTACTGCGTGAGCTTGGCTACCACAATGTGTTCCCACATGTAGGCACACAGACCCAGATCAACCTTCGTGGAAAACACGTCTTCCCACTGGTCACTGGTACGTTCGGTGGAGTCGACTTCTTTCACTCCGTGCTTGGCGAGGCGACAGATCACATTAGCTCTGCCGAGATCGATCAAATGGACACTACGCTCTCGGATGCTCTGACCAGTAACACCAAAGGCAGTGGTCCAGGTGCTCTCGGCGGGCTCACAGACGTTCTTTCCAAGGTACCTGGCACAAGTGGCCTCATCCAAGAAGCACAAGCACTGCAAGCTTCGTCCGATGCTCAAGCTGCAGCGAACGCTGGCCATGGCTACCGCTCCGGCGGATACGATGACTTCGGATCGCGTGCTGGTGGGCAAAACCAGTTTGGAGGAGCACCACCTACTTTTGATGCGCCTCCAGGTTCTGTAGGAGGACCTCCGGGTCCCAACATTCCAGGCACCAACACTGATCCAGCAACGGTCATCCCAAAGATCTACCCTATCCTGGTCTTCAGAGATAGGGTGGTCCGTAGCATCTCGGAGATCGTCTCCAAGATCCCCGGTCTTGAGAAGCTGATCGATACCATTACTGAGCGCGTCACGCTGTTCGTGCTGTCTCTCCTGGCGCCCTTCGTCCTTCCCATCATTAAGACTGCGTCTGCCCAACTGAAGACAGGATCCTCGGCCGTCCTTGAATCCTCGGCCAGGCATCAATTCGACGTCTGGAACAACTCCTCCTCCACCGACCCCACACACTCCATGCTCTCAAAGGACCACTTCTCTAATGTTCTCAACGAGCCCGCCGGTCAGGTCGCCGTGCAGATCCTGCAATACGTGGTACCACGGATCATGTACGCATTCGACCACCCCGACGTACCAGTCGAACAGGTCCTAAATGACTGCGTAAGCGTCTTCCACCACCCAGCGCTGCGTGACTCGCGCTCCGAAGTGCACAACAACATGTTCAGGGTCGTCAAGGATTGGGCCCACGCCTACCGCGGCAAAGATCTCAACGATGTCCTCAGCTCCGAGTCCGTCAAAGCAGGCAAGAACCACAAGGGCGGCGACGACCAGGGCGGTCACGGCGCCGCAGGTCTGCAACAGTTCCAGGGTCATGGTGGACATGGCGGACACAGCCACGGTGCGGGAAGTAACTACAACTTCAACTCCAGCCACCAGCAGTCTTCCTCATCTGGCGGCGGTCTCCTCGGCAGTCTGACCTCGCAACTCCCTGGCGGCTTAGGCAACGCGTTCTCTAGCTTTGGCAAGCGCGACGGTCCTGAGGGCGATTTCTCAAACCCGTCCGCTGGCTCTGCGTACCAGCCTTCTCCCTCTCCCCAGCCCTCTGGATGGGGCAACTTCCAACCTTACCAGTCCAGCTATGATGGCAGTCAGCCGTACCAAGCGCCTGCTGAGCATGCAAATGCCGTTCCTACGGGCGGGTATGGATGGGGCGAGGCGCAGTTTGCGAGCGGGCAGGTGCATGAGCCGAGCTATAGTGTGCCAACTGGGTACCAGCAGGGCTATGAGAACCATCCCAACCCATCCCAGCAAGGTGGATATCAATATGATCAGAATCAGCAGGGTGGGAGCGGTGGTAGACAGTGGGGCGCTGGAGGAGGGAACTCGGCATGGTAAGCTTATGATGTCTGGCTCAATCTTGGATGCTTTAGGCAGCGCTGTGAGTGGTAAATGCAGTCAGCAGGTAATCATGATAGACCAACGAGTAATGCGAATACGTTCTTAGAGATGATTGTGGGGGTCGCAATATAGCGGAGATCTTGAATTCTTCTTTACTTCGTGTCACGCCTCCCCTACTGTTCAATTGTAATCACACATGTCGCTTCCAATACAAGTGCCCAAAGTTTTCAGGTATATGCCAAAACGCCAATAGTCGATGCAGGCGTGTTCTTTGTAACGGGCGGTGATGGTACATTAGGTATACATTCGAATCGTCCGAGTACGTTTACTCGTTGATCTTGGCAAGGAGCCTGTGGTCTGTCAGTCATTGCTCTTCTTCCCGTATCATACTAGTGATAGTCAACAACTGGTCTGACTTACTCGTGGTCCCTGAACAAGCTGTACTCCTCCTCACCGACCTTGATCGGGGAACCGCCAAACTGGGGAATCAGGACCTTGTCGCCAGGCTGCACGCTGACGGCGACGCGGTTGCCAGACTTGTCGTATGCGCCGGGGCCGACGGCGAGGACCTTGGCCTCGTTCAGCTCCTTGACAGCGGTCTCGGGCAGGAAGATGCCGGTTGCGGTCTTGGCCTCGGGCTTGAGGCGCTGCACGAGGACGCGGTCGAGGAGGGGTGCGAGGGAGCGGATGGACTTGAGGGCAGACTGGGATACTGTTAGCTGGTGTTGATACTAGGAGTATATGCTCCGAGGTGCGCATCGCGAGTGAAGTCGCATTGACGGCGGTGCTGAGATATCTTGGAGATGACGTACCATTGTGATTAGAAGAGATGGGATGAAAGATGGGGTATCTCGAGAAGTGAATTGACTGTTCGGAGGTGAGGTTGAGAGATGCGGAAGTCAGACGCTAATGAGGAAAGGGCTCTGGAGGTGAAGCTTCGAGAAAAAACAACGAGTCCGTGCGCGGCAGCTGTCCAGACCTCGGAACAACGCGTCGAGCTTCGTGCATTACCACTTTCAGCCAATCTGTTGTTTTTCGCGCTCTCTCGCTTCTCTGTGTTTGTTGTTCAATGCCACGGCGTCGTTTATGTGGAGAAGCAATGTCCTCAGGTTGAGGAAGTGTTCCTCTGCTGCGGCATGGCGCAACACCAGGTGGTATAGCTCGCAGACGAGCTTGCCTATCACGAATGATGAGTTCCGTGAGGCTTTGGGCAATGTCTTTGGGCAATGGATGGGGGTTGACAACCATGGCGCGTCAAGCTTGCTCAAACTAGGTGAGGCTAGACGGCTGCACCTGTAGTGAGCTTCTCTGACAATCACTGCAGGCTTCGCTATAAGTGGAGGTGTAGACTCTATGGCACTTGCAGCATTGTACGCGAACCTCAGATCCTCGGAGCCAAAAATGGCAGCACCCCATGCTTTCATTGTGGACCACAAAGTGCGACCAGAGAGCACAGAAGAAGCAGAATGGGTTGCCCACCAATGCCGCTCGAAGTGTAGGACACATGCCATGCCAGTGTATGTGTGCAAGCGTTACTGACAATGTCCAGTCGGTATGGAAGCCACTGTTCTGCCTCTCTCCTGGCCCGCTCATTTCGACCCTCATGACCACAACCGCTTCGAGACCGATGCACGCGCTTTGCGATATCAAGCTCTCGGTCGAGCTTGTCGGGCAGCAAGAATCCGAAGTCTCATGGTCGCACACCATGCCGATGACCAGGCTGAGACGGTCCTGATGCGCCTTGCAAATAACCGCCTGCGGTCAGGCCTTCAAGCTATGCAGCCTGTCGAGTGGATTCCCGAGTGTTCTGGCATCCATGGAGTCTCGCACAGTGAAATGAACTACGGAAATTCCCCCTTCAAACATGGCGGTCTTCCTGGGCACATGCCATTCCCGGTTGAAACAGGCGGTATACGCATCTTGCGGCCTCTACTTGGGTTCGATAAGACGCGCCTCATCGCTACGTGCGAGCATAAAGGCGTTGTTTGGGCAGAGGATAAAACCAACCACCTGCAAACTTATACTTCACGCAACGCCATCCGCCATGTGCTGAAACACTACAAGCTGCCAGATGCCCTGAGCATCAAGTCACTCGTGGACGTATCGCGCCATATGCAGGATCGCATCAACAAGCACAAGTCTGATGCAGAAAGGATACTCGACTATTGCGAGTTGCATTTGGACCTTCAGACAGGCTCACTGCGTGTTCGATTCCCTTCCTTCCAGCAACTTTTTCCATTTTCGACAACCCAACACACTCAGTCGGAATTGACACGTGCCAAGAACGATGCAGTCTATCTCCTTGCCCGTGTTGGTCAGATGATCGCACCAAGGGACACCCCACCACTCGGGGAACTTGCAGCCACGGTTGAGAATATCTGGCCTGAGTTCTCCGAGCTCCAAGACACTGATTCCCAGCGAGCCGCATTCACTGGTAACAGGGAGAATTACTGTATCTATGGCATTTGGTGGCGTAAGTTGAAAACGCCCAACCCAAAAAACTCCAGCAACCCGGAATGGCTCCTTACACGTCAGCCCATGGAACATCACAGACCCGGTGCACCCTCGATGAATCTGAGCTACCCGCCTTCGCACGTTCTTCCTCTCACACAGGATATCTCACCTACTTATGCGGAAGATCACACTCAGAATTTTCAGCTTTTCGATGGCCGCTGGTGGATTTACCTCAGGAATCACAGCACAGAGACTCTAGTCTTACGCCTTCTGACCAAGGAAGACCTGGCTCGATTCCAGTCATTGCACGTTGCGAAGCGTAGCGGTTCAGAGCGCTTCATCGCCACCGCCCTATCGATGCTGAAGCCTCCAGATCTGCGTCTCAGCTTGCCAGCTGTGTTTCGGCGCGATGCAGTCACCAAGAAGGAGGCCCTGGTCGGTTTGCCAACGCTAAACGTCAGTGTTGGTCAGCTTGGGTATCCATCTGACGTCTGCGAGTGGCAAGTGCATTACAAAAAGATCGACTTGGCTCCTCCAGTTCTTGCGGATGTCGTTGTTCCTGGTATCACGCACGCAATGATCGAGAAGGAGCTGGCGAAGTTTGGGCCGAAAGCAAGAAAATCCGAGAAGAAGATGGTGAAGAGGAAGATCGAGCTAACTGCTGATGGGAACGCAAGACCAAGAAGTACTGCCCAATTATCAGAGGCCCAGCATACATTCAGAGAATCGTCCTTGTCCGCGGCCACAGACTGGCGGAAAGAACAGAAGACCATACCTCTTGTCCCTGTTGCCGAGTCCAAACGGCACGGAAGGTCTGAGAAGAGGGATGGCGGTGGATATAACATTAAGTGGGAAGACTTTAAAGATCGGTTCTAACGGCCTGAATGTAAAGACTTCATCCATGTCTAGTAGTCGAATCCACACCACCTGGTCCGCGACAAAGAGCTGTGAGAGGCCTTGATCCGCGTTCGAAAGTCTGCGCTAAGTGATGCGTAGATGGTAGAGCCTAGTCAACAAGTCTTAGACTCTCCACAAAGCTCGCTCACTGTATGTTGTTGCTTGATCCAGGCTGTTCTCTTGCAGAAATTGGGCATGTTCAGAGATACAACGCCGAGATACTCTTTGTAGATAGATTGACGGTTTATATGCAGGTCGCAAGATGGTAGCAACTTGCAAACGTGACAGAGACCCACATTGGCGTACGGTTTGCGGTTACAACAACTGCTCCGATGCCTGCCCCACCGGAGGCCGGAGATAACGAAATGCGGGGAAGTACACAGTCGAACGCGGGAGGAAGCAACGGTCACACATTATTCGCTGACTCGGACCATAACATCAACCTCGGTGCACCAAATTACCCCGTTCGAGGACTGGTGAGCAACGATGTATCGTCACTCGGCTGCTTGCAGTGCTCTTCGAGCCACCTCGTTATTATCCAGGGTGCTTTTGGATGAAGGTCCTTTGTAATTCCACTCTAGAGTAAAGGAAAGTTCACATAAGACTGAGGCAGCTTTAGAGATGGCTTGTAAGGTACCTTCCGCGGTAATGAATCAGCAGCTAATCGTGACTTCCAGTAATCGCAGCAGGAGCTGCCGGCACAGCAGCCGTCGCCGCCTACCTCAACGCCAAATTCCACATCCTCTACGACCTACAACATGCTCGCGGCGGTCTCGCTCCCACCCAAGACTTGCTGGACTTCATGACAGACCGCGTCCTGAAAAAACGAGTCCTGACATACCATATCTGGGAAGACCAAGCACTGCGAAACCGCCCGAACCACCCGTTCCTGATCTTCGAGGGCAAAACATGGACATACCGGGAGTTCTTCGATGCGATTACTCGGGTGGGCAATTGGCTTATGAACGATCTGGGGGTAAAGGTTGGAGAAGTCGTTGCGATTGATGGGGGAAACAGTCCGGAGTATCTGATGCTGTGGTTTGCGCTGGATGCGATTGGGGCGAGCATAAGTTATATCAATTGGAATCTTACAGGTACCGGGCTTATACACTGTGCGAAGGTCGGTAACATTCTGCTATCGTGGAAATGTTGGCTGATTTCTGTTTAGCTGTGCGAGGCCAAACACATCATCGCAGATACCGACGTTAAGAGCAACGTCGAAGCCAGTCGAACAGAGCTCGAAGCTCTCGGTCTGACAATTCACTACTACGATCCAACATTCCTCGCCTCACTGCCCGATTCAACCCCAATACCCGAATCTCGCCGCTCAGAGATCAGTATTGAATCCGTCCGCGGCCTAATCTACACCTCAGGCACCACCGGCCTCCCAAAAGGCGTAGTGATGACAACCGGCCGCGAACTCCTCGTTGGCCACACAACAGCCAAATACCTCGGCCTCAAACCCTCGGACAGAATGTACACATGCATGCCGCTCTATCACGGTGCCGCACACGGTCTCTGCGTCACGCCTTGCATCCACGCCGGCGCCACCATCGTCTTGGGTCGACGCTTCTCGCACAAGACGTTCTGGCCTGAAGTCGCAGCCTCAGGTGCAAACCACATCCAGTATGTCGGCGAGCTGTGTAGATACCTGCTCAACGGGCCTCCGAACCCGTACGAGCGCAAACACAACGTCCAAATTGCGTGGGGCAACGGCATGCGGCCAGATGTGTGGGAGCCATTTCGTGAGCGATTCAACATATCGATCATCAACGAGCTCTATGCTGCTACCGACGGGCTGGGTGCGACGTTTAATCGGAACGCTGGACCTTTCACGGCGCATACAATCGGACTTCGAGGACTGATATGGAACTGGCGCTTCCGCAACGAGGAAGTGCGGGTGAAAATGGATGTCGATACTGAAGATATCATGCGAGATGCAAATGGATTCGCAATCCGCTGTGGTACAAACGAGCCAGGGCAGGTGTTGCATCGATTGACTCCAGAAACGCTTCCCGGAGTACCGGGATACTACAACAACGAGAGTGCAACGGAGAAGAGGCGGATAACGGATGTGTTCCAGAAAGGCGATATGCGAGTCTACTCTTACTCTAAAGGCCCGTGAAATTCTCAGCTGACAGTGTCTATAGGTGGTTCAAGTCCGGCGACATGATGCGGCAAGACAGCCATGGCCGCGTGTTCTTCGTCGACAGATTAGGCGACACATTCCGCTGGAAGTCCGAAAATGTATCCACCAACGAAGTCGCTGATATGGTCGGCAAGTTCCCACAGATCGCCGAGACAAATGTCTATGGTGTGCAAGTCCCAGGCTACGATGGGCGTGCAGGCGCAGCATCTATAGTCATGGCAGAAGGCGTGACAGAGTCGGTCTTTGACTTCCAGGCACTAGCGAAACACGCTCGTGCTGTGTTGCCGGGATACGCTATTCCACTGTTTCTCAGGGTGACGCCTGCGTTGGAGTACACGGGGACGATGAAGATACAGAAGGGGAGGTTGAAGACGGAGGGCGTGGATCCTGACAAGATCACGGGCGATGATAAGCTTTATTGGCTACCACCGAGTAGTGATCGGTATCAGCCTTTCGGGAGGAAGGATTGGGAAGGCATCAAGAACAAGAGCGTAAGGTTGACATAGATCTGAACGAAGACATAGCATCTAGTCGGAAACTGAACGAAGATCGAAGAAGTCCAGAAGGCTGCAGTAGGCGGGTAAAAAATGCACAACCCGAGGCCGAGAGGACATCACTATCACGTAGCGCGACGAGATGTGTACTGCATGGTAAGATGTGAGTGACCTATGTGTAAATGCTAAGTTGGTCATGTATGCAGTGCTTCAATGACACATACTGGATATCAGAACGCCAGTCAGATATAGCCGCCTTAACCCGAATACCCATACACCACGCTATGCAAATCCAAAAACGACGTAATAATCACTTCTGCTTCAAAGCTTGACTTTCTTGACAGGCTTCGTCTCCCCAGCATCGTCCTTCTTGCGCTTGAAGATGCTCTGGCTTTTCATCTGCCCGAGCCCAGCCTTATTTGGAGGCGCAGCCTTCGTCTTCAGACCAAAACTCAGCTTCACCGGCGCCGCAGCTACCGCTGGCTCCTCCCCATCCTTCTTCTCTTCCTCGGGGGGTGAGTCGGCCTGCTTCTCTTCAATCGGCGAATCGCCCTCAGCGGGTGGTGTAGGGTTCTGCTTCGGTTGAGCAGCCGCAGCGGCAGCCGCTCTCTTCGCCTCAATAGCCTTCTTAGCCTCTGCCTCCTCCGCCGCGCGCTTCGCCATCTTCTTCAGCATCTTGTCCTCGCCGGCACCGCTGCGCGCCTCGGCAGCTTCCTGTGCAGCGATCTCCTCTTTGCGCTTCACTGCTGCGATACTGGTGTCGCGCCACGCAATCATCAGCCCGTCCTTCTCGTCCTCCTTGACATGACAAATGCCCTCTCTCCCAAGGTGCTTGGTGAACTCAGACAAGCTCGGCCACTTGGTCGCGTTCATATGCACATGCTCCTTATCGCGAATATACTCATTATAAAACTTGTTCGCGGAAATCCACTTCTCGTTGTGTGCTGTGCGCAGCAGGGCGACGAAATCGCGCTGGAAGTCGTTGCTGAACTGGTTGATGAACTTGCGCGGATCTTCGCCGACAACCTGCATTTGGCGGACGTGCGACTCGGATTGGACGTGGCATTTGAAGCCGTTGGCGTCGCGGCATTGCTTTTGGCAGATCTCGCACCACCAGCGCAGACGCTGCAGGCCCTTGGATTTCATCTTGTTGGCGACCCATTTTGTGCTGCCTGCTTCGGCTTTGCCCATTTTGAAAAGTGTACGCCGGCGCGGCTTTGGTTTGCGATATTCGCGGGTGCGAGAGGTATTCCGACTTGGTATGTGGTGAAAAGGCGACTTGACGGTGGTGTGAGGTTTCGAGATCGCTGCATTGAATGTTGGATTGTGGAGTTCATAGGGCTGAGCTAAGTCAGCAACGCCACCGCGCTAGGCCGCGACGAGCTCAGCAGTTGCGCACGTGCCGTTCTCTTCCAATACGAATCATTGCCATTATTTCGATAATCCTTTCCAAGATACTGTACATCTACATGTCTCACTTACAATACTATACAAGTGACGAAGGAGCTTCTGCTGTGTCGAAGCTGGCCAGTCGGTGTTTCGTACTCCGAGCACTGTCATGTAAAGGGGGCAGGCGTATTGTAGACGGCTCTTCATGCTCTGTTTCTACTGGTATGGCAATATCTGCGAGAGATCGCGAGGTTGGTATGCCCAAGTCGTTCTCGGAGTCGTATTTGACTCGGTGATCTTGTCGAATTTGGCTACTGGCATCAGAAACCTCAATGAGCCGCAAACCAGACAAGGCCTCGTACCTCGAGTTTGCCCACTCTCAAATCAGGTCCGACACAGGGCCAGATCAAGGACTGTCACCGAGCAGCGCAAGTCGCTTGTGATTCTCGAGTCTCCGCTCTGTGTCTCCAAACGCAAGTGTAGAGTTTTGGCTTCTTCGCGAGCCAACTTGTCGATCAATTTTGGTTGTTGACAATACAGGCTGTGCTACAGGAAGGCGCGATGGCCACGCCCGCGAATCTCCACAACATGGCGCGCGATGTAGAGCAGTTATACATTTTCACTTGAGACTCGGCGCAGACGAAAAGCTTTATGAGAATGAGCGCAGTCATGGTGTTGAGAGAAGTATTAAATCTTATATTTCAGAGCTGCCTGCCTGTTAGGCTCGACATAGTCTAGGCGTGAGCAACAAGTTCGCCCAAACAAATACTCCATGCACGCTCCGCAAACGTTACTCTTTGTCTAGCCATGATCCATAAGCTCCTATGTTACAAATTGCACGCTTAACCAGAGAACTCCTTGATGTCCGTTGTCTTGCCAGGGACAAGCGCCAAAGGCACGATACCAGATACGTGCATCTCGGGGCCGTAGACGTGCATGTTGAGGCCGAGCTCCTGGCCGACGTTCTTGATGTTCTTAAGACCCTCCTGGTAGTTGGGACCAGCACGACGGATCCAGATCTGGACCTTGTGCTCGTTGAGAGAAGGAGCGACTTCCCTCAGGGCGCGGATGACACCCTTGAAGGTCGAGGCAACGTTGGTGAAGTTGGCAATACCACCACCAATGAACAGAACCTTGCCCTCAGGGTGCTGAGGAGCACGGAGCATGAGGTCAAGAACTGTTCGTGCGTAGTGGAAGGTCTGTGTCTCTGTGGGAGCACCAGAGTATTCACCGTAGTTGGCGAGCTCACCGGCGAATCCAGCAGATGCGATGGCATCAGCGTACACGACGGAAGCGCCACCACCGGCAACGAGAGTCCAGACACGGCCAGTGGCGTTCAGGATGGTAAGCTTGAGGGATGCACCAGTCTTAGCATCCATCTCGGCGATGTAAGCCTCCTCCTTGCTCATCTCACGACCGAAAGGAGCAGGGAATTCCATTGGGGGACCGACGTCAACGGTGGTCTTAGTCTCCTTGGAAGGAGCAACTGGGATGCCGAGAGCAGTTGCGCTGCGAGCGATAGCCCACTTAGCACCGCACTCGAACTCAGCAGTCTGGTCGAGCTTAGCAGCAAGATCGAGGAAGTGAACCTCGGCCGAGGTCTTGTCCTCGTTGGGGATAACGACGAGAGGGTTGATCTCGAGGTAACTGCAGGGCTGGTCAGTGACGATAATACTTTATGGATGGTGAACAACTTACGTGAACTGGCAGTCAACGTAGACGGCGTACAGCCTCGAGATGAAGTCAACGAGGACATTGTGGACACCCTGAGGAACCTTCTTCAGGAGAGCGGCGGCGATCTCCTCGTTCGAGGGGAACTCCTTGAGGTCGACAGGAATGAGAAGCTTCTCAGCCTTCTCGTCAACATCACCAACATCAACACCACCCTCGTGGGTGAAGAGGATCCAATCACCCTAAAGCGGGACCGTCAGCAAAAGACCGCGACATGATTGGTGCAAGCGTGCAGTAGTCGCAAGTGAAATGAGCCGCAACACCAGTGCAGCAATATTAAGAAAACAAAAAGGGCAAGAACCCAGGGATAATTGACATGTGAAAGGAACGTGCGTATCGCATGAAGCAGAAGTGGGTCGGTGTTGGTTTCCCTTCGTCCGGCCGGCCGTCAAACAAAACCAGGCAGTGCGCCCGTGTGCTTTCGAACCAACCGGTCGCTCCCACTTTCGCTGCAGCTTTCCGCCAAAGTGATCGTGTACGAACATGTCTTCTGCTCAATTGCAGCTGCCGAACGCAAGAGCCTTGCCCTGAACGCCCTGACCTCGACTGCGAACCAAAGAACATGAAAGATGTGGAAAAAATAGAAAGAGACGTACCTCGCGCACGGAGTTGATGTTGATGTAGTACTCAGTGTCCTGGGGGTGAGGAACGAAGGGCTCGACCAGGAACTGCCTCAGGACACCGTCGACTGTCTCGACCTTCTGTGCCTTGCCTGCCCTCGCCTCAATCCACTCACGGGCCTCCGCCCAGGGCTTGTTCAGGGCCAAAAGACCGCTCTTGCCTCGCCTCTTGATCAACTGATCTGGCTTTGCGACGAACTTGGCTCCAGGAGCCAGAAGCCACGGGTATGTGGCCTCGGCCTGGTCGAGCACGCCCTTGATGTCGGCATCAGCTGCGAAGTACAGCGACGCAAGCTTGGGAGGAGGATTGTGTGTCGAGGATGCAGGCAGAGGAGTGGGCTTGATGACAGGGGCGCGGGTGAGGTGGTAGTTGAGGATGGCCTTGCCGTCGGCCTCGAGGATGGATTTGGCAGACATGGTGGTTGTGTGTCAAATGTCAAGAATCGAACTGCAGCAGCGGGTGAGTGGGCAGCTCGAGTGAAGACGGTGGGAAGAATCAATGGACAACAAAAAGAGCAGCGGCAGGCGCAGCGAAGATTCAGGAACACGCGGTGTGGACACCCGACGACAATTCCGAGACGACGACGGCGCTACGGCTGGGCCTTATGAGGAAGAGCGAGGATCGGGAAGAGGTGTGGAGTGGAGGGGGACCGCAGAGGAAGAGCGCAGGCCGGGCCCGGGGTGATGAGACGTACCTATATCGTGTTGGGGAGAATGCACAGCAACAGCAAGGGATGGACGTGAAGTGCAAGAGGGTTGAAGATGGGCAATTGGGGCGTCAGACGGCTGCTGAGGGGTTGAGCTCAGTAATTGGGAGCAGCGGACAGCGGACAGCGGTCTGATGTTTTTTTGCGTTGAGTCTGTTTCGGGGTCTGGCAGGGTGAGCTGCAGGACTAAACACGGATCCACACCGCCTAGCGCCATGCCCCTCACTAGACGGTGCTAGGGCCCAGGGGATATTGACGGCCGCGTTGCGAGGCGTGAGGGCTGCAATGCAGCTCGCGAGCCCCCAACGGACCCCCAAATCGCTGAATATCCTCGCAAGCACCGCATCGCCAGGCTGCCGGCCCCCCAGCAGAGATATCAACAGCGTGCTGACACCATCGCACCTCCAATTGGAGCCAGTGAGCGCTGCATTGTCCCCGCTGCCGAGCTGCGAAAGGCGGTCATACAAGGTACACGGCTCCTCACCGCCCGATAGCGCCGCGCACCGGCGTTAGCCCCAACAACGCAAACGCAGAGCAGGGACCTCAACACCGCCGAAAAGAAACACAGGAGGGCCCATCATTTCTTCGGGAATTCTCGCCAGCTCGCCCAGCTTCGCAACCTCTTCCTCTTTCATCCCAAGCCGCCCTCATTGTTGTGTCCGCGCTCTGGCACACCATCCATAAGGTGAGAACCCTTCCAGTCCCCTCCGCGATATTGTCTTTGTCTCATCCCACTGCACCTGCACTTGCTGCGTGTAGCTATTTTCTTCCCGGCGCCCACACCACGCCCTCACGTCAGACAGGCACTGCCATTCAATTGACGCTGCCGTTATCTGCAATTGCTGCACAGTCTCCAGAACTGACACTGTCCTCTTATTAGACTTTCTTTAACCCTCACCTCAATTGACACACGACCGGCCACGATGCCTTCCGCCGCGCCTGTCAATGGCTCTGCCCCCAACCAAGCAGGCACCTCCACCAGCGAGGGCGTGTCTGCCAACGACAACATCCGTCGTTTCGAGGCTCCCAGCCGTGCGCTGACTCCCCCGCCCTCGCACACTCTCTTCCACCCCAAGACACGATGCTTCGTATAGTAAGGACCCCGCTACAGCTCAGAGTAGAACTTCCAGCTAACAACGAATAGCGGTCTGCAGCCCCGTGCCGTGCAGGGCATGCTCGACTTCGACTTCATCTGCAAGCGCAAGCAGCCCTCTGTTGCAGGTATCATCTACACATTCGGCGGCCAGTTCGTCAGCAAAATGTACGTGCCAAGCTATTGCTCCCCCGCGTGCAATTGCAGTGCTAACTGAAGCTGCAGGTACTGGGGAACCAGCGAAACTCTGCTGCCCGTCTACCAGTCCGTAGAGAAGGCCATGGCCAAGCACAGCGACGTTGACACCGTTGTCAACTTTGCCTCGTCCCGCTCCGTCTTCCAGTCCACCATGGAGCTCCTCGAGTACCCTCAGATCAAGTCGATTGCCATCATTGCTGAGGGTGTCCCCGAGCGCCGCGCTCGTGAGATCCTGCACGTTGCCCAGAAGAAGGGTGTTACCATCATCGGTCCTGCTACCGTTGGTGGTATCAAGCCCGGTGCGTTCAAGATTGGTAACACTGGTGGTATGATGGACAACATCGTTGCTTCCAAGCTCTACCGCCCCGGCTCCGTTTCTTACGTCTCCAAGTCCGGAGGTATGTCCAACGAGCTGAACAACATCATTGCCAACACCACAGACGGTGTGCTCGAGGGTGTTGCCATTGGTGGTGACAGGTACCCCGGTACCACTTTCATCGACCACGCTCTCCGATACCAGGCCGACCCCGACTGCAAGATCATTGTCATTCTCGGTGAAGTCGGTGGTGTTGAGGAGTACCGCGTCATCGAGGCCGTCAAGTCTGGCCAGATCACCAAGCCCATCGTTGCTTGGGCCATCGGTACCGTTGCCGGTATGCTGAAGACCGAAGTCCAGTTCGGTCACGCTGGTTCTTTCGCCAACTCTCAGCTCGAGACTGCGACCACCAAGAACAAGTCTATGCGCGAGGCTGGTATCTATGTTCCCGAGACCTTCGAGGAGATGCCCGAGACTCTCGCTCAGGTCTACCAGAAGCTCGTCAAGGACGGCACGATCAAGCCCAAGCCCGAGCCCGTTGTTCCTAAGATCCCCATTGACTACTCGTGGGCGCAGGAGCTTGGTCTCATCCGAAAGCCCGCTGCTTTCATTTCCACCATCTCCGACGACCGTGGCCAGGAGCTGCTGTACGCTGGCATGCCCATTTCCGATGTCTTCAGGGAAGAGATCGGTATCGGTGGTGTCATGTCACTCCTGTGGTTCCGTCGCCGCCTGCCCAACTACGCCAGCCGTTTCCTCGAGATGGTGCTTATGTTGACTGCTGATCACGGTCCCGCTGTGTCTGGTGCCATGAACACCATTATCACCACCCGTGCTGGCAAGGACCTGATCTCTGCGCTCGTCTCTGGTCTGTTGACCATTGGTTCGCGATTCGGTGGTGCCCTCGACGGCGCCGCTGAGGAGTTCAGCAAGGCTTTCGACAAGGGTCTCAGCCCCCGTGACTTCGTCGACACCATGAGGAAGGAGAACAAGCTGAGTAAGTCACGCGTAAACTTGTTTCACATTTGCAATTTCTGACGACCCCACAGTCCCCGGTATCGGCCACAGGATCAAGTCCCGCAACAACCCCGATCTCCGTGTCGAGCTCGTCAAGGAGTACGTCAAGAAGAACTTCCCCAGCACAAAGCTGCTCGACTACGCCCTCGCTGTCGAGAGCGTCACAACATCGAAGAAGGACAACCTCATTCTCAACGTCGACGGCTGCATTGCTGTCTGCTTCGTTGACCTCGTCCGCAACGGTGGTGCTTTCACCAACGAGGAGGCTGAGGATTACCTCAAGATGGGTGTCCTCAACGGTCTGTTCGTGCTTGGTCGCTCGATCGGTCTGATTGCCCACTTCCTCGACCAGAAGAGGCTCAGGACTGGTCTCTACAGGCATCCCTGGGATGACATCACCTACCTCCTGCCTTCCCTGCAGCAGGGTGGTGCCCCAGGTGCTGAGGGTCGTGTTGAGGTTACCTTGTAGATTGACGAAACGGATCGGATAAAAGGAAGGTTACATGCAGTTCTGGTCGCTTGATGTTTGACCTGAACAGGCGTTCTGAGCGTGCTAGACAAGTTCTTTACACAGAATTGTGGGATTTGTAGCAATATCCGCTAGCTGTGGGCGGAGATACAATATTTTAATGCCATACGACGACTACACGTACAAACTACTTCTTTCTCCATACAAACGTGAACATAATGCTGAGGGTTGGACTTATCGAAGCAGAGTTACAGCCCTGCTGAGGCTGCGGTCCAGCGGGACTATGTTCAGATTATCGTTTCATTCACACTTTGACTCTCGTGTAGGTATCTGAACCTGGAGTGGAGCATTCTGACACACGTTAACTCCAGCGTGCAGGAGTTGAGTCGTGTTCTGGCCATTGTCTCTGCATGCTCAGCTGCGGCACGCCATCAAGCCAGATGAAGCTGAAGAGCAACCCCGCCCTTCCTGCCGAGTGCTTACGATTGGAACTGCAATGTTTGAAAAGACGACATGAGCGTGGTGATGGTGTGTTGGAAGACAGCTGAGCGGAGTGGAAGTCCAGGGCGTCTTGCTGATCCCGCTAAGATCTGAGATTTACGTCTGATTGGTCACAGATCGTATGCTGGTGAAGGAAACAGAAGGTGCAGCCGGAAGGGGAGCAGACGCAGACGCAGTAACTACGCGTTCCTCCCGCTCTTCTTCTACCATTTTTTGGTACGACAAGTGGGGTGCATTAGTGGCAAAGTTTAGATACTTTGACACGGATCTTGTAGCTGATGCTCGCAACAGTCCCTTTTCTCATCACGACTCGAACGGAATGCACATATCATCTTCGTATAATGCCGCTACAGTCCAGAACCTTGTTTTGTACGTGTTCATGAATCTCTCGTCCCCGATGGAAGCATATCTTGCGGCCGGCGAGATAGTGTCGGTGAAGGTGATAATAGCGACCTGCGCGTAAGGGCTTTCCCGCACATCGCGCCCCAGCTGTATGTTTCAGCTCCATTGCGCCCCAGCTAGCCACAGATTTGAGGACAGACCAAGATTGGTTTGTCAGCCCAGAGCTTCACTCAACAACATCATCCTCGCTTGTCTGCAGTTGTGAGTGGCCATTCGACAATGTCGATCGAACTTACCGTACTTCAACCAGCTCTGACATGAAAAGCCCTCGCGGTGAGTTTCTGCAGCAAACAGTCATGTGGGTGTTGATACGAAGCTCAACTGAAGCCAACACCAAGAGCCGATAGCTGAGAGCTGTCAACGAGCGGGGGGCGCATACGACAGTAAGATCGAGAGAGCAGTATACCGATGAGCAACACTTTTCCAGCTTGCCAAAACCCTCAGTTGGAGCAAGCCATCAGCACGACGAGGTCTTGTAGATAGAGTATAAAAGTCCGTGCTCACCTCGAACAAACATCGTCCATCAGCGCAACTCAGTAATATCCACACTCAATCATCCATAAATACTACTCTGCTTCTTCACTTCGAGAAACCTCATCCAAACGCACCATGTCCAACACCGTCCAAATCCAAGTCGAGAACCGCAACACTGACGGCAGCCCCAACGAACCGAACAGCTTCGGCCGACTGACCCTCGATGTCGGCCAATCCAAAACCTTCAAGCAATTGACCAACAAGGAGAAGGTTGTCGCTACTCATGTCATACTCAACACGGAAGGCTATAAGCTCACTATCAAGTCGGCTGATGGCGCGAGTGCCAGCACCGTGAGTGTGAACGGCAACGGAACACCCTCTGCGGTCAAGAATGGTGATAAGGTCGATATCGCGAATTGGTCTGTTACTGCGAGCAAGGTCTGAAGTGACAGGTTGTGGTAGCTTGTAGTGACAGAGAATGAATGCCTTCCGTCATACGTGTTTGCAATATCATCGCCTTGTTCTGTGACATTGGTCACGCCCAACTCCTTCCATGATAGTGCCAAGTAATTCAGATCTGCCGATATACCCCACGCTATTTCTCGTCTACATCTCGGCTACAATCAGAGCATGTTGAAGATGCATTAGTTCCTCCACCCAGAGATCCGAGCTGTGGTTCAGCTGCTGTCCCGCACATTCAGCTGCAGCGTGGCCTTCAGCTAGCCATTCGACTTAATAGAAACCTAGAACTGAAAGGGACTGTACGAGAGGTATATAAGTATATGAAGACATCGTCTGAGATATCCATCTCTACATAACTCATAAGTCTTACCTACTAGAAACTCATCCATAAACCAAGTCTTCGTTCTTACGATAGTCGTTCAATCGCAATGAGCGATCCCAGGAAGGTCGATTCAATCAAGGTCTTCGTCGAGAACCGCAGAACCGATGGCTCACCAGGCGAACCGAATAACTTCTCTGTAGACATGAAGACAGACAAGCTCTTCAACTTCGGGGCCGGACAATCTGAACAAGCCTTGATCGACAGGAAGACGATACTCGCAACCCATATCTCGCACAACAACCCCAATTACAGCCTTTCAATTGCTGCAACGTCCGGAAACGCCAAAAAAGGTGGTCCGCCTGGTTCCATTCAAGGAAACGGAACGCCTGTGCCGCTTGATGGGGGCGATAAGGTCGATATCGTACAGTGGACTGTCATATTGAACCCGAGGTTTTGAGGGTAGACATAAGCATTACAGCCACACTACAACAGAGGAGAGAATATGTGAAGTTTATCACCATCGAGTAACATGTCGTCCTGATATGATAATTCACGAGTTGTCCTGATTTGTTCTCAATATGCCGGCCGTCCAGTATGTCCCACTTACACGCCGTCCATACAGCTGTTCAGCTCTCGCAGCCCGGTCGGCACACAACATCGCAGCCACAACAGCGAAACAGGACTCGTGCGCATTTCGACGCAGGTACACCCGGGCTGCAAGGGTTGCACTGCATGTTGTTTCGCGTGCCTGGCATTTGTAGAATGCTGCACTATCGAATTGTACCACGGAACGTCACGACTGCGAGGGAACACTTGGAACCACGGGAATGCGCCCGAGACTGCTTGCGGGCGGGTGTAAGCTAGAGCGCATAAGATTTAGTGTGGTATTTGGGGTAGCCGGGAGGAGGACCGATACCAGCCTCCTCGATTTATCAATCTTACCGTTTTCCTACCTCATATATTATCATTGGAAATGGAGTTTGGTTGACAGCGAAAGAAGCACGCATCACAGCTGAGCAGCATGCATGTGCGTTGCACGCGGCTTAATTTTCCTGCGGTGCAACCGTGAGGAACGCAGACTTTCTATTTGCGTCGCGTGGAGCTCAGCTCGTCAACCTCGTTTTTGATTGCGGCCCGTTCGCTTATGGATACGACAGATGCGAGCGTGGTGCCGTGATGGCTGCAGGTGGTGAGCAAGGCACAGGACTATTCTGAGAGCAGGCTCTTGCTGTGCGATCGAAGATACCAATAAGTCTCAAGCCTCCGCGCTCTGCAAGATGATGGATGGCGTGAACTATGGCGGGAGCGTGACTTGGTGGGCTGCAGCTGGTTAAAGCTACCCCGCGTAAGCGACAGGTGCAAGCTCAAAGCTCTAGGAGCTCGTGAAGCTCGTGAAGCTCTTTTTCCTTCATACAATGGGCAAAGCAGGTGCAAAAGAGAGACGGCGCAAACAGCTGCATGTCCTTACCACTCTCGCAACAGGTAAGCTCTACAAGGTGTATCTACAGCTACTGCACGACTACACGGAGGTACGAGCCTTTAGCGCTCCACGTCCGATGAGATCATACAAGACGGGCCTAAGCTCGCCAGGCGTGCTCTTTGTGCTGGCAGTCAGCTTCCAAGCCGTAAGCCTAGATTGCTGCATGCGAGCTCGTGGTCTACCAATGGATAAGTAGTCGCATTCCGTCCTGTTCCTGGCCGTCAGCCTTGTGCTATATTTCCTTCAGACTCCAGCAGCCGTCGTCTTGCGGTCTCTCACACTACGGACTAACCACCATGTTCGCGCTCTCGCTGACAGTCTTGGCCTTGGCCTGGCTTGTCGCTGCCGATACTGACGTCTACCACCCTCATGGCGCGTTCGCATTTATTCGGTCTGGAGAGCGCACTCCGGCTCTGACAGGTGACACCCAAGTTTTGACCGCGGTTGGTGCACAGCAGATGTACGAACTGGGTCAGAGCTTGAGGGCGAGATGGATCGACAGCGACGGCAATGCTAGGATGGGTAGACAGAACATCGCAAACATGTCAGTCGACATCCTAAACAATGACCAAATCTCTGTGCAGACATTGGACAAAGAATACCTGGTGGCCTCGGCGCAAGCTTTCATGCAGGGCATGTACCCTCCAAATACGCTCGGCAATTCGACAGGACTCGGTGACGCAACAGGATTACTGGCGGATGGCACGACAATTCAAGCTCCTCTGAATGGATACCAATATGCGACTGTTCATTCGTTCAACGAGTATGCCTACAACTCGATCTACATAGCTGGAACTCAGAACTGTCCTGCCGCGAAGGTGGAATCCCTGCAATACACAGTATCAGATGATTTCAAGACCACCAAAGCTATCAGCAAGGAGACCTACGACCTGTTGCAGACCAGCTGGTTCCAGGGCCATTTGTTGGATGACCAAGTGTAAGCCAGACTAGCAGTTCTTTCCAAAGTACCAGAACTGACAGCAATATAGAAATTATGACCACTCCCTCGACATCTGGGACTGGCTCTCATACCAATACACCCACAATCGAACTATCTACGAGAGACTCACAGGCAACCCTGTGTACACCGGGGTCTACAATGCGACTCGATATTACGCAGACGAATACGCGTGGAACTTCTGGGGCAACACCGCATCCTCGAATAACGACACAGACACCCAGGCCATCGGCGGTATGACTCTTGCCAAACAGATACTGTTCCAACTCCAAAACCTTGTCATTGACCGCAAGAACCACAGCACATCAACACCTGGTTCATCCCAGCCTCTCAACATCCTCTTTGGCGAAAAAGATCCCATGATATCTCTTATGAGCCTGATGCTCATGGACGCCCGCGATAACAACTTCCGTGCCATCCCACCCTACGCCTCCGCTATGATCTTCGAGCTCTTTTCCACCGGCTCCAATGACACCTTTCCCACCAACGAGGATGATCTATGGGTGCAATTCTACTACCACAACGGCACCACGGACTACAAAGGCCAGCTCACTGCATTCCCTATGTTCACTCACGGACCTAGTCAGACGCAAATGAAGTGGAGTGATTTTCAGATGATGTTTGAGGAGATCACGATGCCCACGCTTCCTGAGTGGTGTGCGACATGCAGTTCACCCGCGCTGTTCTGTACAGGTGTGGATTCGGACACGATTCTTGTCACGAACCCCAAGTCGCAGAGTAACAGCAACGGACACGCGGTCTCGCCAGCTGTTGCTGGTGTTATTGGTGCAGTAGTCACGCTTGCTGTTGCAGGTCTGCTGTTTGCGCTCGCGATGCTGGCGGGTGGAGTACGCCTCCATCGCGTGCAGCGCCGTCCGAAGTCTGAGCTAGGCGGCTTCAAGGGCTCGAGCAAGCTGGCTTCCGATCCTGATGTGGCTAATCTGTCGAAGGGCGGCGCGATGCCGGCGGGCATTGTGAGCTTTGGTGCAACGAACACCACTGATCCTAGGACAAGACACGAGAGAGTCGGCAGCTGGGAGCTTAGGCAGAAAGAGTTCGGAAAGGATATTGGCGATGAATTTCCAAGTCCGAGGGAGAGCTTCGACCATATCGATGCTATGACGAGCAAACCGGTGCAGCCAAGAGAGAGCGTGTGAAAAGCTTGAGAGGGGCATGGTTTTCTTATAGTCTCTACGAAACGATGTTTACGAATTGGGTTTTGGATGGGCACACGGACTGGATTGGGACCTGGACTTTCGCTTCGATACGATCATGATACCCGGCTTTCGAGCCTTCCTGTTTCCTACTTCAGTTGCACGACACTCTTTTGACGATACAATCGATACGATTTCTCCAAAACCTGTGCGTCCTTGTGTAATTCCATGCACCTCAGGGTCCCCTCCACTCTCACCTTCACTTCGGGTTCGATCAAGCCGTTTAGTGAACCGTTGCGCCCAACCCCGCGTCCGCCTTGGTGCTCCGTTCATACACACGCTTGCTTCCAGTGTGTACATGTACGCCAAACACTATCATCGCTTCATTAGATCACCTCAGGGTGCGTATTTCAATGATATAACACTTACACCCTACGATCCACGACAGAGCAGTTCAGCTCTGGCGTGTGCTCCGGTCTGCCTAGCACGGGAGTTGACACTGAAGGAGCGATGCAAGCCAGGCGGCTGTGTCGGGTGATTTGAGAGTTGTGCGTTCGAATCGCACCGTGTCCATACTTTTTGTCTGCTTTTGTTTGCTGTCTGCGCTGGGTGCTTCGTCAGTGCACATTCACTCCTGCTGCTGGACTTACAGCTGTTGACTTTCTATTGCGATGTATACTTCTCGCAACATGCTAATAGCAACTCTGCTTCCTGTAGATTGAGATCGAGGTCATGCATGTTTAGGTGATAAAGTCGCAGTCTCGAACACTTATAAACACTATCATACTTCTGAAAATCGGGTTGCTCCTAACACCCATCTCAGGACCAAGTCTTTCTCTGGGACATTATGAGTTATGCCGCTATCCAACCAATCTTCCTAGACTTGACCTCATGGAAGAGTTTATGTAGAGCTTCCACAACACTCTTCTCGCTCGTGAAACTCGCAACGAACGTAGGGTAGCCCGAGATAATGTCGGTATACGGTACCCACTCATAGTAGTTGAGCTGCGCAACAAATGCAGATCTATCTCCCAGATGAACGATTTTGGACTTGCCCTTGAGACAAGGGTGAACCGTTTGACTGTGGATGTCCTTTGTAACTGCTCGCATAAGCAGCTCCTGGTGTGAAGTCAGTGTCTAGTGAAAGCAAGTTCTGACTAAAGCATACCTACGATCTTATCATGTAGATCTTTGGCAATTGCGAGTTGGTCGTGAGGTAGACCTTCTATGGCTCTGTACGTACCTGACATGCTATTAATTGTTGCAAACTAAATCAGTTGTAGAACTTATTGGGAAACAGGGGAAACCAAATACAGCGCGTGGAAGGTGTTATAATGAGCTGTAATGATTGATGCTTGTGCTTCACAGTAGATTGAGCAGCAAACAAGTGCAATTGCTATATTTGGATTTGGTGCTTGGAACTTATAATTCGATTCATGCATCCATGCATCGCTCTCTTATTTCCTCAGGCGACTGTGCTGGAAACAAGTATGAACTTGTACGAGCGTCCCTGTAAGGAATACCCTTCTAAGACTCTTGTTAAATCCGTGTTAATTCACCACGACTTCAGCCCGAGCAAATGATCCAATATATTCTCAACCACATAGCTCTGAAAGAGCCCGCAATGCCCGGAGAGCGCCATCAAGCGACGCCTCACGGCTGATGGTTTCACCTAGGTTACAAAATTCAGCACTGTTCTGTCGAAAAGCGTGAAAGTTGATCTGAGTAACGAATGTGTCGCCCTCTTCGAACTCTACGATCTTTAAAAGGCTAGACTTGTGGGTGTGAAGGCCTGGCAATGTGGCGGCGCGATCATGCTTGCTCTTGAGCTGTATCGTGTGAGCGCGTGTTTGGTGAAATGAATGTGCTGCGCTGTTCTTACAATCTCAGCTTTGAGGGCTGCAGCTGCTAGATGGTCCTTGATTGCTTTGTCACACTTGCCCTTTATCTATACACGTTAGAAATCGGAGCAGTTGTATCTCTTCTATTACATACAAACCGTAACTGATGAACGACGTAATAAGCCCACGGATCACCGATGTGGGGCGAGGGCGGGTTCGCGGGCACGTGAGACATTTCGAGTAATCAAGTGGCAAGGAGGGAGTAGGAGTACAAGAGCGAGGAAAGACTGCACTCGACTACGAATACTGGGCAACAGGCAACCTTGCATATTTGCATGGGAAGCGTGATTCCTCGACCTATGATGAAGTTCCATACCACCCTCTTTCACCTACACATATCTCACTTCCCCTACCCAACGACCATCCCAGCACTCGGCGCATTAGCACTGATATGCACCAGCACCAACCCCCAAAGATTCTCCAGTGCCCCAACAAACCCATCAGTGCTTCTGCCAGCAAACAGACAATCAACTCCCGCTGCCCTTTCCACCTCCTTTCCCTTCTCTTGCTTTCCTTTCTCTTTCAAAGCAATAGCCTGCGCGACGAACTTGCCGTCGTTGTCTTTGGAAAACCAGATGTTGTATCCTAATGTTGAAGCGGACTCGGTGAGGTAGAAGGCCTCGATCTGGGAGATGACGAGCTCTTTGAGGCGGTGAACGGTATCGATTTCGGAGCGCGAGATGCCGTCCATTTTGAGATTGTAGTGGTAGTGAAGTATGCTATGTGGACTATGTTGATCTTTCCCCGAAAGGCGCAATGGTTGACTTGATATAGACAGCGTTGCTAACTGTGACAATCGAACGGCGAATTGTTGGCTTGCTAGGCTCAATCAGTAGGTTCAATCTTGTGAGCATTCAGCAAGCAGCCTTTAGCATCGTATTCTGAAAGATCGTCTAGTGATGAAGTGTGATTGTGATCTAGAAGCGAAAGACCTAGGAACAAAATAGTAAGCATATCCGAAAAGCATACCAGTGCAAAACGCCGCAACGATGCCAAAACGCCAAGCAAGACCTTTTCCAATGCAAGAGCGCTCAGAGCAGAAGTTCAGGGGTATCCCACGATGCCGCGACCATGACCATGACCCGACCGAATGCAAACCAAGGATACATATACAAGGGAAGTCGTTCGAGGTAAAGTACGGGACTTTTACGCCTCCTCGGCGGAGTTGGTCAGGGAGAGGTATGCGGTCCAGGCAATACCGACGGTGGAGACAAAGGGCTAGAGCAGCTGTTAGTGGGGTTTTTGGTGAGAGCATGGAGTCTAACGTACAATCTGGAACTGGATGGGCATGACCCTGAAGTTGATGATCTGCACAGTCGGCCAGATCAAGAAGTTGGCCTTCAACGCAGGGACGTAGACGTCCTGGAATTTGCGCTGCACAGCGCGCTTTCCACCACCCTCTGCAATTGTCATGTATGTGAAGAACGCAGCAAGCCCAGCTGGCGCGAACAAGAATTGGTCGAAAGCCACACGCTTAAGCGCGGGGATCCATGCGCTGCCGATCTTTGTGATGGGGAATGTCTTGGACAGGAAACCGAACCAGCGGTGCTGAATGGGCGACATGAGGAAACCGTAGGACATGAAGCGGATTGTGCGCTCGAAGTCAAAGGGAGGAGGGAGCTTCTTCGAGTCAGGGATGATATCGTGTTCGGGCCATGGGTTGCGGCGGTCGAGGTCGTGGATTTCGATCGCAAGGAAGTCGTCTTTGCCGGCGCCGCCTTTGCGGTTGGCGCGCTCGCGGACTGCTGTCAGGGTCTGGGCTACTGTGTCTGCGATGCCGCCAAGAACCTACAAGACCATTAGCCATTGCTCACAATGTGTGTGCTATGGGTGCGATGCAAGCAATGTCTGCGAGCATTGGTAGATGTCGTGTGCGACGGGATACGTACTGCGTTGGTGATCATGGTGGTAAGGACCGGGCGCTGGGCATAGTAGCCATTGTATTTGCGGGCGATGAGGGAGACAGCCATGATCTGGAAGAGGAAGACGGTCGTGTGCAAGAGCGGCTGTGAGAGACGAAGTTAGCAGCAGCTGGCGAAGACGAGCGATAAGCGTGCAAGAGTGCAAGAATGCGCAGACCCGTGCGCGTGACGACACGGCAGAGGACACAGGCGATAAGCAAATGTATGGCGACTCACGACTTTTCCAAAGAGCCAGCGGCGGTTCAGTTGGTAGAGCAGTCGGCGTGTGGCTTCGGGCATAATTGTGGTCGTGCTCGCTGAGCAGCAGATGCTAGGCAATTCCCTTTTCAAATGACGTCTGAGAAACGCACGGCTCTGCTATCCGGGTGGGTCCAGTGATCCACCAGCTAAGGTCAACTGTGGCTTCTGGCGCTGCGTGCGATGTGTGCGCGCGGCCGTCGCGATGCTGTGCTGGATGCGATGTCTCGGTTCGTGCAGTGTCGTGTCAAAGTCAGGGTCCTGCAGATGCGTGCTGCGCTTAGCCGGCAGGTGGAGAACCTGGTGAATGATGGCCTTCGCCTCCCTGCGGACGTGTGAGCTAGGCGGTTCCGCGCGCATTCCCGACGAATGATGTCCGGCCAGGCCGATCTGGTAGTTTCGGCATCACGCAACACATGTGTCCGCTCTGAAACACGAATATGAGGAAGACATCGCTGGACATCGGGTTCGGTGGTGAGGAGAGATCTGTACTTAGATTGGCATATTGAATTTCTGAGAGAGTATTCATTCCAGCAGGTACAGCAAGCAGTATGGTACATCAGCATCTACATAACCCTTCCAACATCACCAAGACTCAACGACGCGCTTGATTCTTGACATGTGTCCAAGCCTGCACAGCTGTGGCCAGTACGCCTTGAAGGACATTCTGCAACACGCTTCTGATGTCCTTGATACCGAGACCGCTCTTGCGCCAGCGGTATACACCAATGACTACCAAAGTTACACTAAGTAGCCGCAGTGCTCTTGTCCGCCTGATCTTTGAAATGCCCTTACTTGTATACGCAATGTTCCAGTCATTGTACTTGGGGAAAGCACATCGCCTCCAGAAGTCGATCTGGGTGTATGGGTAGACAGTCGAGTTCCAGCCATCCTTGGTGTAGTACCAGGACGAGCACCCACTTCGCCAGACTGTGTCCTTGAGAGCCTCCTGCATCTCGCTGGTGTACGCAACTTCAGCCTCCTTCTTGACATCTACAGTACTTGCCTCTCCATTGAGCACAAGCTTGATGAAGTTAAGGCTGTAATTGACCATGTTTTCGCTAGCCATGACCACTGAGGAGTGGCCTGTGGCGGTGTTGGGACCAAAGATGAGGAAGAAGTTAGGGAAGCCGTCCATAGCTGTGCCTTGATAGGCTTGCGCACCTCCTCGCTTCTCCATAAGCTCGACGAGATCTTCTCCTTCCTTGCCTACCACCTTCAGCGGGTGCAGCCATCGAGTAGTGTCGAAGCCGTTGGCAAGAACCACGACATCGGCGGGTACCTCTCGCTCAGGGTAGTCCTCTTCTTTGGCGCTCTTTGGATAAGTAGCGCCTGGACCAAGAACAACACCGCTCTCA
This sequence comes from Nothophoma quercina, assembly GCA_021642125.1. Lineage (NCBI taxonomy): Eukaryota > Fungi > Ascomycota > Dothideomycetes > Pleosporales > Didymellaceae > Nothophoma > Nothophoma quercina. Next base: position 111,353 of record JAKIXB010000049.1, on the reverse strand, counting down.
GTCAACCGTGCAAGTGGCATAGTTGTAAGCTCGATCTTAGAGTTATTCAGACTCTTCAACCAGCGCTTGTCGAAGATCCTTCTCTTGCAGCCGACTCCGTAATCCGGTGTTAGAATTTCATGATACTTCTCAGGAACTGTGTTCCTGACCCATGTCAAGATTCTTTCTTCGTACAGCTTTCGGTGCTTCTCAGCATAGGGCGTGTTGGGAAACAGCTTCAGGAACTCTCCCTCAGCACCAATAAAGATCAAGAATCTCAATAGCTCTTTGAGTCCGGGAATGGCTTTCATGATCTTCGGGCTGTTCTCCTCCCACCACTTGTCGCCTCCTGGAGTGCTCACAGCAGGAACGACCCAAGGTGGTGATCGCATGAGCTGCGTGACCGACTTAGCGTTATATGGTGCGTTTGGCAGCCTTGGAACGATCTGTGCGGAACTGCATCCTGTGCCGACAACGACAACGTTCTTGTCTTGAAGATCGACAGTTTCATCCCATCGGGCGGAGTGGAAGACCTTGCCCTTAAACTTGTCAAGACCAGGGATCTCATCGGGCCAGCCTCTGGGCTCAACAAGCCCACCGACGCAGCTAATAACGACCTTTGCCTTTATCACCTCAGTCTCAATGTATACGGCATGTTCGCCCTTCTCTTGAGCGACCTTCGCGCGGTCCTTCGAAGACAAGTCTCCCATGCCTGCCGCCATTCGGCGTATTGTGACCTTCCAGAGTTGTTCACCCTCTAGCCATTCGCAGCCTTCGACATCTGTGTTACATTCGATCTTGTCTGTAATTCGATACTTCTGGCATACTTCATGGTAGTACCTGACGATCTCGCGACCAGGAGGGTGGAATGAACTCCATTCGGGGTTTTGTGCGAAGGAGAACGAGTAGAAAACAGCCGGTACATCACTACTCGATGATTAGCTGAGTCGAATACTACCTCTGAGAAAGGTGGCTTGGGTAAGCTTTATAAAATATGGGAGCAAGGCTTCCAAGATTTGTTGCCGACTATCCTTCAGGGCGTAGGCAACAGTACGACTTACCACGCAACCCCAGGGTATCTATTAATCCACCATGTCCCCCCAATGCCAGCTTGTCTCTCGAAAATGCGGAATTGATCAAACCCAAGCTGCTGCTTCAGCTGGCAACCCATAGCAACACCGGAAGCTCCAGCACCGACAATGACAACCGGGTAGTATGTGTACGCATCGTGCTCGTAGCCGTTCACGCGGCGTATGGTCTCTGAAATCATCTTGAATGTCCCGGAAAGTAGACCGACCTTCGGTGATAGCAGAGGAGGTCAAGGACCCGGTCCAGAAGGCAGGATTATGAGTCGACGTTCTGCGTAAGAGGGCGTATGCTGCGAGCTGGACGCCTTATGTCCGTGACCGGGGAAGCTGCAGGGGTAAATTGTCTGTGTAGCATCAAGCTGCCGTCAACGTTGCGGCCAGTCGATTGCTGAGTATAAGTCTGACGTGCGGGGAAGAAGCGAGGCATTCATTGCTGTCCACGCCGTCGACATAGTTCAGGGTCCATTTGAGGAGACGCGTAGCCAGGAGCTTCATTGTGCCTCGGTTCCGCACCGACTCGACCATCTCGCATCGATCAAGTCTCCTGACTCTGCTTACCTTGCTGACAGGTATTCTGGAAATCGGAGCCTACAGAAACCCGAGACCCAATCGGCAAAGACGTGTACTCGTCTGTCGCTCGTTGCGAGCTTACCTTATCATACTTCAGACCTCACCGACGGTGGGTACTCGTTGGCTGTGACATACTGGTTTCTGATGAGCTGCGCGAACAATTCCGTTACAACGAGCTTCTGCGGAGTACAGCAGCACCAAAGTACCCCCGTGACTTTGCAATGCCATTGAAATGATAGATGGTCATATTTTGTGTGATACTTCGGAGGTAAGTAGTGGTTAGTGATGCTGCAGGCGACAATCTTCAATCAAGATGTGTTGAATTTGGCGGATATCAGTCGCTGCTAAACGTGTCTCAATTGCGCTGTCGTGGGAAAAGGTATATATTTTGATGCAGAGTTCAGCCAGCCACGGTAAGGCAGCAAGCCATCGACGCGAGATGCGTTTCCACGTGCAGGCGCGTCATGCAAAAGGGCCGCATTGCGCACGGCCAAAAAGTGTAGCTCAGTCGCGACTTCCATTGATCATCAAGACAAGGCAACGGCGACTGCCAAACTACAGCACCAACAACTCAACACTTGCTTGAATCCGTGCCAGGTGTCATGTTGTGGGTATCCTGTGGTCGCTCGGTATAGGTTTTCTTGAGCAGCTTGTCATCGCGCAGCCAAAATGAATAACATTGACGGCTCAGATCGTCATCTGAAGACGGAAGAAGGTTGATTAACCACAAAGCAGCCGATGAAGTTTCCTCGCTGACCTTAGACAGCGCCGCCGCCGTCTCTGCTCGCTATCGTACTTGACACAAACCCTCACGCCTGGGCACATCTCTCATCGACGTTGTCTCTCTCCGCCGCCCTAGCCAACATCCTCATATTTATCAACGCGCACCTGGCATCCGGCAATGCAAACGAAGTGGCAGTCATAGCCTCACACTCGCACAAGACAAGCTTCTTATACCCAACCAAGACATCTTCGCACCCGAAGCAGAATGGCGAAACGAATGGCGATGTCAATATGAATGGCAGTGGAGCGGGGAGATCGCACCAAGAAAGCCCCAACAAGTACCGACCGTTCGCTGTCGTTGAGAGTACAATCTTGCAAAACTTCGCAAAACTGCTGAACGAGACGAGTGAGAGCCATCTCGCCGCGACACCAACGACCCTCATTGGCGGCGCGCTGTCTCTGGCCCTCACCTACATCTCGAAGTCAGCCATTCTGCATGCGCCCATTGCTTCTGGCACAGAGAACTCGATGGCCGCTCTTGCTGACGCTGAGAACGTACACGTTGATCGCATACCCCTCACGTCACGCATCCTTATCGTGTCAGTATCTGGAGATCTCGCTAATCAGTACATCCCGGTCATGAACTCGATCTTCGCAGCGCAACGCAAGAAGATCCCGATCGACATTCTCAAACTAGCAGGCGATACAGTACTGCTACAACAAGCGAGTGATGCGACAGGTGGTGTTTACATGAAGCCAGATCGACCGGAGGGACTGCTGCAATACTTGATGATGGCGTTTCTTCCAGACGCAACAGCACGCGCAAGCTTGGTAATTCCAAGTGCAGGCGGTGTCGACTTCCGTGCAGCCTGCTTTTGCCATAGAAAGGTAGTAGACATTGGCTACGTCTGCAGCGTGTGCTTGAGCAGTGAGTACCCCCTTTGCTTTACATTACGCTAATGCCATTACTGACTGTACGTAGTTTTCTGCAGTCCCAACCTTCCAGACAACCTGTGCCTCACATGTGGATCCTACCTTTCGCTGCGTGCTGCTCTGACCAATCCGCCGGCTCTGATACCCAAGAAGAAGAAAAAGAAGAGAAAAGCAGGGACTGATACTGCCACGCCAGGCGGAAGCACACCAGCAGGGTCAAGCACACCTTTACACCCCTGAAGACGTAAACGACGTTTCATGTTCAAATCGCGCTTACACACCATGCACGGCTTGCGCTACTCAACTTTCCTTCCGAGAGGATCGGAGCTCAGGCGTCGAAGCTCAGTCGTAGCATGCCAGTCTGATGACTTACGTTACACCCATGCTGGCTTACCTTTCTGAAATGCGTATAGAGGATTGCACAGTATAACCTTGTGTCAGATCGCGCCTGCGTAGAGTCGGGCTGGTTCACGGCCAGAACCTACGAGCTGAACAGATATCCTGTGGTCAAAGGACCACTTGCGCCGAACAGACATCGGAGAACGAGCGGTTAGGAGAAAGAGTCTACACTCCGCTCGACAGCCAGTACGACGGCGGTAGAAACGCCGCTACGACCGCGCTTCAGCGCAAACGTGGCGCCCGATTTAGGACAAGGTATAACGGTGCATTTGATATGCATGCTTAGCTCATAAATGAAGCATCTGCCTATATCAACATCACTATAGACTTCTAGAACCTCCATTCAAGTGCTTACTCCATGCGACGACCCTAACGACATTGTGGGCTTCAAAATTCGTGGGCCAGGAGCATCCCTTGTGCCAGACGAACGACAAATGTGCAAAGCCTCAGTCTGCAGCATTTCCGGACCATCCGGACGGTAAATGTCACGGAGGTATCACGGCATAATTCTTCCAAACGTCTGGAATCAACCCGAATTGTACGAATGACACAGTCGCTCTGTTTGGTCGCCTGAAAATGCAGACACGGCAAGATATCTAGAATACGACAGGCCCCTGAAGTAGCTGCCCAGGTCGTGAGCACCAGAGATTCGACAATGTCGGAGAAAACCCAAAAAGTCAACATGCTTCGATGTTTCTAACAGCCACTGCCACCGTGCCCGACTCCTGCAGCAGGAGCAAATTCCTGGAGGCATGGGTACAAAGGCATGAGGATACGAAAACGGCAGGGCCTGTAAGCTCGACCACAGCCGTTGAAGCTGCGGTCCGTCCGCGGGATGGCTTGGTGGTAGGACTGGTACATTGAATTTGAGATATTCGAGGGTACTGATAAGACTCCAGTGAAGCCGTCGGCCAGCTTCTTGCCCATCAATTCGCTGTTTGCCGTGATGTGTTGTAGTTCCAAGCCTCTGGGCATCTCCTGATCAACACATATGTTGGGGAAGGGTGTCCTGAGCTCAAGTACTTCTTTCAAACGTGCAAAGAGTGTTTCGATCGTCGTCCGAAAGAGGCGCGCCCAGAGCAGGGCGTGTTCCGAAGCGACAAATTGGCGGCATTTACAGATAAGGAACCCGCTCTTCATTGGCCAGTTTGATTTGAACATCGAACGCTCCAACACGCTTGTCAATTCACGTATGCATCTGCGTGTGCATCTGCAGCCTTCATTCCCGCAGTTTTGGATCCTTCATGCTAGAACTCGTTCGCCCTGTACCAGTCCCAATAGCGAGCTTCGAGCCGTGTTGCCGTATCCCACGAGCGCGGTCTAGCGCGCGAGGCCCTGCGTGATACCAGCCGCAAAACTGCCGCACATTGGCGGACCTCTCCTTCACCTATCTGACACCCCACCCAGTGGCTTATGGCTTCTTCTGGGGTTGATGCTTGACATCGCGTCCGAGCTTCGCGGGACGAGGTTAGAAGTGGAATGGTAGCGACGCTCGAACGTTTATAGTTGTAGTGACCCCTCGGTCGTGCGTACGGTACGCTTTGTCGTCAGCCATCTTATACATATATCTATACTTAAGCTTTCTGACCTTTCTTTGACTACGGTCTTGACGCACACCTCCCAACGCCCTTGTGCGAGGATATCATCTGGAGTATATTTGCTTTGCCCGTCTGTACGGCCGCCAAGCGCCACTTCTTACTCCCGAGATCCCAGTCCAGGTCGAGCGATCGCCGACTCTACACTTTGTCGTCTACCCACTTCGTTCCTTCCTTTGCGACACCCTTGATCTGTACATATTATTCCACATACTTCGTTTTGTATACAACGTCCATACGCGCAGCCACACTACACCACAAACGCCCAAGTTGAAGGCGCACCCCGCGTAGAGTCAAGTCACACTATCCCGGTACCGACGATCACCATGGACCCTGTATCCTCCGGAGCGGACCCTACCACGCCGCTGGAAGCGTTCAACAATGCTACCATTGCGACGGGAGGCGATAGCAAGTTGTACAACCTCAACGTTTTCTACGATGTGAGTTGGTCGTGTGAGCGTGTTGAGGGCTCGCGGGGCTAACGCGACTAGGCGGGCGATATCGCTTGGATGATCACGAGTACAGCACTGGTGCTGCTTATGATTCCTGGTGTTGGGTACGTATCACGACTGGCATCTTTAAGTTCTGGAGTTGACAGAATTGCAGTTTCTTTTATTCTGGACTCGCGAGGAGAAAGTCTGCACTTTCGCTGTTATGGCTGTCTGTTATGGCTACGGCAGTCATCAGCTTCCAGTGGTTCTTCTGGGGTTATTCCCTGGCTTTCTCGCATACTGCAGGAAAGTACATCGGAAATCTTGACAACTTTGGTCTGATGGATGTCCTTGGTGCTCCATCTGTTGGAAGCTCGAGAATTCCTGACCTGATGTTCTGTGTGTACCAGGGCATGTTCGCCGCTATCACGTACGTATATTTCATCTTCCGCATCAACTTTCATGAGTGCTGACCTGATGCCAGTGTTGCTCTTGCCGTTGGTGCAGTAGCAGAGCGTGGACGCATGCTGCCTTGCATCATCTACATGTTCATCTGGTCGACCCTTATCTACGATCCCATCGCCTGCTGGACCTGGAACTCCTCTGGTTGGGTCTTCCAGATGGGTGGCCTCGACTTTGCCGGCGGAACACCTGTTCATATTGCCTCTGGAACTGCTGCTCTGGCTTACTCGTACATGTTGGGCAAGCGCAGCGGTCATGGTACCCAGGAGCTCAATTACCGCCCACACAACGTCACTCACATCGTCATCGGCACTGTCTTCCTTTGGGTCGGTTGGTTCGGTTTCAATGCTGGTTCCGCACTTGCTGCAAACCTGCGTGCCATCATGGCGGCTGTCTGCACGAACCTTGCTGCCTGCGTTGGTGGTATCACGTGGTGCCTCGTCGACTACCGTCTTGAGCGCAAGTGGTCAACAGTTGGCTTCTGCTCTGGTGTCATCGCTGGCTTGGTCGCCATCACACCTGGATCTGGTTACGTACCTGCTTGGGCAGCGGTTGTCTTTGGTGCAGTTGGAGGTGTTGCCTGCAACTACGCCACCAAGTTGAAGTACTTCCTTCGCTGTGATGACGCTCTCGACATCTTTGCTGTCCACGGTGTTGGTGGCTTCATCGGCAATATTCTGACTGCATTCTTTGCTGCGTAAGTATACCCACTCCAGGTTTGCGGAACGTCGCTGATAAGTTTTAGTGACTACATTGCTCACCTCGACGGCTACACGGTCATCCCCGGTGGTTGGCTCAATCACAACTGGATCCAGCTCGGCTACCAACTCGCCGATTCCCTCGCTGGAGGTGCATACTCTTTCATCGGCACATGTTTGATCCTCGGCGCACTCGACTTCATCGGCAAGTTCCTGCCTGCGTTCCGTCTGCGTGCTACAGAGGAAGAGGAAGCTCTGGGCATCGACGACGTTGAGATTGGCGAGTTTGCGTACGACTATGTTGAGCTTACACGCGAGTTGAAGGTCTCTGATGACGATGTTGATGAGGGCATGTCGATGCACTCGCTGCACCACAATGGTGCTGGTATGGCCATCACCAGCCATCACGAGAAGAACCAGGAGTCGGTGGACTCTGGAAACCAGCTCGCTGACTGGGCGCATCGTGCATGATGAGCTCCATCTTTGACTGCATTTCCGTTCCCGATCTAGCGTTTCGTTCGCTTTATACCACTTGTTCTTCTCTTTCTAGACCATTGTCTCGTGGTGGACATTTTAAGCATAGCTTGTCTCTGTGTATGTAACGTATAGGTGGATATATCGATTAGTAGCCTATACGGCTGCTTGTAACAAATCCATTCTTGCGTCCTGAAGCCTGCCTCTCATGCAACGTAAGAAGGTGGATGCAAGCTTTCGACGTCAAGATCAAGGGAGGCATTCAGTGTTGATTCCCAGCTTTCCAGCAACTCGTTAGAGCCTCTGGAAGATACAACTCTGCTTGTGTCGTATACCCAGCTTTTTCCAAGACATGCAAGCCTGCAACCTTCTTGGGCCTATGAGACAAGCTACGACGTCATTGCATACCTCACTGTTCACCGTCACGTGCTGCTTTGCTGTCAAAGGGGGTTACCGAGCCAATCGGCAGAAGAGGTGCATGAATCAGAGTCTTGGAAGACGGTGACGACGCTTCGCATGTCGTGTGTGTGCGCATGACAAGCCACAGCAGTGGCAGAGCCGACATTGCCGTCCGAGCAAATAGGCTCGTCAGAGTGTGTCGCACAGAGAGAGTTCAGGGTGACGGTGCAGAGCTGCGGAGAAGGGAACGCCAGAGAAGGTGAAGAGAATGTGGCTCGATAGCAGAGAGTGGGTGCCAGGGTCCAATTGCCTGTGGCTGGTGGGTGCGGTGTGCGGGGCTAGAACCGCACTACTGACAGGGGAAGAAGGTCCGCTGTAAAAGGAATGGACGACCACGCGACAGGGCAGTGATGTTCCTTCCCGACTTGTGCTACGCTCCTGTCTTTCTCTTCGATACTTTCTGCTCGGAGTGACACACTCGGTGCCTTTGTTTACACATTGTAAGTACTCCAATTGGCAGTAATCACCTCTCGCCATAATCTCCCAGCACACCGACTATCACATGTTTCGAGGCACCAATCTCCCAGTCTGCACTTGCCAAATTGCACACCGCAACGTTCAAAAAGCCCTCACTGACAGCGCTCTGAACCAGCACCATGAACAAGTCACAGTCGCCATACGATTCGCTACCGCACATTTCTGAGTACTACGACAACTCAAACTCGCACAATTCGGCCCTCCACCTCATTCTCATACTACGCCCTGACTGGCGCGAATCCAAGGACACTATTGAATTTGTGCGATTCACAGATGGCATCACGAACACACTGCTAAAGGCGATAAACAAACTGCCGGGGCTGTCGGAGACAGAAGTGGATGAGGATGCGATTCTGTTGCGCGCATACGGCAAAGGCACCGATGTACTCATAGACCGCGAGAGTAAGTACTATGCTGGAAACAAATACTGAACCGTAGACTAACAATCATGCAGAAGAGACACGGTCACACTGCCTCCTTGCCCGCCACGGCCTTGCACCCCCGCTTTACGCCCGGTTTGAGAACGGTCTCCTTTACAAATTCGTTCCAGGCAGCGTGTGCTCACCTGCTGACCTGCGACGACCAGATGTATGGCGCGGAGTAGCTCAAAGATTGGGAGAATGGCATGCCACATTACCAATATCGAGTATCAGCAGCACGTGTCCCGCTCCATCTCAACTTGCTACGAACAACAAGCGTGCATCCTTGGTGGCTATGGCCCAACTCACTCCTGGCAAGCCTATTCCAAATGTGTGGACAACTATGCAAAAATGGATCGATGCGCTCCCAACAAGCACCACCGCGCAAACGACACGCCGAGAGCAACTTACTACCGAACTCGCCTCTTTGACCAAATTACTGGGTGATACGCCTGGCGTTGGTGGCTCAAACCCCTTTGTGTTCGCTCACTGCGATCTGCTGTCCGGCAACGTTATCATCGAACCTACACCATCATCCGCATCGAACTCACGTCGTTCTAGTTCCTCGAATGGGTCCGAGGAGCCCGAGATGGCGGCGGCATCCGTGTCCTTCATCGATTACGAGTACTCTACGCCTGCGCCTGCCGCATTCGACATTGCGAACCATTTCGCCGAGTGGGGTGGTTTCGACTGCAACTACAACGTCTTGCCCACACGCCGCGTACGCCGTGCTTTCTGCCGCGAGTATCTGCGCAGCACCAGCATACACCTGAACCATACCCACGCCGAAGCAGAGATTGATGAGCTGTTCGAGCAGGTTGACAAATTTCGAGGGGTGCCAGGCTTCTACTGGGGCATCTGGGCGCTGATTCAGGCACAGATTTCGTTAATAGACTTTGACTATGCAGACTATGCCGAAGTTAGACTGGGTGAATACTTTGCATGGAAACGAGAAGCCAGTGGCGAGCGACAGAAGTCAGGGGAAGCAATGCCGCTGCGTGAGCAGGTCTGGGGAAAAGACGAGTAGATGATTTGTGCATAGAAGAGCAGGATACATTGGTCATTTGGGCGTTGGGGGCAAGCGAGCGATTCAACATGTCAGTTCGAGGCGCTAGACGCCGAGCTTACCGTGCCCTGTTCATCAGAGGGGCACCTTTTTCATTCTACTCTATATTACGTTTAATATCACAATAACCACCTTCGTTCCCACTCTATTTGCATCTCTTGCCATATCCTATCTGTCAATTGCCTTGAGGTTTGCTTTGACCTTTCAAGCAGGCCGCTTCGTCGTGGGAAGAGTTGATCCAGAACTGGGGGAGATCTCAGCGCCATTCGTGGAACCCTTCACTGAGCTCGCCCAGACACTGAGAGATCCTGGGACACCTGAACGAACCTTGACCAGGTCGGTCTAACTCACAGTCAGCCGTTGCTTTTCCTTTGCGCATTGTCTTGGAGAAAGCGTACCGCGCCACGATCTCGAGCTCTATGAGCTTACGTACACCATCAGCAATTCCAGGAAAAGTCGACTTGCTGAGACACACGGGACAAGATTTACGGTATGCTGGATCTGGCTCGCTGGACACATTCGGACACGGTTGTTGCGGACTACACCAAGACGACCGAAGAAGTGTTTGAGACGACTACAATCGAAATGATTACGAAGACTGTGTCGTTGGAGGTCCTTAGTCACTTGCTCGCGGGTATCCAAGCAAGGCTGACTTTGCCATCGTGGGTCCTAGACTGGACTGTATTCTATGGCGAGCGCAAAGAGAACTTCGGTTGATTGAGGTAGTTGAACCCACTGACTGAGTATAATGCATGCAACGGCGAGGCTGCCAGCCTGACTGTCATCGCACCGGGTCACACTCGACTTTAAGGCGTCAGCGTTGATGAGGTCGACATTGTTTGCCAAACTTACAGCCTGCATTTAATTCTGGGTCTTTGAACCCGCTGTTTCCGCTTCTAAAAGTGTGCGAGAAAAATTCGAATAAGGACAAGCAAGGGGCATTTGATATCAACTTCTGGTCAACCATATGCGGCTTGTGTGAACCCGGTGAACCTGGCAAGATGATTCGGCGTCTGCCATTCACGAAAGCGCGGAATTCCGTGCTTCTTGGGGAGCTTGCTGTATGGTACCTAAAGCCTGCCCCCGAATTCCATGCAGGTTACATCCGAGACGCAAAGATCAGAATCTTCGCAGACATCTACATTGCTATGCGAACAGGATGAAGATTCGTTGTCATAGAGAGTGGCTGTCTTGCCTGGTGTCCTCAGTCTGGTTAGAGGGGAGATGTTGTTGCTACTTTTGCTGATGGCAAGGCGCCCTTCGTAATGCGATAGCCAGAGAACAATTATAGGCTCCTTGGGGATGCTTATGGATATAGGATTATGGATGGCGAGACGATCGAACAAAATGCTTAGCAGTGGCAGGCAACGGGACGAAATCGACCTGGATTGATGGAAATTTCAGCAGATTCAACTTGGTGATCGAAGGTCACTAGATGCAACACGGCATGTACACATTTACTATGTCAGCAGCGGACATATTCTTTTAAACAAGAAGCAGTGAGGCGCAACTAGAGCAAGAAAGGAAGATAGAATAACAACAGGAAAGTACGCATCAACCAAGCACGGCACAGTTAGACTAAAATCAAGCAACTCAAGGTGTAGGCACCGCGTTGGCCGTCGAGGTAAATGTGAAGGGCAATTGCAGAACAGCAAAACAAGATGGACACTGCACAATTCGGATGCACAACTCCCACATCACCCATTCCCGACACCGCTGCAACTAGCGATGCGAAAGATCTTCCCCAGCGTTCATTCACGTTGCAACCGGCGTGCTGGCAGTACACCTCCCTCCAAAGGTATCTGCGCTAACAACGGCTTGTGGCGGTGAGTGTTCTAAGACAGGAAGATGGCCGATGCAGCAAAGACTGTAGTGAAGGTATAGACGCACACAATATCAGCCAAAAGGCATCCAGATCCAACGCGGTTAATCTCCGTGAACAACGAGACAAGATAGGCTATCCAAAAGACGAATACTTGGAGTCACTGAAGCTCTTGCTGTACAAGAAAGCGCCCGTGATGCATTCTAACTTTTGCAGTGCCAGTTTTGTGAAAGGGGTGCGACTGATCTTCAACGTGTAGCTTCAACTCGACGCTGGGCCACTAGAATTCGGACACGACGCTGGTGTCTTCTCTGGAGCAGGCGAGCTGGTAGCCTCACTTTGTGCGGTGACTCGGTGTCGACTTCACCAACCATCTGAAGATACAAGAAAACCCACGAAGGGGTACAGGCAGGCGTCTTACGCTCTGCAATTGAAGTGGAAGACCATCTCAAGACTACTCGAGTAGAGTGTTTGTGTTGTTGATGCCCATCACGATCAGTGTTGTTAGTGCGAGTAGTGCGCGAAGTGATCTTCGCAGCAATCTCACTCCAATAACTCTTTCGTCTGATACCTACTCGTTACGTCTGGCGCTGCAATCACATGCCTGCATATTTTGTGCTTCTCAATTGAGTGTGCGCTTACAGAGCTCCACGTGCTTCCCCAGATGGAAGCGTTGACGAATGCATGAAAATTACGGGAGCGACAATGACAGTGAAACGGTCAACGGGAAGCATACCCTTGCCGTCGTCGGATGTACCGCCAGGAGTGTTGTGGAAACAATTGAATCGCATGAGGAACGTGTGGGTTGTGTAATCTTTCACGTCTCAGAAATGTGGACTGACAGCAGACAGCGGAAGGAGACAAACAGTCGGTACGATCGTCAGGAACGACTTGACATCACTGTTGTGGGCGTTCAACTGGACATGGTCGGCATTTCGACGGATGTCAGCGACCTCAAGGCAAGCGGTTGTTGGAGTTTCGCGATAGGGTGATCCTAGCATGTTGTCCGCAGGTGAAGGTTCTCGAAGGAAGGGTTCCATGCGTCTCTGACGCCGCAGCCCAGGCCACGCCTCAAATTGATGAGTTGCAATTGTGGCCATTTCGCTATCGCCATGCATTGAGGAAGTCACCGCCTTCTCGTACACTGCCGGACTAGTCTCAATACTGACCGTCCGGGACGGAGAGCTGCCGCAAGGCGAGTCGCCAGCGCAGCCGTATTGCGATGGATCCAATACGATCGTAGCATGGCGCATGGCTCGTGTAAGGGTTATTTAAAAATGCTGCGATCCTCTGGTCGACAATTGATAGTTTCGTGAAAGTTGATCATCGCAATTTGCAGAGAGTTGCGATGATGCTGAAGATCGTGAACGAAGGCTGACTGGAGTGGCAGCTGCGTTCAGCTCACCTGATTGCTGGTGGTTGGGCCAATCGGTGTGGGTCGTCACTGCCGTTTCAACGTCAAGACCGGCTGAGGACTCCGCGCTCCACTCCGGAGCGTCCACTATTGTCTGAGCGCGCGCCTCGACATTGCAATCATCATGCCATCCGTTCCCCATCTGCGAATCGCTTGGAACGCAGTGTGATTGCCAGTGTGACAGCAATTGAGGGCTGCCAGCAAGAGCGACTCGCCGTGCGACATAATCGACGGTTTTCACCTGAATCTCAAGGTCAGATGGCACCAATTCGTATCAAGGGAGCGTTCGCCAGCACTCCACTTGGGTGCATCCTTCGGCTCCAGCTGTGCGCACACTGACGAACGCCGCCGCGAGGGAACACATCGACGTGCATACGAAGAGGTTTCAAGCCTGTTCCTGTGTTCAAGATGCCACTGTAGTCCATGCCTATCACAGCAAAGCGTTTGCAGATTCAGGCAGAGAGTCAAGCGAGTCTGCCTTGATTCGTGAACTCTTGAGAAGAGCGGAAGGTGATAAACATCCTTGCTCACGCATTCGTGTCGCAGTTTCACGAGTGCTGGGACACGAATCGGGCCCAGCAAACGACAGCTCCAAAATAAAAATTCACGATAGCTGCGTGGTCGTGTTCGACGGCAGCAGTTTGCCGTCGACTCCGCAGCTGAACTGTTCAACAACGCCTCTCTCAGCACAGCTGGCCTAGGAAGAGGTTCCGACAGTCGATGGTCTGCGCTGGTGTGCGTTGCTGCAGGGCGAGGAGATGCAGCTAAACGTTAGGTCAGGCATGGCAGGGGGTGCCGGACTTTCATTGGGCTGTCTCACTGTTTGCCCCTGAATGGTCCGTCGGCTAGCCTGTTTGAAGGGATACCCACCGCAGCCACCCTTGCACGACCATGAGCGCAGACGGACCCCTTGCGAGGCCTCTGCGGACTCGTCGTCGTCGTTCAGGCTCACGTCTCTTCCCCAGCCGCTGCAGACGAGTGCCTGAATAGCCTCATCTTGACGGCATACATCGCACACCGCTGAGCTGTGCTGCTTCCCCTCCTTTTCGCACATCGCTCGCTCATATACACACACTCTCTTTGATAGAGGGTCACCATATCGCTCGCCGTGCATTCTCAGCTGCCCTGTCTCAGGCCTACGTTCGTTTGAAGGCTACTGTCGCGCTCTGTCCTGGTACCTGTCTCCAATTCGAGTACGTCTATCGCAATCCGGGTTGAATCAACAACACTGACTTCGCGTCTTGCTACAGCTTACCTAGCTGACGGCCCTCGGACGCGATCAGACCATCGCAGGATCCGTATCTATTCTCGTACCTTGCCTCCACCGACGGACCTGGTGCCTAGGACGACGCTGTCGACCCTCATCGCCCCATCGCTTGTTCCGGTCTACGACTAGACCAACTACACTGCCTGCTGTTGTGTTGCACACAGCCAACGCGTGGCCAACCACCGCGCCAACTTCGCTTCTTGATCCACCCCATTCGATATGTGCAGCCTGTCTGAACACTAGCCGGTTAACGTTCGCTATCGCTGGTGTCTCGACTTGGTCCTCAGTACCCTGTCCCCTTACTTTCGCCCTACCACCCTTTGGATACCTTAATCTACCGCTTGCACCATGAAGGACGGCCACCCAGAACCCGTGTACGACCTCACCGGGCATTGCTCGATCGTATACGATAACACGCTTTACGCCTACTCGTCCGCTGGATTTCAGTCACTGGCATTGAAAGAGGGGGCAAAATGGGAGAAGCTGCCGATGGACATCTCGTTGACGGGGGCTCAGTGTGTGAAGACAGCGGACAAGCTTTATGTTGTTGGAGGATCACCGAATGCAACGGCCGCAGACTGGAACTACCCTGGATTGATGCACTACACGTTCTCGACGAAGAAATGGGATTGGCAACGATCGGAAAGCTGGAATACGCAGAACCGACAAAACCACGGAGCAACATACCTTGCTGGGTCAGACAAGATCCTTGTTTTCTCTGGCTCCCAAAAGACTGGCGATCTTGGGGCTTCACCAGAGACCTTCCTCTTCTCTACCAAAGAGCCATTTTCCGTACAGAGTTTCTCCTCTAACGGCGTTCCACCATCTGTGAAGCCCATGCTGATGGCTTGGGACACAACTTCTGCGCTCATGATCGGTGGAGGCTCGACAAACTCTGCAGCGTGGACGTTCAGTGAAGAGAAGGGATGGGAGACCTTGGGTGTCTCACTAGACTCTGGCATTGTGAACCAGGACTCTGTTCAGTGCACCGTGGTCATTGGAACAGACGGAAGCAAGGTTCTGCAGAAGTTCGACATGGGTGTCTCACCTAACAACGTCGAAAGGATCGTCCTCTTGGGCGCAGGAGGAGTTGTGGCCAAGACAGGCACAACTGTTGGCGACAAGGCAAAGCGAAATACGATCGCAGACTGGCCAACCTACAACTCAACTTCTGCTCCAACCTACACACGATCAGACTTCACTCTTGCGCAAGGCGACGACGGCATGACCGTTGCCCTTGGAGGAAATACGCAAGATCCCCTGTGTCTCTTCAACGCGAAAGAGAACGCATGGGTGAACGCGACCACCTTCTTTGGTGGACAGCAAGTTATTTCTACATCAGAGACATCCTCGATTTCGAGCAGTCAACCAACAGCGACAGCTTCTGTGGCGTCCCCTAGCTCCACCACAGGCTCTACAGCGGCATCTGCCACACCGCCAAACAACAAGTCCAAGATGCTTACAGTCCTTGGTGCGACGCTTGGCACAATCTTCGGCATTGCTGCGGTCTTGATCTTGATTTTGTTCTGCCTGAAATACAGGAAGAACAAGGTGAAGAAAGCACAGCAGGCTGGATACGTAGAGCGCGAAAAGGATCGCCTCAGCTTTGCCGACCGTGGCGCGGACTTCATGAAGGAGGCTGGCGGGTCTGTAGCAACTTACAACCTGCCAAAGTCTAACGACTCTACCACATCGCTGGCCATCATCTCGGGCCGCGGTGGTAACGGCCACAAAAAGAATATGGCAAGTGACGCCAGTACGGCAGGTCTTGTCAAGAAGCCTAGCCCGCTTGCATACTCGCAGGAGCCGTACGAGCTATCCAAATTCGATCTGAAGCCCGAGCCTGTGGAGGAGAAGATGGTCCGTCAGAACTCTGGACGCAACCCGCCCGCGAAGCAGGCCAACGGCCGAAGTCGAAGTTCTGGCTGGAGTCGATACTTCGCCAATAACGAAGCTACCAACCTCGCCATGCCTGCCAACAACGACAACCGCTCCACATTCGCTTCGGACAGGAGCAGCATGCTAAGCCAGTCACAATACACCAACTCGCGAATGCAGAGCCAACATCCGTCAACATACGTTCCACCACTAGAGATCCCCAAGTTCGACGGTCAGCGTATCAGCCGGGTAGCAAGCGGAAGCCCAACGCTAGGCAGCATACAGAGCCAGTCTCTCCCACATCAGCCGATGCAAGCAGAGCTGGGCCGTGCCAATTCGAATGGCAGCTCAAGATCTGGACTGAGCCACAACGAAGAGCACTACTTCCGCAACCCTGTCGAGAGCTGGACGCCGGTTGGTGATGATGGTCGACCGCCTAGCAGCGCATACACTAACAGCATGGTCATTGAGCCCAACAACAATCACAAGTTCGACGGTGCCAGCTCATACTACCCAGATGACGGTAACTCGTTCTACCCAAAGAGCAACTTCAGCTCTTTTTACCCTGGACAAGGCAAGAACTCTCTTGATGTACCCGATGCTCGGGGCAGTACATTCACCATGTTCCCCTCAGGGCAAGCACCAAACGCACCCGTTGACGAAATGCCTAAGAGCAAGTTCAGCTCAATGTACCCGGTACCGCCTCGTCTAGGCCTGACACCACAAGATCGTGAGAGCACAGTCACTGTCTTCCCAGGCACACATCAACCTCAGACAGCACAGATCGAAACCATGCCGAGCCCGACACTCAACTCGTTCCATCCAGGTATCCCTAGAATTGGCCACGACAGCACAGTCACGATGTTTCCAGGTGGACCACCCGGTGGACCGAACCCTCCCAACAACAAGGAGGGCGACATGTCCTGGCTGAATCTGGGCGCAAGCCGATAGATCTAGCATCTCCCACTATCATTATCTGCCTGTTCCCACAGACACAACGCATATACACAAACGGTTCCGGAAAAGCATTACCATCAGTCAGCGACGGATCTCCTATTGCTTGTACAACCAGCTGTTCACTTCATTGATCGAGCATGCATTCTTAGCGCCGGGCGTCTGCTTTCGTTTGAATTTCTCGCAACACCGAAGCTTACGCTTCACGACCACGCAACTGGTTATACAGATACCCGACGCAGT
Source organism: Nothophoma quercina (assembly GCA_021642125.1). Taxonomy (NCBI): domain Eukaryota; kingdom Fungi; phylum Ascomycota; class Dothideomycetes; order Pleosporales; family Didymellaceae; genus Nothophoma; species Nothophoma quercina. The sequence continues at coordinate 94,002 of JAKIXB010000049.1, read as the reverse complement.
ACCCTCTTGCGTCAACCCACCTTACTCACCAATAACCTACCCGTATCTGTAAATACTCTCCGTAGCTTCTCGTCTCTCGTTGACACTGTTTCCTCTTCTCTTCTCGTTTGCTTGAACTGCATCCCATTTACCTGTGCATATGAGTACACATTTCCTTGTCCGAGAGTTGAAGGCGTCGCAAGGTGGAGGCAGACTCCTTGTATGTAGCTAGTAGATGCTGCCTCGTTGCAGCAATGCGTCCAAGATGGACGAACAATAGTAATGATGAAGTCGAGTGGAGCAAAGGTCTTTCCCCCTGAAGTTGATTCCTCGTGAAGGTTGGTGAAGAAACTGCGAAAGCAATCTTGAGGCCAAGAGCTTAAACGGACAACTTTCGCATGAACGTCATCTTGACATTCTCTCATCTATGCATCGGCCGAGTCACCCTCCTAGCCCTGAGGCTCAAACCTCTTGGCTGCAAAACTGCCAACCAAACCCTCCTCGCCAACCAAACCACTCCTTTGGGCCTCGGCAATCGCGACCCTTGCCCCGAGCGCCATCTAACAGTCGCAGAGCCGCTCACCGACTCAACACGCAACACTGCTAGTGGCCGGCAATTTTCTTCTAGGCGCACGTAGCCATGTATACCGCCGCAAGGTTCGCCGTATCGAGACATGTGGGACTCGGGGTTGCGCGTGGCAGATTTGCGCTACAGCCTGCACGGGGCGAGTTCGGCCGTGGAGGTGCCAAATGTATAAAAGAGATATCCCCAAAACGCGTGGGCCAGATACGGTATCAGAGCAGTGTCGGTGAGTGCCTCCAAGCCCAACCCATGTCCAGTGACCTCTACACGGAGTTTGCTGTGCAATTGTGAATACATAGCTAACGCCAGCCAGCGTCATCAGAACCTCAAACCAACACCCAAATCCCAACACCACACACCACAAAGAAGCCTCTCTACATCAGGTTACCCATCGCCCTCGCCCTCACCCTCTTTACCTTCGCAGCAGGCTTTACCATGGCCGGCGCCCCCGCAATTGAGTCCATCAGGGCTATCGCCAACCCACCCAGCGACGAGGAAACACTCACCCTCTTCACACCCTCGACCGCCGAAGTCGCCGAAATCGAGAAAAGCATATTCACACACCCCTTCACAAAAAGCCTGCTCGACGACGAGACATACATTGCATCGCGCCCACACCTCAAGATCCCCGAGAAATTGCGGGCGCAGAACCTCACAGGCGGCACGCTACTAGGCGCGGACAAGATCACGGTCCCGCCGCTACAATTCAGCACCGCAGATGGCAGCAAGTTCGTGTCTATCCAGTACCTTGGTTCCGCGCTCTGCGGACACCCTGGTATCGTTCACGGCGGCCTGCTAGGTACATTGCTTGACGAGGGGCTGGCGCGGTGTTGTTTCCCTGCGCTGCCGAATAAGGTTGGCGTCACAGCGAGCTTGAACATCACATACAAGGCGCCGTGTATGGCAAACCAGATTGTTGTGCTGGTTGCTGAGACGACCAAGGTTGAGGGCCGCAAGGCGTGGGTTAAGGGGCGGTTGGAGACGCTGCCTAAGGAAGAGGGGGAAAAGCCGGTTGTGTTGACGGAGGCAGAGGCGCTGTTTATTGAGCCGAGGCAGGCGGCGCAGTTGAAGAGGGTTGTTGTGTAGATGGATGGAAGAGAGGGATACGCATTGGGTGGAGTTTGGAGTAATGCACAGGCGACTGCAGATGGGTACCTCTGAAGGGTCCAACTATCTGACAGCTCGTCGAGAGGATCACTATAGACTTAGATTCGCTGGCTGTAATCTACTTGTACCGTTGATAACCATCTTACAGTCCTGACATGGGTGAGTGCTACTCGTCAATTCTCTTTTATGCATATTTGACATTGACAGAAAGGACGGAGCAATGCTTTGCAACGGCCGCACTATTGTGTCTCCTGAGTTCATGCTTACGCTATTAGTTCATCAACTTCCAAATGACGTCCATAACCACTGCACCCTAACACTAGAATTCCCTCAACAGGAAAGACAACAACAAAGTGTAGAACGTAGCGCGCTAAGTGGACCTTTGGCTTCAGAACTCAGCCAACTGCGATGCTGTTGCATGCGGGGAAAGGGGAGGCTGAACCCTGGTCGGAGGCTGCTCCTGCAGCTGATCATGCGGCTGAGGGTGCATGGGGGAGCAACCTTATCAGTGCGGTAAACTTTACTTCCAACTATAAACGCACGATTACCACATCATCAGAACGACATGCATTGCAGCTTCTCTTTTCACTTTCAAAGCCCAATCAAACCCACCGTTCACAAACTACCAATCTGCCTCTGGAGAAACTCCAACACGGAAACATCAAGTAACAACAAACTCAAACAGCAGCTCTTCCCATGCTCCGCTCCGCATGTAAGCTAGCCTTCCAATAACCGATGATCAAGGACTCAGGGTCCCGACAAGGGTCCTCTACCAAAACCGTCCAGGAGGGGAAGGAGCCTACGAATATCGAATACGTGGCTAAGGACCCTTAAAAGGACCCTTGACTGACCTTCGACCAGCTCTGCTTCGCCACTCAACCGTCCAGTAACACCAGTTGAGGCAACTGTAACGTGCCATCAGTCAAATCTCTCCGACGAACCTGCTCAATCAGGGAAGAAGGTCAAAAGCTGTGGAAGATAGATTACAAGTCTAGAATCTGCCACCTAAATTCACCTCCCGCAGTTGAGGTACGCTAGCAAGTCGCTGGCTTGTGTTCAAGGGTCAGTGTCGATCAACCATGGACTTACTGGTTGCTCTTTGTACAGCACAGTGCCCAGTACGGCAGGAGTCTGACCTCTGTCGAAGACCGCACAGTTTATTACTATGCTATGACGCATAACTGCTCCTTGAAGATGCTCAAGAGCGAAGGACTGAAGAGAAGCATTGATGCCCGCGAAACATTCGGAGTCGATCAGATGACGACATGTCCGTTTGAGAGGACAAAACTTGGTTCACCCCATAGTTCGGCTTAGCAAACCGACGTTCAAGCTTGGAGGCATAACCAAAATCCTGATTCATGGCTGGAAGCTCAGGGGTGAGCACTTCAACATGAAGTCCTGCAGAGTACAAGGGCAGATGTTGGCAATGACTCTCTTCGAGAACAGAAGTGTACTCTACAATCAGCCCAGTTCGTTGCCTCAGCAATGCTCTACTGACCATCTGAATGCGTCTACTCTTCAGACAACTATAGGACTTGGACAGCTGATGAGTCGCTCTGCTTGTTGCTGAGGAGACGAGACCATCAACCGTGGAGCAACACCTGACTTGCTGATCTACTCCCCAAAGAGGGATTCCACGATTGTTCCCGACTAGCCATTACTCATCGAAGCCCCTCAAAAATTCTGTCTATGCCCTGATTCATTATTTGAAGCTGCCAGATAAGGAAGGTTGGAAAAAGTGTGAGATGCTTCATGATTATGGCCCACGGATGCCAGGACGCACGTTGGGTCAAAGGGGAGTTAACGGATCATAACTTGTTATTTGATATTGAAGTCAAGTCAGCAAAGTATTAGTCATTCACGCGCAGCTTGACTAATACTTGAAACAAGGATGACATTCAGCGGCCGTCGCAAGGCCTTGATGTGGTTATCGCCGTGACTACACTGTATCTCAGAGCAGGTATTCTTGCCTTCCATCGTCCATAGCATCCTGTAACAGCCATTGATCTCACTAGTTTTCAGGAGCATCTAGATCCATTGTGATCTCGATTTTGTCATGCCCGGCTTTCGCGTACTCGGTCATCTGTGAAGTTACAACTATCACTCAATCAACAATGCCTATGTCCTCCGCCTCTTCCGTCATGTCAATCTTCTCACCTGAAAGGCAATATGTCTCATCGCCGTGCATGCTTCTTTAGTCTCAATTGAGGTTGTCGGACTAGTATGTGCTGGAGTGGAGTCTGCGGCATTGGCCCCTTTTTGGAGCACGTGAGAGGTTTGTCGTGAAGCGCACGATCACTGCGGCCTCTGTGACAAATTCATATTATCACCATAAACAACGACTGAGTATGCAGAAGTTGAAGCTTCTTGTTGAAGATTGAGTTCGTCCAGAAATTGAAAGCCATGACGCCAGGCTATGCTGATATTCGAAACTGATGTAGATTGTACATTTTAGTCTGATGTTACAAGTCGCGACTGATGAATGGAGTATGTTCTACTCATCGTCTTCATCATCATCAACGACTCGTCTCCGCTTCGTCCGGTTGCTGGGCGCAACTTCGTCGTCTTCATCCTCATCATCACCGCCACTCCTTCTCTTCGGGCTAGCAATGATCCCCTCATCTGGGTCGTCGTCGTCCTCAACGATTTCTGGTTCTTCATCGCTACCAACAATGAAGTCGTCTTCTTCATCGTATTCGTCCTCGCGGTTTCCTCCTCTACGACCGTAGTCCTCGTCGTCGCTATAGTCTCGTCGCAGACCAGCCTTCGCACGCGGCTTCTTGGCTCGTGGTGTGCCATCGTCATCCTCCAAATCACCGATGCTAAGGCCTGCTGAGCGTATTCCACGGCCTCCAGCGCCACGGTTGGCGCGCTCAGCTTGTCGCTCAGCATGCTTCTCTCGTGCCCTAGCCTGTCGCTGTCTCTCCTTGAACGTCGCCTCTTCTCGCTGCCTGATAAGATCCGGATCCTCGTCGACGTTGACGAAGGAGATGGCCTGGTCCGCCTCGTCTCGGCCACGGCTTGCTGCGGCTGCAAGATCGTTTTGCAGCTTTTCAAGTGCAGCGTCCTTCATGTTCACTGCAGGTACGACGTTGAGAGCGGTCGTGAACTTATTTGTTACGCGCATGATCTGAGCCTCCTCATAGGGTGCAACTAGATACGTGTAGCTCTCCTTGTCGCGCTTGGCATTAACCTTCATAGATGTTGGTGTGGGGATCTTCGGGTTCACCTGCGGTGGTGCAAGTGTGTTCGCGTCAATGTCGAACTGAAGGGTAGGGTTATTCGCAAATTGAAGGGTCAGCGAGCCATCAGACCAGCGTAGCACCCGCGCATTCGATTGTAGCTGAGCATGATCCGAAGGTGATCGTCGCCATCGAATTGTAGACATAGCTGTGTCGTATGCGGAGAAGTGCTCGGAGGCAGGATATTTTGAGTGGTGATCTGTTGTCGGCGGCTGGAAGGTCTTGTGGTTGAAAGCGGTCGGCTCGAAGGCCAGGAAGCGCGGTACTTTCAAGAGGTAGAGTTCGCCATCGCTGGGTTCTGGAATCGCGTGTCGTGCAAGATCTGTCTCCATGAAAGACAGTGTCTGCTGCTCCTGCTCGTACTCGACAGCTTGGGGTGCTCGGTCATCGCGTCCCTCGTCGTCGCCTGAGTCCAACTCCTCGTCGTTGAGCTTGCGCTGCTCTCTTCAAAGCTGTTAGACCGTATGTACGTTCACTACAGTGGCTGTAACCTACACTGCTGGCTCGTCCTCTGCATCACCGCCATCGCCGAACAGGTCGTCCTCGTCGTCATCCAGTCCGTTCTCCTCAACTGTGTCGCGTGGTGTTCCTCCGTTTTCGCTCTCTGCTGGCGCAACTGCACCGCCAACTTCGTCGTCTGAGAGGCCCTTCGCGGCATCACTACCCGCGTCAGACATGGCTGCTGGGAATGGAGCGTTTCGATGCGCGGTATCTGGTGTGAGATACAATGGGGTGGACAATTGAGGTCGCGATCCAGAAAGAGCAGCGCTTCAAATGCGATCAGTGTCGGGAGTTGCAATACGCGTCGTTGTACCGATGGTTCGAGGTTAACAAAGTTGAGAGCTCCGGGCGACGATGAGAGTCGCGCTTGCCCAAAGTGAAATAGCGTGTCGACCCCTTCCCAGTGCTGGCGGGCCCAAAAAGCTGGCCGTTCGAGACAACGATACGTGTATCACCAACATCAACGCCCCTCGCTCTTCTGCATAACCCACTTGTCTGCCTGTCAGCCAGCTACGGATATCCCCGCGCGCTTCCAGGACCACAAAATACCCTTCTGCAGCTGAAAATGGCGTCCTTTTTCTCCAGTGTGTACGTTCTTGGCGCTGCTCCCTTCCCCAAATGCTCTTGGTTTCCCCCCATATTTGGGGCTCTATGCGTATCTGATACAGGCACCTCGTTGCATATGTTTCACACTCACCGTCTCTCTCACATGTTCTTCTGTCGACTTTCTTTTCTTCTTCTATACTAAATAAGTCCGGTCTCGGAATTGCGTGGTCCCTTTTCTAACGTACACCCAACAGACGCCAAGGGCTAGCTGGTCGATCCAATAAGGGCAACCAGCAACAACAATCTGGCAAAGGCGGCACACCTCCACCTACTGGACAATACTCGCAGTCTCCTACGTCGCAACAGGCCCCTCAACCTCCTATGCCACACTCGCCAGCAATGTCGGCCTCCATGTCGTTCGATGCTGGTGCGGAAAGTCCCGCTCAATCTGGCAATCGCAGACCGCCTTTCTTCTTCCGGGAAGAGTACTCCAACTTGATCGTCAAGGGTAACTTTATGACTTTGGCTGCTAAGCCAAAGCTTGTTGAGGAGGGTGAATGGCTCGCACATCAAGGTTCGTGCTAAATATGTCGACTTGTTTGGTGTAATCAGCTGACCACGTGACCAGTCGTTGAACAATACCGACTACTCGAACAGATGATTGAGGTCATCAAGGTTATCGATGATCGAACAGGCAAGCCAATCTGTAACCCAGATGTCTGCCCAACCATGTCAGCCAGCGGGTGAGCATACTTCTTCTCACCTTATCGTCACTGCCTCTAACATCAAACAGCCACACATACACCTGGCTTGACAACAACAAGAAACCCATCAAAATCCCCGCCATCCAATACATCAACCTGGTGCAAAAATGGATCGTCGGCAAAATCAACGACCCGTCCATCTTCCCCACAGACACCACTCCCACGAACATTAACCCCAGCACCTACGCCTCCGGTTCCGCAACTCCAGGAAACAGCACACCACAGGCCCTCCCCCCGTCTTCTCTCAACGCTCCTCTGTCGCAGCTCGCCGGCCGCGAATGGCTCGGCAAGTCCTCCGGCTTCCCGGAGACCTTCGAGGGTGACATCAAGAGCATCTACCGGCAGATGATGCGGTGCTACGCGCACATCTACCACGGGCACTGGCTGGAGCCGTTCTGGAATGTGAGCGCGTACAAGGAGCTGAACACGTGCTTTATCCATTTCATCAACGTTGGAAGGCTGTTTGGGCTGATTGGCGATAAGGAGATCGAGCCTATGCAACCCTTGGTTGATTTGTGGACGGAGAAGGGACTCTTGACCGCGGCTGTGAAGGCTGAGCAGGTGCCGCCGAGGAGCTCGGGTGGGCAGAGCGCTGTGCCTGCTGCTACTTGAGTGTGGCACAAGAGGACGTGCCGAGATGTTGACCATTTGATATGGCAAAGGTCTGTGACCAGAGAGGGTGCATTTATTGCTTCAAACAGTTTACTTGATTGGCGTTCTGGAATCATACAAGCAGGCACAGCATAGAACAATGAAGAAACGTGAGATCATGATACCTTGCTGCTTTCATCTGGAACCTGTCTCTACTCAGGATGCAGTCAAGCATTCCAGTGGTGGGAGCCATTACGTGATATCGGCTCATTAGAAAGGGCATCCTTGCTAGACCAGACCCTAGAATTAGTGCGGGGAGATTCTGGTTTGGCTGAGTGTGGTGTCGTCAGCCTGCGCAGGCTGATCTGCAAAGGTTGTTGCTGCAAAGGCATGTTCAGTGCATCGTAGGATCGTTTGATCTATGGCAAATGAGGCTCAAATTGGATAGTAACATGTAAAGTAACCAGAGAGACTGTTTCCGTTTGACACCACCAACGATCCGTGAGACGCAAAACAGATCCGTATCGCATCGCATTGCATTTCACACAAACTCCAATGGTGAAAGGGAAATGTGTCCGCTCCACCACCAATTCGTTAAACATCGATGCACGCATTCGTGGGAGAAGCCAAGACCGAGACCGGGCTCGGCCTCGACATGGACAGAGGTACTATTTGTGGGTATGTCTGGGCTTGCAGACGTTGACATTGTCGCGTCGCTACGTACGGGGTAGAGGAGCTTAGTTGTGACCGGCCTTGCGGAGGGAGTTGGACAACCACTCGAGACCCTCGTACAGACCGTCACCGGATGTAGCGCAGGTCGACTGGATGTACTGTGGATGTGTTAGCGCAAAGATCACGATAGAGAGCTCGAGATTGACTTACCCAGGCGCGTTGTCGGAGGCTGTGAAGGCCAAGCTTGTCAGTGATCTCAGCAGCGTTCATGGCGTTCTAGATGGTGATGTCAGCCGAGGTCCCATGATCGTTATTCTGCGCAGGGCATATGCTTACGGGCAAATCCTGCTTGTTGGCGAAGACCAGGAGAAGGGCGTCCCTCAGCTCGTCCTCGTTCAACATCCTCTGGAGCTCCTCACGGGCCTCAACAACACGGTCGCGATCGTTGCTGTCGACAACGAAGATGATACCCTGGGTGTTCTGGAAGTAATGCCTCCAGAGAGGACGGATCTTGTCCTGACCACCGACATCCCACACGGTGAAGGAGATGTTCTTGTACTCGACTGTCTCGACGTTGAAACCTGGGGCGACGGTCAGCGCATTGTTCTTAGTCGCGCTAAGGCGGGCAGCAACGAACCAATGGTGGGGATGGTGGTGACGATTTCACCGAGCTTGAGCTTGTAGAGAATTGTGGTCTTTCCGGCAGCGTCGAGACCGACCATCAGAATGCGCATCTCCTTCTTGCCCCATAGCTTATCGAAAAGCTTCGAGAATGTGAGACCCATATTGGCGGGTGTGTGGTGTGTAGGGAGGAAGGTGTAGAGGCGGTGAAAAGACTCTCGAACCTATAGCATAACAAAGTCAGATTCAGTTACACAATATGTGGACGGCGGGTGTCAAGGACGGTAGGAGAAGATGTCGCGGGTGCGTTGTCGGCGCAGGACAGTATTGAGCGCCTGATGCGGGCTGCAGCGTCGTCCACGCCTGTGATCGCCGAGGTGCGCTGAGCAGGTGTAGAAGGACCGCGGAGCAGCGCGGGGCGGCAGCGATTGACTTACGGGCGATGTTCAAGAGAGCCTGTGCGTGCTGGTGATGGTGTGGGTGGGTTGACGATGTAGTCTAATTGATGCACAGGAAAGGGCTGGGTTGATGAGACGTGTGGACTTGGAAAGGGCCGTGCGACGCCACTGACACGTGACAGAATTCAACCAACTTGCTTATCACACTCGATGGGAGAGATGCGGTGAGACGGACAGTTTCAAGCTATTCTTCGCGCCTGCGGATCCTTTATGGCCGCGCTCGACAATATTGACACGTTGTGGTTCTCCTTTACGCGGAAAGCTGGAACCCACACAGCCCTGGAGGCAGCCATCTTTGTTTCGGCGATCGACCCCAGTATCCACTCACGCATTGCGTGTTGATGGATCCACATATGTTCGCGCCATTGGCCGAGCCAAGGCGAGAATGGTGAAGAACGGAAGCAGCGTCTCAATAAAATGTGGTTGTGCTCATCAGAATCACCACCTGGTGCTTCCTCGATTTCTGCCATCAAGCCCAGCTTTGGTGCCAGTGCTTCACGAGCATGCATATAGGCATCTCACAATTGCCTCTCACAGGCAACAGCTTTTGTGCATCAGGGTCACAACTGAAAATCAAGTCCGAAATAGTTTCAATGTCGCTTGTGCAGATTGGCCTTCTCGACCCATCTTACTCATCTTGTTCGTTCGAAATTGCCTAGAAGTGCATCAGTCCTAGTAGGCCGTATCGACATGCTTCTGCGCCGAACGCCGTGCAGCTCATGATCCATCTAGCCATCAAGACAGTCCACGCTCCTATCCATGCTTTTGATACAATGCCAACCCAGAGAAACGCTAAGCTCAGAGAGAAACGCCTACAAGAAACGATACAGAATATAACCCTACAGGTCTGTGACCATAGCATCGTCCTGCTGTTGATTCTCATGCACGATACCCAAAAGACGTGCATACGGTACAGTGATGCGCTGGAGGTCGCGGTGTTTGCCTGCCAGTGTGTTAGTGATGCTTAGAGTAGGAGTCGAAGTGATGGGCTTACCAAGGATCAAAACCGCTTCCTTCAGAAGATCTTCCTTCTTCCACCCGCAGATAGTATCACCTGCCTTGCTGCGGTCTTTGGCGTCATCTTCGTCTTCAGCGATGAGGTCGCCAGACAGGCTCCGCAGCAATTCTTCGATCTTACCCTTGAGACCTTCAGCTCCAATGCGCTTGACGTACATAGATAGGTAAATCTTGAACTCCTCTCTTGCGCCCAGCGTCTTGGCAGCAGCGAATCGGTTCTCCAGATGCGCCACACTGACACAGCTCTCAAAGGTCTCGTAGCCCTCAGCAGAGATGAGTGCCTTGATGAGACGCTGGAGATAAAACGCGCGACCCTGGAGCAGGAACTGATTGGTCGTGTTGCGCTCGAGTGACGGTATGATGCCTGCTGAGATGTTCTCCAATGACACTTGATCATCCTTCTCCTTTGGCGCGTTCTTGTCCTGTGATGACCTGATGTTACCGAGCGATGAGTCTGTAGTGTTCCAGTATTGACTGCCAACGGCAAACCAAGGCTCGGATATCCTTTGCCAGATATACATGCTGGGATTGTATGTGTAGCCGTCACCGTTTGACATAGCAACAACGATCCTGCCTGCAGTGTTGAGGCGTGCAAAAACAATGCCAGGCGATTTCGTAACATGTGGGCCTTGAGTGTACGCCGCAACATCGAGGATGGGTGCGACAGAAATGGGTGGGTGAGGCGCTGACATATCTCTGAGATTCCATACGTAGCACATGCCGACCGCTGATATGGCCATTAGCCACCAGCCACGGCAGTCCATGATGACTGGTTGCGCCTCCAGGATCAAGGCATTGAGCGTTCGTCGACCTGCCGGTGACCATGCATATACGGAGCCATCTTCACAAGCCGCTGCGAAGAAGTTCTCATTACCAGTCACCAGAAGCACGGCCTTTGGAAGGTAGTCTTGCCAAAGTGCTTGACCCTTCTTTGTGCAGCTGATTCGGACAGGGTCATGATCTTGGAACCGACCTGTCCGAGATGGTCCAGTGGCGTTGCGTGCTTCCAACATGACTGTGTCTGAGAACTCTGCTTTCCCTGTGTTGGGGTCGACACCGTTCTGTTGTGGTGGTTCGCTACCATCCATTGTGCGGACGATCACACTCCTGACTTTGGGTACAGCGAGTCGTACTTGGCTTACGCTCAGCGATGGGTTGACGATGGCAGGGCGGAGGACCTTCGGAGGCTCAAAGCCATTCTCCTTTGACGCAGCAGCCGCGGGCGGTACAAGCCCATTTTCGCTATTGAGCACAATAGCTGCGCCACCAGGTCGCACTGTCGCAGCTAGTCTTCGCTCGACTTGACGATCTTCGTCACCCTCAATCTCCGCAAACTTCCTTTTGTTTCCAACCAGCATAGATGCGAGTCCGCCCTTAGGGAACCCATCGTATGGTTTCGACAGATCAAGAATGTTGTGAGGATTGTCGCTCCTGCCTACCGATGTGGCAGCGGCGGAGATAAGCTGGGTCTGTGGTAGTGACGATTCACCAACACCAGATGATGAAGAAACAAGCATCGGTGCTATTCGCTTCTTGCCCTCCTTCGTAACGGTCACCCGCTGCTTAAGCTTTTCGACGCGCTGATCTGCAGGAGGTTCGGCTGGTGCAGCTGGCGTTGCTGCGGCGGCAGTCCCGTTTGTGAGGTTTGTCGATGTTGTTGCGCCGTTAGTCCCGTTGGTTGTGATTGTTGGAGCTTGCACTGCACCGCCATCGCCCATGAGCGCACCCATGCGACCCTGCACGCCCTTCAGCTCTCCGCTTTTAGCGCTTTCTTCGAGCAGCAGAGCGTCTGTGCCTTCGACGATTCCTACTCTTCGACCTGCACCAAACTTCGAAAGCGTCTTATCGTTCTCGTCCAGCGATGCAGGATAGCCAAGCTCTCCAGGTTCGAACACAAGTGTCAGGATACTACCGTCCAGACTTGTAGCGTACAGAACCTCACCGCCAGGTGCCCAGGCCAGATCTGATATAGACTTTCCAGCCAACTCTTGTGAGATCATGAAGGGTCTGGGAAAGCTTGTGTTCCAGACACTAAGACACTTATCTTGACCGGCACATGCGACAATTGTCACTGTTGGCTGGTGCACACTGCCATCGATTTCTTTCGGTGGCTCCTTGTAGAATAGTCGCGGCGAAAACGCAGCCACCTCTACTGGCCCCTCGTGACCAACCAAACTGATATCACCGTCCCATGTTCCACGCGCAAGGATAGCAACACTGCTGACCGGTCCGTTCGTTGCGTTCGCAGCGGCGATATGAGCTCCGTCTGGTGACCATGAGCAACGGCGGAAGTATGTCGTGAGCGGCGAGGTCTGGAACGGGGCGGTAATGGTGTGCTCGAGCATGAAGTTGTTAACCTGATCCTGCTGGGTTGCGTTCGTAGGCGGCGAGTTGAAACGGTAGACTTTGATGGTACGATCGTCGCTAGCGGTGGCAAAGTACTTGTTCGCGGGATCGAAGGTGATGCCCTTGACGTGACTCTGGTGGTTCGATAGGGTCTTCAGCTTCTCGAACGAATGCCCTGACCAGACCACCACTTTCGAGTCAAGCCCCACTGATACCAGGATGGATGAGTCGAAGGACCAACCAATGTCCTGCACATCATTATCATGACCTATGAGACGGCGTATGACGCGCCAATTCTCGACAGGTGGTGCTTCATTCGAACCTGTGTACTTCATTAACGACGCTTTCCATGTTTTTATGGCATCGCTACTCACCAAAAGCAGCATGTGTTGGCGCATTTGGATCCAGTGCATATACGCAGACAATCTTGTCATCTGCACCGGAAGCCAAGTACTTGTTGTTCGAGGAGAATCGCACGGCGTGGATCGTGCCCGAGTGATGGCTGACAGCTGCGAGCTGCTTCGGCTTGGTGTATTCGGGATTGTTCGAGTTCAAGATAGCTTCGGTGGACCAGATTCGTACGTAGCCGTCTGTTATGCTTTATTAGCTATGCTGTTCAGGACGGCGCATCGAACGCGCTCCGCATGTGCAGGTAGACGGACCTCCGGCGGCGGTAACCAGGCGCTTTCCATCAGGAGATACGTGGCAGCTGTACACTTCATGATCTTTCAGGTCGCCTAGAATGTGCGCATATAGTCAGTGAGGGGTTCGGGACTGCAATCGAAGCTCAAGGTAGCTTGCAGATGCGGAGGTGCACTCACCCGAGTGGGTCAGCCACTGCGGCTTGATCAGATGCATGGTTATGTGTAACGTTCCAGCAGTCTCAGCATGCTATTACACAACCATGAATGCAAAAGCAGCAAACTCTGGGACGGTGGAGGCGCGTGGTGGTTGTTGTGCACGGCTTGGGCTGTCGCGACAGCTGTCTGGCGTTGGCGACGCGAAGTTCAAGGTTCGCGGTTGGCGCACGTTGAACAGGGGTCCATTAAGGTTTAGGTGCATGCGGCGATCCTTGAGTGGGCTCTATATTCACATGTCATCTACGAGATCACTCACAGGCTACGGACAGAATCGTGAGAAATGCCCTCTCAGAACTGTAGTTGGTCATGATCGATGCGCTTTCTATGTATCATCCAACTTATCTCTGTTCAACCCAGCTTATTCTAGCACATTGTGACTTGTCCTGTAGGACCAGCTTGAATATATACATACCATACATGACGCATATATCAGCTGAATATGGCGTAAAATACATGATTACGCTCCTTTCTCTTGGTCCTCATGCATGTACTTCGTTGTATGGGAGCGGTGGTGTTGATCCGAGCTCGCTAGGTTGCATGCGTTCGAGGGAGTGCAAGTCGCACTCATTATGATTGTTGCGTGCAAGTGCCAAGTTACGGCCATTGTACTTGCTCACACCTTGATCTTCTTCCTCTTCTTGAACACTACAGCTGGTACAGCCGGTGCATCCTCCTCCTGCTTTACTGGTGCCGCAGCAGCGTTTGCTTCTGCCTCTTCTGCTGTGGGTATTTCTTGCAGTGTCCGAGTGTCCTCCTCACCTTTCACTGGATCCTCCTTTTTGACGCTTGAGTCCTCCTTGACTTCTGGCGTCTTCTTCGCGCCCAAAAGCGCTTCTACATCATCGTCGTCGTTGCCTTTGCTTCCAGGAAACGACTTGTATGTGTGGCCCCAGCCCTTCTTCTTCGTAATCAAGCCTTCCGCTGCTATCCGGTCTTCCTCTGTCTCATCGATTTTCCTCTTATGCACGCCCTTGTTCAGCTGCTTCTCCTCGAATTGCCCCTGCTCATTGACCTCTCCGACCACTTTCTTTGTAACAACTTTCCAATCACCCGCCATACCCATATCTTGCCGCGCTTCCTCGGGCAGCGCAACACCCATAGCCGCTAGTTGCTCCCATTGTCTTTTCCTGTCTTCGACTGTTGCCCTCTTCTGGGGTTCCTTCTTCGCAAATGTGGGTTTGTCGCCAACACCTGCTGCGACTGACGGCCCTGCACCACTGGCTCCAGGAACGAGGCCGTTGAGGCGCGCAACTTCCGCTTTCGCTTGCGCTTGCTTTCGCTGTTCGATTTCCTGTTCGCGGTGTAGGCCTTTAAGGGAGCGTCTGATGTTGCCTTGGTGGCGACCGGTGGCTTCGTGTTGTTGCTTCTCGAACTTGGTGTCTTTGACGAAGACCTCGCAGTACTTGCACCAGTACTTTGGCTAGACGACCATTAGCTCTAGTAGATTCATATTTTCCATGCGACACTTACTGTTGACTTCCAATATTCTGCCATGATGTTTGTGACATCGAAGATGACGCAGGCGCAACAAAGATTGGAGATGCAGGCTGCGGGAGCTAGCACCAGTGCTAGGCGGAATTAGTCGCGCCTGCAGGGCTGAATGCGGAGAAAGGGCCTCGGCCGCGGGCGTTTGGAGCTTAAGCAAGCTCCCCCTCCCAAAGTTGCCAGCTCGGTGCTCCAGACTCCACTACATTCAACGCCTCTTGCCAGACCTACCCTTTCGAGCCAGACTCGTCTGCCACACGTCAGTTTCTCACGAGCTCCAGAACCCCTTCTTACATTCTCGACCATGGCTTCCGTCGCAGTAGGCCTCGACCGCACTAGGCTCTTGAAGCCGCTCATCGTATTGGCTGGGTGGACTTTCGTGCAGGAGGTAAGCTTGCAACTTGCAAAGGGCTTGCCCAATTTTGTTGCCTGATGCTCATGACATACAGGCATGGATGTACGCGACTCGTCTCCCCGCTATCTCCAAGTACAACGTCAACCCCGATCAGGAAACCATCAGTGAGGATATGAAGACTAAGATCCCCATTGAGGTTCGCCGTATCGCCGATAACTATAACCACTTGCACGAGCAGCCGCAAGTGTTCTATGCTGTCGCCATTGCCCTGACTCTGCTCGGCGACAACCACGAATACACCTACCTTGCTGCCTGGGGCTACACTGGACTGAGGATTGTACACTCTCTATTCCAGAGTTTGGTCAACAAGGTGTTCACAAGGTTCTACATCTTCGGCACCAGCTCGGTTGTTCTTGCTGGACTGACCGGCCGTGCCGCGACACTGCTTTTCTAAGTGGAGAGTAAGTGTACATGCTGTCGAAGAATTGGTGCAGGTATGCGATGCTGAACAGATTGCGATCATATGGACAATATATCGAAATTACTGCGGAAGTCCAGGCATGTATGATTGCAACGACAATTCAGGCATCTTTTCGGAAAGTCTCAGACATCCGGCTTGTTGCAGGATGCTGCTCGCTCGCAGTCAAAATATCATCTGTCATGATACCTTGGGCCACTGATGCGTAAGACAGCAATAATTACAACATTGTTACAGGAGCTGTGGACGGTTACGCAAGGGCTTTCCTCCTTTGGCAGCCATGTCCATTTGCACTACGACGATCAAGGCAGCCAGAAGTAAAAGCAGGGCTTGACTTGAATCTCGTGAATAACGTGTCCTCTGTGCTCTCGACTGAAACACGCGAACAATGCCGAACGAGGCAGATGCAGTCTTTTTACCACACAACACACCACCGTTCGTTGTGCAATATTGACGCCCATACAGCAACAGCCACAGAACAATTTCACTGCACGCACTTAAATGCCCCGATCCCCTATAAATACTCCAGTTTCCCATGATCATCTGAAAGATATCAACAACAACTGCCACACAACCTAACACACACATACACAATCCAACTCCGACGTTACCAACACGAGCCCCCAATACTCATCAACGAACAACACCCTCGAGGCGCCGCAGGGACTCGGACTGAAGCGAGTCGAGAACCTTCAAGTCAAGGCCGCCAAAGGGCGACTGCCACAAGAGAAGAAGATTGGGGACCCTTCCACAAAGGCACTGGTTGAGCAGGCTCTCCGTGCGGGCTTCCGACCTCAAGTCCGTCCTAGTGGAGGCTAGGTGGAATGCTATCAGATCTCGTGTCTAGAGGTGAGAATTTGGAGGACGTGTGACGACTTGCTTTGATGTATTTAGCACGAGGCATATATCAGTGCGTGGTCTACGGGCGTTCCGTAACAATTTTGCGATTAAGTTAGAAATTTATCAGGTATGCTCACGTGCACGATTGTGATTCGCTTTACAAAGTTTTCCCACTGTGCTGTAAACATTTGACATTTGAGCTGTAAAGTTGTGTAGATAAGTGAAACGATCTTTTCACTAGCTCTCTTCGACTCTCATCTGGGAGTTCTTCAGACGTTTTTCAGCTCGCTGCGTCAAAAGTCCTTAGTCGTACACATACCACACCTGCCCGTCTCACTATCACAATTACACCTCAATCCACACTACACCCACAATTTGTCTAGTTTCTTCCAAATCGACAGTTGGGCAAAAGGTTAACGGGCATCGTCGTACGGTATGAGGGATATAGTGAGAGTATTGCACGAATTAGACTTGCGGAGTCTCTGTGGGAAAAAAAAAGTGAACAAAAAGCTGACTTTACGGCAGCGAAAGAAGCAACCTATAATAGCGCATCTGTGTCTTACAAGTTGTCGATCCTCCGAGCGGTGTGTACCAACAATGATAAGCACGATCTCAAGCTTGTATCAAAAGCTTACGATCAACCGCGTAACCACACACCTCTGACCGCACGATTGGTCGAAAGCTCTTCTCCATAGCTGCAGCTCAACTGCACTGGACGCAAACTGGCGGGTATCGAAGGACCCTTCACTATGGCGGAAATTGCAGATCCCATTCACAACTTAAGCTATAACGTATTACTTACTACTAAAGAAAAATTGTAGGACATGAGAGCAGCTGTTCTAAAGGAGATTGTTTGCATGGATGAGGAGTTAGTTTGTCGATCCGTACGTCGGTCTGCGTTATTTGCGGGTCGTCACGACTCGCTCAATAACCATCGTTTCCTTCAAACTGCAATCCCCAACATTGAGATCCTTTACCAGTTGAGCACGCATCACATCTGCGGCTCTACGGATATCTCCCTGAGTTTGTGCATGTTCAAATGTTGGCTTGCCTTGCTCATCCCAATGACTGAACAGTAGTAAAGCCAGTAAGTCGTCCTTCCATATTCCCACGCACTCAGCTCTAGACAGCCAGACAGTAGCAATCAGCAGGACGGCGACGAGAACCAGGGCACTGATGGGGAGTGCGAGCCATGCCCATCGGACGCCTACATGGATGGCATCATGCCACACAAGACCAGATACTCGTTCTTCGTCCGAGACGAAATCCTTCGATAACGTCGAATTTGCCTGCACTGCCCGAGTCGTGTGAATGGAACGAAGAGCAATATTGGCACGCTGTGCTAACGAGTGGACCATGTCTGTAATGTTCGGAGTCTGGTAGATCATCCGATACAGCTCAGAACCCCGATCCTGATTCGGGCCGGGACTGCGAATGAAGCCGTAGAACCTGGCATACTTCACGGCACCCGCTCCCACGTAAGAGCCGTCCGGTATGTCGACAGTGATCTCGCGAACACCGCTGTCATCCTTCACCATGAATGGAGAGGCAAAGTTATCCATGACCACCTCTTGCGCTCTTGATGTCAGTGTAAGATTCATGGAATGGTTTTCATCAGATCGGTACTGCCAAGTTATGTTGTAAGGCTTTCTCCACGAGGTGCCGTCCGCTGTATATGCCACTGTATCTGGTAGTGTGGGATCGAACGTAGGCGTGGTGATCCGTTCAATCACCTCCTCTTTATAGATGCCACCGTTGACTTGAGCCTTTATCACGTGAACGCAAGGAATTAATTTGCATCGTCTTGACTCAACAGTGCTGTTGGGCGTGATGTATTCACCGGGCAAACGGTCCCCGCTGCTGCTGTTGGCTCTTGTAAATCGTAGATCCGTGACACGGACCCACTGGATGTCCACTCGCCTCCCCATAGGCTCGGGCACACTCGACCTGTTGATCCTATCATCCGAAGCCAGACCGAAAGCAAAAAATGGAGGATCAAATTCGATTTTAGATGTCATGGGAGGAAGCCAGAAAATAGTAGAATTCGTGTCCGTCCCATTAGGGCTCCTGAGGACACATTCTCTGGTTGTATTTGTAAGAACAGGTCCCATATCCGAGCAATCGATGAGATACTGCTCTGGGGCATCCCTGCACTGCACATCGACTGCCAGGGTGGGGAAGGGACTCCAAGTACAGTTTCCAGTCGAACACTCAAAAGGTGGATTGGGCATGGTTGCGGTATTGAACGAGAAAAATTCGTTGTAAATTGCAGATCTCAGGTTATGAGATACTCGTAGTTCTACCAGGCAAAGATCAGTCGAATTTGAGCCCGACCATTAGATTGTTTACATACCATCACGACTGTCTGAGATTGATGCTTGATTACCGTCCAGCGTTGGAATGAAACCGATTGTGTTGTCGTAAGTCATCGCTCGGGAAGTATAAGAGACGACATCTGTGTTCAGCACAGGTGCGCTATAGAAAACCAGACATTGTTGAAAAAATGGACCAATTCCGAGACTGGTCACCGAGACGATAGCTCCTAGAAATGCGAACGTTCTAAGTTCCAATGAGTGAACGCCTTGAGTTTACGGAAACTGCAGCTTACTTGACGTGGAGCGAGACCAGGAGCTTCATACTACCGTACAAGCCACGACTGGCCTGATCAAAGCGTACTGCATCGTATAGCGGTCTCTTCGCCTGAGCGAACCAAATCCAGTTCAATTGACTTATGCAACTGGCAACAGGCACCATAAGGCTGACTCTGAAAAGCACTGACCCGAAAGCCACAACAGTATTGAGCGTGATACCTCCAGTCCAGAGTGGGTTGGGTCGGCCGTCGAATGTAGAAAGAAGAACGCTCACAGCCACAAGAACTGCTAGTGCCGCACATGTTGATAGTATTTCGAGCAGCCATGAGTGTAAGAGTAAGCTTTTGGTCGAATGCAATAGAGCTGGAGTGATGACAGCCGGTGTGGTGACAGTCGGTTTCGAGAGCATCGGAGACTCTTCTGGCGGTGTCGACGTATGTGCGATAGGGTCAGCCTGGCCAATTTGCCGATCACCCACTCCGGTAGGGCGCTCAACAGCATCAGCAGGTAGCGTGGGCACGTGGCTCATTGTGAATGTACTCCTGTGTTGGCCGCAGATCAGAGTGGTAACATAGTGAAGTCCGTCGTTGTCAGAAACCTAGAGGTAGTCGTGGGAGTTCCGCAGTTCTTGGCGCAGCACCCCAGTTTCGAGGGCACATTGCTATAAATAGTAAGACCTGCATCTTGTACGTGACGTTAACGAGGAGAGTTCACAGACGCTTTCTCGCAGCGCTTGCGATGTCATCTCATTATAACTTGGGGCTACTCTTACTCAACTTCTCAATCTCCCGCCGTAGCACCGTCCGCATCTCGCCCGCTATCCTCGCGCCCTCCTCATCATCCAAATCATCGCGCTGCCCTCTCCCAAACATCGTCCAACTCTTGCTCTTGATCTCCGGCATTGTCGCTGGCCGTGGTATTATGTGGAAGTGTACATGTGGTACAACCTGCGCTGCTCTTGCCCCGTTATTCTGTACGATGTTGTAGTCCGTTACACCTGTGACCTTCGCTACTGTGCGAGCTAGCAATGGCAACCAGAAGCCTGCACCAATGAGTTACACATCGAGTCAAAACTTGTCACAAACTTACCAATCTCTCGACTTTCTTGCGCCTCCATATCAGCCACCTTGACTTTGTGATTCCTTGTCGTGATGAGAAGATGCCCTGCGTCCCATCAGAATCAACACAGCCAATTCAAACTCCAAAAACGACCATCACCTACCGCCAGTCATGGGCAAGATATCCAAAAACGCAACCACATCCTTCGTCCGCATCACCAAGAACGAACTCGGATTCGTCTTCTCAACATCGCACTCTCCCTCCTTTGGCACCGCATCTCCCAACTCTTCTTTCTTATTCCACAATTTCCCACTACTATGGAGACCCGGTGGAGGATATGCCGCGGCGATGGCGCAGAAGGGGCACGCGTCTGGCGGGTAGTGTCGTTCCATTCTTTATGTTTCGACTTCCTCTTATACAGTCCTGCTCTTTCTTGTGTTGATGGTATTCACATACTCTTTCGCTAGATGCAAAACCCTCCAAAATGGATGCGATTGACGATTAGAGATGGAGTGAGGTTGATAGTCGTGTATGGATGCGGTTAGCGCTGGTGTTGTTGGTGTTGCCGAGGTCAAGGATCAAAGCTCCAGACGCGATCGATCATCGATGGATGCAGCTGCAGGCGGATGGCTGGGCTGGACCGTGAGCGCGCTGTGATGCATAAACAAGTCCTGTGCGTCGAGTCGCGTCCGTGTTCGCGACCCATCGCATCACGTTCACGATTTCGCGACTCGATGACGCGTTATAATATGACGTACAGCAGGAAGCGCGTGAAGCGTGACGCGACGGCAAAACGCTTCCAAGGCTATCAGCGCACTGACACTGCTTCGTAGCTTGATCGCTGGAGCTGTAGGCCTCACACATCACAATGCAAGTATGGAAACGACGATTGAACTTTAGAAACTTCAATTGCGCCGTTAGAACGCAGGTGCGCTAATCATACAGCCGCGTGTGATATCTCGTGTCTCCAGTGCTAATGTACCCACACACGCCGCACGTATCCACCAAGGAATAGCCTTCGTCTCTCACCATCCGGTATACCAGTCGCTAGTGCTATGAGCGAGTATCCAGAGTCGCCATCAGAGAAATGTTGATAAGAGTGCTGAAAGTGACAACGCCGCCGCAATGAAATAACGCCATGGACTCCGCTGCAAGGTGAAGCCAGAACAGATGGTAGAATAACCAATTGTACGCCTTTTATTAACGCCAGCCGAAGATAGTAGGCATTGGAAGCCGAAATGCAAGCATGAAGAAGTAGTCAATGCAATAAGGTGGCTTCCTGATCGTGCCATCAACATCCTGACTCAAAGGCCCCATGATGGGGGTACGATGGGTAGAAGCTGTGGATGCTGCGGACAAGACCAGGGTAGCCTAACAGGAAAAGACTCTTAGCGCTTGCTACGGGGCTGCGAGGACTCTTCTTGCAGGGCATTACCATATTCGACAACGTACTCCTTGGCCCACTTGCGAAGAACGATGGATGCTGTGACGTGTCAGTAGGGGTGTCGATAGTGAGCTATTGTTGTAACTTACCCTTCAGGAACTTCTTGCTGGCATACTTCTTGAAGAATGCCTCGTGGAGGACAGGGCCGGAAAGGTAGTCGATCATCAAGTGCAAGACAGGCTGGATCTCCTCTTCACTGTAGCCAGAGTAGTGTGCCAGGGTGGCGTCCCATGGGCCGCGCTCAAGGACCATACGGGCAAGGTACATAGCAGCGGCGGCGACCTGACTGGGAGGGTGGGCGAGGAAGCGGTGGTCAAGGCAGCCAATCTCAAGCAGGTACTTTCCGAGTGTGCGGGTCTGAATGTCGTAGTTGTCGGCCTTTGATATCCTGCGGAGGAAGTTCATAGGGTTGGGGTAGCTCAAGTCGTAGTTCAAGGCAGCAAGAACAAAACGCTCAGCACTGAGGATCTCCTCCTCGGTGAAACCGTCATCGGCAACGTGACGGAAGTTTTGGACGTGCGGCGACAGGACCTCCTCGTACTTGGAGGCGATGAACATGGCGGTGACACCAACCAACTGGAGACGGTCAAGCTGAACAATCTTGGAGGACAGGAAGCGGTCGATGATGTTGACGGCAAGGAAGAGGGTCTCAGGCAGAAGACGGAAGCGAGTGTGAACCTCAAGGAGCCAGTCGACCAGGATGCCGCGCATCTTCCACTCCAGCTCATTCTGGTTGTCCATGTAGTCGGGGTTGGCCATGGTAGCAATCTCAAGCTCCTTCAGGTACTCGAAAATCTCAACGACATATTCGGAAACCATCAATGGGTCATCAACGTCCTCCTTGTCCAAGTCGACGTACTCTTCGGGGAAGACCTCAACAATCTCCTCCTGCTTAGCCTTGGGAGCTACCTCTTCGACAACCTCAAGCTTGGCCTCCTTCTTCAACTTGGCCGGCTTCGGCTCTTCCTTGGGGACGACATTCTCCTCCTCTTCCTCGGTGTCTTGCTCCTGTGGGGGTGCCTTCAGCTTCTTGCCGGCAGGCTTCTCGGCGTTGTGAGAGGCGATGCGCTTGTTGGTGGGCTTGGACTGCAGAACGCCAGTAGTGGGCTTGGTGGCCTGCGAGGCCTTCTGGACTCCAGTGGGACGCGCTGCTTTGGCGACGGCGCCCTTGGTCGCGGCAGGCTTCTTTCCATCCTTTGCACCGGCACCGATTCCCTCGACCTTGATGGTGTTGCTGACATCGCCGAGAGCGGCACGCGTTGTTCGTGTCCGTGTAGCACCGTTCAATGTAGCTGTGGATTTCTTGGTGGCTAGGGTCTTCTTGGGCACGTCACCGGCATGCTCAGTCGCGCCCAGGCCGGCGGCCTTTGCACGCGTCATACGCGTAGGACCGGCGTTCTCATCGTTCTCATTGTTGACAGCACGCTGCCGTGTTGATCTGACCTGTTAGAACGTGTTAGTAAGCGTTGAGACGCGAGTTGTGGATCCCCGCTATGACGTTTTGGGACAGGACGTCGAGGTGAAAGAAGAAAGTAACGTACTCCGGCAACCATTGCGAGCAATAGTAGATATGCTGATCAAGGCTAGAGTGGTTTCGGGGAAAGCTGTGTGTCGTAGGTCGGAATATCGAGTAAAGGTCGTGTTATGATGCACTGTTGGGGCGCATTAGCATTGAGTCCTGACAAGAGCAATGCAGCAGACGCGTCGAAGGTGAAGGCTGACAGTACTGCAAGAGCACCAAACACGTTGAGGATCGTGTGGGAGCGTGTACTGAACACAGTCCTCGTCGATGTTTGCAAGTACTGGCAGACCAAACACGGTATATAGTGGGCGGCAGCGATGATGTGACGTGCGGGATGAGCGCGACGAACCCTTGGATGGCAGCGCCTGTGATGGTAGACGGACGCGCGAGAAGTCCAGCTCCAGTATGCACAGGTACGGAGTGCTATGCGGGGGGAGGTGAGGTGAGGTCGAGAGTCGGGGCTGCACCAAGGTGTGTGTTGATGGAAGTAGATGTAGCCGCTGGTTTGTTTTGGTGTGCGGTAAGTCACGTGTTCAATTTTGCGCCAACAACGCGCGGGAGACGTGAACTCTGAGGCTGGCGTGTGCCCAGTGCGGGACCCACTCGACCACCAGCGCGTGTAGGGGCTGTCTTACCTGTAGAAGTACCAAAACCAACGCGTAATAGATGCTGCGTGCAGAGGAGAGCGAGCCGGAGAGGATGCAGAGCGAGTCGAGAAGCTGCGCAGTAGAAGAGGCTGCGCGATTGCAAGTGCACTGAAGCTGCAGGTGAAGGCAGTTTCGTAAGGGCGCGACAAGGCGACAGCGACTGGCCCAGCAACGCAGGTGCGGTTGTGCGCTAGCCTGCATCCGGCGCAGTCTGATTTTCTTTCGAGCAGCTCTCTGTCGACGACACGCCATCGCCGCAGCCCATTGCCAGCCCATTGCACCGCCGTTTCCATTGTCCTGCCCCTGGGCACAACTCGACACAATGCTGCAGCCCCGGATATGTCGTTTCCAGCCCTCGCGCCTGGGCAAGTCGCTGCTGAGCGCCCGCAACTACTCGCAGGGCTTCGAGCAGCTCATCAAGCCGGCATCCTTTGCGCCCACGGCATCTGCTGATGGCGGCGTGCTCACCACCGAGGGGCCCCGGAAGGAGAAATTCATCCCACTGCGCACATACAAACCTCGCACGCCTGGTCTACGTCATCTGAAGCGTGCCGTAAACGACCATCTGTGGAAGGGGCGGCCGTTCCTCAAGCTCACTATTGCGCGGAAGGGGCAGCATTTGGGAGGCAGGAACAACACCGGACGGGTCACAGTACGACACAGGGGAGGAGGACACAAGAGGCGCATACGCATCGTCGACTACAAGCGGTACCTGCCCGGCAAGCACATCGTGGACAGGATTGAATACGACCCCAATCGCAGCGCACACCTGGCCCTCATCACACGAGTCGAGACGGGGGAGAAGTCGTATATCGTCGCTGCAGATGGCATGCGCGCAGGAGACGAGGTGGAGAGCTACAGGACTGGTATCCCGAAGGACCTGATTGCCAGCATGGGTGGAACCATTGATCCTGGTATGCTCGCTGCAAAGACTGCGTCGCGAGGAAACTGCCTACCCATCCACATGGTCCCGCTTGGCTCGCAGGTGTTCAACGTCGGCTCCAAGACACAGGGTGGAGGTGTGTTCTGCCGCAGTGCTGGCACATACGCTATCATCGTCAACAAGGAAGAAGTGGAGAAGGCGAAGGGAATCGAGACAAAGAGCGTCATCATCCGTCTGCAGAGTGGTGAGATCCGCAAGGTCTCTCCAGACGCATGCTGCACAATTGGCGTGGCCAGCAACATCCAGAAGCACTTTGAGTCGCTTGGTAAAGCCGGACGTTCTCGATGGCTAGGAAAGCGACCAGAAGTCCGTGGTGTTGCCATGAACGCAGGTCAGTGCTCGAGTCTCTATGTCAAGCTATACACGACTGACAACATACAGCTGATCATCCCCACGGTGGTGGTCGAGGTAAATCGAAGGGTCGAGTCCATCCCGTCAGTCCATGGGGCACTCCAGCCAAGGGAGGTTACAAGACACGGTACAAGAGGAACAAGCACACATTCCTGGTCCAGGACCGACCACGAAACCAGGGCAAGCGCAGGCCGAGATAAGCCAGTGCAGCATGTCGTGTACCAATACCTGTCTGTCGAACCTGTATCATATATTGCATGGCTGCATCATGCCGCCCCTGAATATACCAAATATCAACAACGTCTTTGTCATGGACATGTCTTCGAGTCTGACGAACAGCGGCCAAGAGATTTTATCTATGAGGAATATGCAGTTGATCAAATTTCACCGTTGCACGATTGTAGGCACCGATGTCGTCATTTACTGCATGCTGTCAATACTGCTAAACTTCTCATCCAAACCAGCGACAACTGGCATCTTGATCGAAGGGGACGATGAACCACGGGTTACCTCCAAGCTAACAAGACCCCTGTCAGCAGCGCATGGCTAGCCATTTCTGGGAATAGGCTAAAATCAAACCCCGCGTCAACAATCGTATGGTCGGCGGTCGGCGTTAAGGACATCAAACACAAGATGCAGTGAACAGTCGTATTTGCTCAGCTCCAGCAGGGCAGATATATGTATTCACGGAGAGCTGATGCTTGCCATTGCTCAAATGCGGCCTGGGCGCCGAGAGCTGTGGTGACACCGACGGTAGAGGTCCCGAACGGCGTCCGCGATTCTTCGTCCAGGATGTCTCGATGACACGCGCCAGAGTGGACGCCTGGCGGATGCGGCTGCAGATGGACCACCACGCCAACGGCCGCAGCTTCAGCTGTGAGCCGCTGACTGTCCACTGACACGCACAGCATCGACTTCGTCCCCTTGACTATCATTCTAGCTTGCGACGCCCTTATACCGACTGCATGGAACAGTGATGCCTGATCGCGCTGTAACGAAAGGGCTTTCTCATCGTCAAACCTCATAGAACAACCCAATCCACCCAAGCTTACCTCCTATACCTTTCCCTCTCCTGTCGGTTTCTGCCTGAAGCTCTGAATCTCCTTGAATTTCCCCAGGCTTTCTTTGTCCCGTCCTGCTTACGTGGGGTACCAGCGCATGCGAAACACCTCAACTTTCAGGCATCTACTCAGAGAATCAGGGCGCAAAGATGCCTTCGCCAGGATCTGAGTCGCCAGAGGAGACGTATTTCAATGACTTGACTCAGCAAGCTCCTGAAGCCAATGACAACAGGCAGTCGCCAACTCGCAACAATAGCCAGGACGCGCAGAACGACAATGCCGCGAAACAGAAGAGAATAGCTTGCGTGCTGTGTCGCAAGAGGAAGCTACGATGCGACGGCACTCGACCGACCTGCGGAACATGTGAACGCTTGTCGCATGCTTGCGCCTACGATGAGGTGCGCAAGAAGAGCGGACCGAAGAGAGGTTACGTGAAATTACTGGAACAGCGACTGCGTAAGCTGATGTACGTCTCAATGCATTCGAATACTAACGACGATGCCCCAGAGCAAGTTGAGACGCTACTCAAGAACCAGGACTCGACTGATCCGAACAACAACACCAACCGTCAAGATACGACCACCGCATATGTCGCAAACACGATACAGCAGTCAGTGGATAACACAAGAACCCAGTCCGCAAACCCTTTTGACAAGTCGCTCGAAAATCTGCTTGACGCCAGGAAAGCATCGATACCCGCATACCAGAATGGAACAACAGATACAAATGGCGGAGATCGAGAGTATCAATGGGAAATGATTGGATTAGGCTTGGAGGAGCCACTGCCGCCTCAGGATGTCATGGAAGAGCTGTAAGCATTCACTTTGGTTCCCATTGAAGCATGCAGCTGATACATCAAACAGGTACCAGATCTACTTCACAAAGATACACCCCTCTATACCCTTCATTCACCGCCCGCGATTTATGGCTGCGCTGAACCTTGCGCCGCACATGCGACCACCAGTGTGTCTGCGATACAGCATGTGGGCATTGGCAGCTTCTGTGACAGACAAGTATGAAGGTCTGCAGGAACACTTTTACCATCGCGCAAGGAAGTACGCACAATTGGACGAGATGAGAGGGCATGGAGAGTCGACCATCACGCTTGCGCATTGTCAAGCATGGGGTCTGATGTGCACATACGAGTTCAAGAACATGTACTTTCCAAGAGCATGGCTCTCCGCTGGTCGTTCGGTCAGGCTGGCTCAGATGATGCAGCTCCATCGTCTAGATGGCGCAGGCTTGGACGTGAAACAGTGTCTTCCTCCACCGAAGGACTGGACAGAGAGGGAAGAGCGCCGACGGACCTTCTGGATGTGCTTCGCCATGGATCGCTACGCCAGTATTGGCACTGGTTGGCCAATGATCATTGATGAACGAGACGTGAGTTGTCCAAGCGATTGTATCATGAACCCCGACTCACGATGGATAGATCTTGACGAATTTGCCTGCAAGCGAAGACGCGTTCGAAAGAAGCAAAGCAATGACCACAGGCTCTCTCGATCAAGCGTTGGCTCCTTTGGGAGCAGCAAATCTCGAGTCGCTTGGTGGCATTGTTCTGACAGCAGCAATGTTTGGCCGCAATTTGTTGCATCTGCACCGACCAACCGCAGACGACAACGACAGTGACCTCAATGGTGCGTTCTGGACCCGACATCACCAACTCGAGCAGATCCTTCTGCAAACCTCACTCCATCTGCCGGACCACCTGCGCATGCCTGGTGGCCGTGATGACTCTAACGTGGTGTTCACGAACATGTGCATCCAAACTTCTACGATCTGTCTGCACCAAGCAGCTATCTTCAAAGCAGACAAGTATCAGTTGCCAGTCACCGTTGGCAATGAGAGCAAGGTTCGATGCGTCACTGCAGCTGCAGAGATAGCGTCCATTATGCGTACAATCAGCCACATGGATCTGGGGGCGGTAAGTCTCACATACGCAACATGTGGTTTTCGAAGTGCTGACAGACCTAGATGAACCCGTTCATATCGTTCTGCGTCTATGTTGCAGCGAGGGTGTTCGTTCAGTATCTCAAGACACGACCGAACGATCAGCAAATGAACTCTTCTTTGCAGTTCCTCCTCCAAGCAATGCAGGCATTGCGCCGCAAGAACCCACTTACCGAGTCATTTCTGGTTCAGCTCGACCTCGATCTGGAAGGCGCTGGGATCCCGAAGCCATACATGCCTATCGAGAAAAAGAACTCCGTTATACCCGTCAACAGCGACCCCGTGGGATGCAGCTCGATCTATGAAATCCGCGAAACTCAAGCGCAGAACGCACCCATCAACACATACGCCAACAGCAGAGCCGGCTCTTCCAATACGGCACCCCAAAGCTCCCGCTTCGGTACCACAAGCGGCAGCGGCATCGAGCTCAAGCCTCAAGCCGCCCCCTTCCTCCCAATGCGCAACAACCACGACCTCCAACAAGACTTCTCCCCTCACCGAGGCGCCGTGCCTGGCGCAAGTACCTTCATCTTCAATGAACCTAGCGTGAACGACGTGGATATGAGCAACGATCAACCCAGTCCTTCAACCGTCAACTCTCAGTCCCGCGGCGGCTCGACGAGTCACTCGTCATACTCGCCCGGCCAGCAGACGGAACACCACCTGCCCTACCGCGCCTCCCCGCGCTTCACATCGAATCAAATGCCCACCTCCAACATCGCACAGCCAAACATTCCCCAATCTTCTTCCGCATCTCTCAACCCAATGCCCTTTACCAGCAACGGCATGACAGTGAACAACTTCCCCACTGAAGCCAGCACCGAAGGGGCATACAACAATGGCGCCTATGAGAACGGGTTCGACTGGGAGTTCAGTGCGATGGGGGCCGAGATGGGAATGGGACAGGATATGGATGCGGGGATCACGCCGGGGACGTGGAATTCGATGCTCGAGACTGTTATGCAAGGGGGTATGGGGGATATAGAGGAGACGCTGGAGATGGGGTGGGGACCGCTGGGGACGCCGCATGGGGCGAATGTTGATGTTCCGGGGGCTGCGCGAAGTTGATGAGAGGCTGTAGTGAATGGCTTTGAGGGTTTGACTTGGATACTGGTTGGTTGTTGGATACCCACTCGCTTTATAAATACGGTTCTGCAACGGCGTTTGGTGCTAGATGTGGAGTTGGTAGACTCGCCACTCGTGTACAATGAACACATTTCGTACTGTCCCTTGTACACGTTTTTCCGGTACTCGACATCCAGACGTGGCAGACTGACTGTTCTTCCTACGGTCAAGTTCGCGATGTCCGCCTGGCTCGGACAGCCTCGCTCGCGCACAGGCCGCTGAACCAACCATCGACAGTGCAATTACCGACTTTACGACTCAACCCTGCCAGCATCATCCCACACAAATCACACACGATTCGTTCGCGAACGGACAGATATCGATACGCTCTCCAGGAGATCCTGATTCTCACGACGAACATCTGGGGATCAGCGTCATGGATGCAGGGATGAGGTGCAGCGGCACACTCAGGCGGTCTGGACGTCACAGATGGTTGCGATGGGCAACGGCAGCTCCGCTTCGTTGATCTCAACGCCGATACAGCCAGCCATCATGCAAGCTGAAGACGCTGCAGTGCGCTTCAAGAATCTTCTGTGTGCTACTTGAATACATTCTTCTCTTTATCTCTGCATCATTCCATCGACAGTAACTTGTACTCACTAGCGTTCATAGCTGCTCAGGGTGTAAACAGAAGATCACAGCAGTAAACAGTCGCGTACACCGCAATGCAGCCGACGCATTGGGTCACGGAAGGTGCAAGCTCGCCTGGGCCTGGGGCGTACTACACGCCGCAGCAGATGAGTATGGTGAAAGTCAATTCGTATGTGCTATTCCAAGCTTACACGCCGCAGAAAGCTATCTTCAAGACCTTCGCACCAACCGCCCTGCCCGCCCGACTGGCTCCCGTCCGCCGCCTGCACACTTCAAGACCTGGTCCAATAGAGAGAATTCGCGGGTGCAGGATATACCGACGATTGCCTCGCTACAGGCTGCGAAGGAGACCGAAGTGAAGGCCAACGTGCAAACGCCCACCGCATCGACACCACAACTGCATCGCCGTGGAGCATCGAATGCCAGCTTAGACCAGGCCGCGGAGAGTGCAGGTAAGGCTCTCGTCCAGCCGCCACGAGGTCGGGACGCAACAACCTCTCACGAGCGCACCCCGAGCGTGCAGTACCGCGAGGACGCGCAGCGGAAGGCAGAGCGCAGGGAGTCTAGCGAAGTGCGCGCTGCCATGGACGCGTTGGATCTGCAGGCAGAGGAGAAGCTGTACGAAGCTGCGCGCGACGAGGCTGCTGAGATCGTCTGGAAACACCGCAACCCGAATGCACCTGAGAACAACCCCAATGCACCATACGCGTATCCAGGGCCGGGTCGACAGAACTTGCAGCGGCCGAAGCTGCAGCGGACACGGAGTCGGAGCGTGGGGCCTGAGGACGCAGAGCAGGACCTCCAGCGCACGAACTCGAAGATGCGGAAAAGGCACTCGTTAGGCAGCTCTACCGGCAGCAGAAGTAGTAGTCTGCAAGACCACACCAGTGCCGCTGGCGCAGATACATCTCCCACACCCAGTCCGCTCTTCAGCTCCTCACCCACCAAGAATGCATTCGACCTCAAGATCGCAAAGGCATCGTCGGACTTGCCACAACAACGGAAAACCAGCGGCTCCCATCGCAAACCGAGCGGCAGTCTCTTCCAGAACCCCAACGACCAGATCTACGAAGAGCCCGAGGAGGAAGCACCCCCTGCTCCCGCACCGACCCCCATGGCAGCCGAGCCTCCGAAGCCAGCTCCTTTACCCCTGGGCATGCGGCGGAACCCCTTCACTCGCTTTCAATCAATCAAGGGTAACGGAATGGTGAGGAGCAATACGGATCCTATCGTCAGTATGAAGCGCTTCGATCGGTATGAGATTCACCGAAATGAGCCGACTCAGTCGAGGAACGCGGGCTATACGCTTAACAACAACAAGTCGAAGATGGGTCAGGTGAGCAAGGCCGATGCAGAAAACGTGCCAGAGATCAAGAAGAAAGATGGGAAAGAGATCAGGAGCGATGAGTTGCGTGCTGCCACCGGGTTCAGTCTGAAGAATCGAAGCCCGAAGCTGCCCACGCCGAGTATGGTGTCTGATGCGCCTGGGAGACCGATCGTGTCGTTCCAAAAAGACTATGGTGTCGTTGAGCTGAAGGAAGAGAAATCTATCCTGCCTGCAGACCCGAAGCCTGAACCAGCACCAGCTCCTGCTCCAAAACCATTGGAAAAGTCGGCAACCGAACCGATCATACCGACTAGGAAGAGTGTGTTTGAGAGACCGACAAGCAGATCAGGAGCAGCACCGAGTCCGTTCGAGAGGCCTGCCAGCAGGGCTGCTGCATCACCGAGTCCTTTTGACAGACCAGCAAGTAGATCTGGGTCATCGTCGCCTGCACCTTTGAGGGAGTTTGGACCGTCAAGCTCGCCTGCTCCGCTGAGCACTGGTCGTCCCGGTACGCCAAAGGGACCTTTTGCAAACAGGAGTCCGTTGAGTAGAGTGAACACGGCATCTTCTACGCCATCGGCGACACCTGCAGCAAATGCTGTACCTCTAGTCCCTGCCGATCCGTACGCCTTGCCATCTGTATCCACAACGCCGCCAGTGTCTGTGGATCCATATGCACTGCCATCGCCATCAACGCGACCGCAGCCACCGATTCCAAGCATATCAGTCGGCGAGTCCCGGCCTGCCAGTAGAAGTCGCTTCAGCAGACCACAGTCGGTGTCAAATATTCCCACTATCTCCGTCGGCGAGACGCCGTCCTCTGGCCACAGCCGGACTGGCAGCATTCCTTCAATAGGTGTCACACCGCCTATTCCAACCATCTCTGTGAGCGACTCTCCTGCTCCAAGCACTACTGCTCCGCCTCGAGGACGCTTCAACAGAGTTTCCACAACACAGGCTGTTCCTACTATCTCCGTCAATGAACCTCCATCCATGACCAGAGGCCACAGCTTCAACGCACCCGTCATCAATCTACCCACGGACGTGCCAACGATCTCAGTCAACGAACCAGCGGCATCACGACCTGTGCCAATGATTAACGCACCCTCCATCTCCATCACTCCCTCCGTCCCATCCATCAATGTCAATAACTCTGCTTCATCAACACGACCACTACCAGATCCTCGCAACTACAACAAACGCTCCGCACCGCCTATCAGTGCAAACAGCCCCCGCCCACTCCCCACCTCCGCCCGCACTCACTGGACACCCACCTCCGTCCGCACCGGTGCCCAATGCACACACTGCGCGCTCCCGATCAGCGGCCGCATCGTGTCCGCCGGTGGGTGCCGTTTCCACCCCGAATGCTTCTCGTGCTACCAATGCGGCGAGAAACTGG
Organism: Nothophoma quercina; assembly: GCA_021642125.1. NCBI lineage: Eukaryota > Fungi > Ascomycota > Dothideomycetes > Pleosporales > Didymellaceae > Nothophoma > Nothophoma quercina. The sequence continues at coordinate 61,547 of JAKIXB010000049.1, read as the reverse complement.
AATGCGTCGCCTTCTACCCGGAGCCCAGCGCTAAGCACGCCGCACGCGTGGAGCGAATCCGCGCCAGGTCTAGGGGCGAGGACATCGCCTTCCTACCAGGCTGGGAGACTTCCGAGAAGATGCGCGAGCTAGAAGACCAGGACGGCATCGACGAAGCGCCGCGGTTCTACTGCCACCTCGATTTCCACGAGTGTTTCTCTCCGCGCTGCAAGTCCTGCAAAACACCTATCGAGGGCGAAGTCGTGGTCGCGTGCGGCGCTGAGTGGCATGCTGGCCACTTCTTCTGCGCGCAGTGCGGCGATCCGTTCGATTCCAGCACCCCGTTTGTCGAAAAGGACGGGTACGCGTGGTGCGTCAATTGTCATACTAATCGCTATAGCGCGAAGTGCAAGGGTTGCCGCAAGCCCGTTACGGATACCGTGGTTAAGGCGCTGGGCGCTGAGTGGCATACCGGCTGCTTTGTCTGCATTGTAAGTCTGAACAGAGTATCAAGTGGTTATTATGTGTGTGGTTGCTAATTTTTTTTTCGTGTAGGAGTGTAAAGGCCCGTTTGGCGATGGGAGGTATTTCCTCAGAGGCGAGAGTCAGGATCCCGTGTGTGTTAGGTGTGAGGAGAGGCGGTTGAAGGCTTGAAGGGGCTTGGGGAGGCTTGGGAAGGCTTGATAAAGCTTGAACAAGCTTGAGAAGGTCTAGAGAACCTAAAAGTTCAGCACCGCTAGCATCGAGATCTCGACATGAGATGAGATGTAACGGATCCCCCCTGTAGCAAGAGCGTGTAGTCCCATACCAGTCCGCCTTGTTTTCCCTTTTTTGAATGGCCGGTGCAAGCATAAAATAGCGAAGGCATGCTCGGTTGGTTATTAGGCGTTGACTAGTGCTGTCGGATTTGTATATTAGCTTAGCAGGCGCTTTTGGGCATTGGATAGGTAGCATATATGGTAGGAAACGGTAATGCAAGAGATATATTTCGAAAGTCTGGATCTGGGTCTTGTAGTGAGGGTAGCTGTGTGAGAGGTCTGAAGGTACTGGGTTTGTAAGCTTGGGAGCGTGTGCGGATAGTTGAAGATGTGAGTGAGTGGAGGTTGAGTTTACGGTTCTGGTTTCGGGTGCATGCGTCTACAGAGGAAAGCGGCGATGTGCTCTTTCCTTGGATTCCTGCCCCGCTTTCTTTTCTCGTCTTTGCGCCTTGCGATTCATCGAGAGCCATATTCATCGCAGCACTTGCGTTTGTTTCTCTTGATATCTTGATTCCGTCGCTTTACGAGGTGTTGAATGTGGTGTTGGCCAATCATATTGTTGGCTGCAGTCTTGCTTCACCGGTCGGCGCGTAATTGCGTCAGCGTCAGATGACGGGGCTGTGCGTGCGGCTGAGCGAGGCCGCAGAACTTGATCTTGATATCTCTCGACTCTGGATCTCTTTTGTTGTTTCGATAACTGCACTGTTCGCAAGTCACGAAGTTTCGCTCTTGGTTGTCCTTCGGGAATCTCATCGTACCGGATATCGTTATCAGCCAGCATTTGAAGCTCGTCAGGCTGTAAGTTCCCCGTCACGGATTCTCTGTGCTGTCCTGCTTCTGACTCTTGGAGTTTCTCTGGTGCTCTCCTCGGGTCACGAGTAGCCGCCTGCGGTCGAAGATGAACGATGGCCGTCTGCAAGGGATGCCAGGACTTCAAGGATCGATTCTTTAGCTTGGATCTCGACGAGGAGAGCTGTTCTAATACAGTAATTCACCGGAATTTCAAAGAGCTGTCGGAATGTGCAGATACCTTCTGCAACATGTGTGCTTTCATCCGCCGCGAGATACAACTCATAACAGATGGTAACCCATCTCGTCAAGATTATCTCCAAGACCCCGATCATGATGTTCACCTCTCTGGCAGTTCAAGTACCGATGGTGAAATCACGTTGGGCATATTTGTCGGGACAAAAGCTTTTCAAGTACTGTTTTCGAAACCTGAACCCTGGCACGAGGAGGAGATTCGAGGAGGAGATCTCACGCTTGAACAGCTGATAGGGTTTGCCCAGGGTTGGCTAGCCACATGCCGTGCCGATCACAAATGTTGTGGAGCTCAAGCTACGGATGACTCGACATATCTTCCCACAAGAATCCTAGACGTCGGTTCACTTGGACAAGATTCAATACGCCTTGTCTCCTCTGAGAGTCTTCAACAAACTAAGAAAATTGATTACACAACGCTCAGCTACCGCTGGGGAGAATCGAACCACGCAGCTTGCACCACAAAGGATAACATAGCCAATAGACTTAAGGCACTCTCATTGCAAAGTCTGCCCCTGACGCTACAAGATGCTGTTACTGTCACTAGACTTTTTGGTGTAAGGTTCCTGTGGGTTGATGCTCTCTGCATTGTACAAGGAGGGGAACATGAGAATGAAGACTGGAAGCGGGAGCTACCTAACATGGGCAAAATCTACAAGCACTCCTTGTTCACAATTGCCGCAAGCAGCGCCGAGGATAGTAGCGCAGGACTCTTTTACCGGATTAAATCTGCTACTTGGCCGGTGCGCAATGTTTGCCTCCCTCATAAGACCTTTTCAGGGGGGAATAACAACGAGGGTTACGTTATCAAGCCTAGTTTGCCATACTGGGAAAACGTTGTAGACGATTCCCCGCTTTCCCAACGTGGGTGGGTGTTGCAAGAACGTATGCTTGCGTCGCGTACTTTGTTCTGGACCACGCAAGGCCTCTTCTGGCAATGCAGTGAGCTGGAAATATCCGAGTACGGCATAATCGACAACAGCTCATTAAAACATCCAAAGATACAAAGCATAATCAACGAATTCGCGACTCCGACTCCTGAAAACGATGGTTCCTATGGGTACGCACGGACAATATGGCTCAGGATCCTGGAAAAGTTCTCTACGACGAAACTTACTGTAGCCACCGACAAAATACCAGCTATCACAGGTCTGGGAAAAGAGATTGCCAGACTATCTGGGAAGGAGTATGACATGGGTGTTTTCAATTACAATCTGGCGCAACAGCTTGCCTGGGTTACTGACTTCCAGGACTTTGATACTGTACAACCGGACAAGCGTGCAGCCACCCCGCAAACAACTCGTTTATCAAATGTTCCCTCATGGTCTTGGGCATCTACGAGTCGCAGTTTAGCTTTTCGGCCTCACACATGGGCCAAAAAGATTCAGGAGCTAGTCACACATGTTTTCCGTGAACAGCGGCAGATACACGTTCGTGGACGGCTGGGCACTGTGTTGTTCAAGCAGTCAAGTAGAAGAATTCAGCCGTGGAGTAGTCTGTATTTCCCTCCCACGGAACTCAAATTCGAGCCAGTTGAACCTCAGATCTCAAGCTACACTGGACAGATCGCGGTGTTCGATTCGGCAGCGGATACGCTTCCTGAGAGGGGCGGGTATATCACGTGCATACCGTGGATAGAATGGGAAGAAGACTCCTCAGAGAAAGACGAGGACGGAGTCTATCCTCTCTTCAGGATGACTGGCGCATTGGTCGTTGCCCTAGAGGAACAAAAAAAGGGTGTCTACCGCAGGATAGGCTGGGCGGAGTTTCAAACAGGTTTTGGGTGTTTCCAAGAAGAGCCGCAGGACATCATTCTTGTCTAATGTACTGTTGATGCTTAGCTAGCTCTCCTATCCTCAGTACCTTCGCCAGCATATTATACACTTTTGGTTCCGGGCTTTAGATTCGTCACCGCACTCTAGCATATCCAGCATCTTTTGGCTGTCTACTTGCTTTCACTGATTCAGTTGGAGACCTGGCTGATGATTACATCATGGTGCATTTGGCCGAGAAGACCAACGACCGATGGTGTTGGTGCTAAGCTGGCAGCGGTAAGACTGGCAGTATTTGAAATAGCATAGAGATCAAACAAATTGTTAGGAGGAGGGAACCGTTGTGATGGTTTCTACAATTGTATCAGTTGTTGCTGTATTATTTCGTAAAGTCGCAGCGAGATAGCCTCTAAGATATCGCTCAGAGGTCAAGTTTGCATGTTGCTACATTTGATCAGACCGTCACTGCGACGCTTGTAAGATTGTTGCAACATTTCAAACGCCAGCATGCAGCTGCTCGGTCCAGTCGTTTTCCTACTTCTCAGCTACCTACCCATCCCCACCGGGCACTGCCTCATACACTCGCGGTAGCACTGCATCTAAGATCCAACTGACTACCATATTGACCATCGACAGAATGTGGCGCTGGTAGAGAGAGGTCGCAGGTGTTTCCCCTGCGATTGAGTGCACCGACCGACGAGCTTGTATTGCGAGTAAACGCGTTGCATCGGATGGTATAGCTCCTTTCATCTTTTCAAATGCATTCTAAGCTGACAACACTCAGAGTCTCAAATTCACTACCTGCGACTGAATGCGAAGTTAAGACACAGAATTGATGTCCAAGCCGAAGTATACTATCAGGTGGAGAGGGAAACCTCCATGCACATTGGAGTTCAAGTTGATTTTCCGATCTTCATTTGGAGTTCTCCCAGATCTTGAGTGCTCAGATCGGGCATCGCGAGTTTTCAAGTAGGATCCCATACTATCGCAGTCTTAAGCTTCAACGAGTATCTGGCAGCTTCAGCAAGTTCGATTTGAGCTTGTGAGACTCTTTGCTAATAATCGAAGACTGCATTATCTCCATCTTGCACGTATCCTCGGCTCAGATGATCAGTCGTATGGCATCCTACCCGAGCATTACGGATCTCCCGCAAGAATGACTGGTGCCAAAGTGCTGGCTCCAGTTAATGAGAAGGAAGCCATATATCGCAGGATCGGTTGGATGGAAGTCTTCGATACTGACTTCTATGACGAACAGCTTCAGGAGATCATCCTCACTTGAGCGTAATCACTCTCGATTCTCCTCATATGCTTTCGAGGTGAACAGATAGGATGCACGCGTATGCATGCACAAACTTTTCTTCCTTTCGACCAGGACCCCTAAGCTCAGATATCAGCGATGGTTTCAGGTACTCCCAAATGCCTCCACTGCTGAGATGTGCAGTATGGTCAATCGTCTACCGCGTTGTAACGTACCTACATCACGAGAAGACGGGGGCAACCAGAGTAGGCGGACATTGTGTCTATGAAGTCACTTATACTTGGATGTTGGCCCGCTCGGTAATCCGAGGCAGTTCCATTATGGATGGAATTGGTTAGCTGAAGGTAATAAATGTAAATTCTTGTGAGAAGAAGCATCTCAAATCGAGTTCGTGTGACAACAACATATGAAGTGTTATCACAGTTATCTTCATGCAAAAGGAAGAGCGTTATAGCCGTGTGTTTCAAAACAGATCGCTGGTCACAAACTCTGTCTGCACATGCGGCAACCCTGACTTTGAGAAAGCGCAAACCCACTTGTTCGCATCCCAGCGTCGTTGATCGTCAAATGCGACCAGTCCAACACCTTTTCCTCTGTTAGCGATGTTAATGTCCCTTTGAATCTTGCTTTTCGTTGACTCAGACGATCTGGGAAAACAAGTCTACGGAATTGCCGATCACAACGTGCATGGCTGTGTCGTCCACGATCAGCAAGCCAGTCGCGTCGGCGCGTCGGCGCGTAGGCGCGTGACAAGGCTGAGTGTGTGGCTGAGTGAATTAAGATAACAACCCGGATTCCCCAAACGTGGAACCGCACTTAGCTCTGACCTTTCTATAGCTTCCAGATTCAACTTTGGTACGCAGTGAGTTATGAAGAGGAAAAGAGATGTTTCTGATGTCGACGCCAACGAGGAGAGTCTTTCGACGTCCCTTACGAGGTATGCTTTATGACAGCCAGGCCATTGCGCGTGACCAGTTATCTGACTACAGTAGCTCAACTGGCGTATCTACTGGGGCAATAACTTCTCCAAGGAACTTACCGCCCGTCTCCAGCCAGTTTCCTGCGAATACAGCCCTCTGCAAAGGATGCCAGGAGTTCAAAAATGCTGTAGCTCACCCTACGGGCCTGCCTACAATCCCAGATGAGAGGACTATTGATATTCATGGAAGCTATGAAGAACTGTCTGCTTGCGCAGACGTATCTTGCTGATTGTGCAAGTTCTTTCGTCGCGAACTTTGGTTTGCCTGTGACAAAGGCTCCACAAGGCGCAGATACCGATATCGACAATGGTTCGCTAGTTCCTACAACAAAATCACGGTCCTTCTCTATCAACGTCAGGAAACCCCAGGTATTTTATGGTGGAGAATCATACTGGATCCATACGACCATAATTACCGGCAGATAGCAGATGAAGTTTGTCGGTACAAGCATGATAGGGAGGCGAATCCTTCTCTTGAAAGCCTGCTAAGCTTGGCTCGTAGGTGGCTTGAGACTTGTCGTACAAAGCACAAACACTGTATGACCAACTCTCTGGATGATTCGAGTTTCCTTCCCACAAGGCTCCTAGATGTGGGACTGCCAGGACAACAGTCGATACTGCTCGTCACTTCTGATAGTCTGAGCAAAACCCAAGGATGTAGCTATGTAACACTTAGCTATCGTTGGGGCGAATCAAACGACACCGCCTGTACCACAAGGCAGAATCTAACTAAGAGGCTGGACGCAATCCCAATAGCATCATTGCCTTAAACAATCCAAGATGCTATTACTGTAACCCGAGCGTTTAGTGTAAGGTATCTGTGGGTTGATGCGCTCTGCATTGTACAAGTTAATAAGGGAACGAACGAAGACTGGCAACGTGAAATGCCAAACATGGGCAAGATATACAGTTATTCGTTGTTTACAATTGCGGCAAGTAGCGCAGAGGACAGCAGCATGGGATTGTTTCGTCGGACAACAGCTGCCGGCTGGCCAGTACGGGACTACCATTTTTCTGACAACGAGTGCTCGCACAACCCGGATGGCTCCAGCCCCAAAGCCAGATGCCGAATTTTAAAGGCGACCTTACCTGACTGGGACATCGAAGTAGAATACTCGCCACTTTCGACGCGTGGTTGGGTCTTACAAGAGCGTATGTTAGCCTCTCGTACGCTGTTTTGGACAGAAGAGGGCGTTTTCTGGCAATGCAACGAGCTGAACACCTCCGAACATGGGGACCGTATAACCCGGACTGCGGATCAATATCCAAGGCTACATGAGATCGTCAAGGATATCCGTTGCCTCGATCCCCGTGCATACCATGGGGATCGTTTATGGCGCAAGCTTTTGCAGGAGTTCTCCAGAAAAAGGTTGACGAAAGCTACGGCCAGACTACCAGCTATCATGGGTCTAGGCAAAGAGATTGCAAGGCTGACTGGAAAGGAATACGAAACGGGGGTATTCAAACACAACATCGTGCGAGATCTTGCCTGGATCACTGGCTTCCGTTATCGCAACAACTTCTTGGACCTCGATTCTGGAGTCAATAGCACTAAAGAAAGGCGCTTTATGCAGCAAGCAGCTCGTCTACCTGGCATTCCTTCCTGGTCTTGGGCCTGCACAGAGCAGGAATTGCGTTTCCAGCCCATGGATGGCACGACTAAAGAACTGGTCAGATCGATTTCTCTTCGGGGCCAACAAATCAGTCTCCGTGGGCGGTTGCGGAGATTCTACGTGCACAAGTTGAAAAGCAGAGCGTCTTTTAATTCGGGCATTTGGACTTCGGATGTGTTATTTGAACCTTCGCCGTACACATTCGAGCCAGACTCCGATCCAACTCGTCACCATCGCCATGGACTACGGTATGATTATAACCACTCGCCTCTTGCAGTGTTCGATACGTTAGAGGATACACTTCCCGAAGAGGGAGGACCCGTCATGTGTATCGAGTGGATGAAATGGGGCCTGGAGAACCAGACCACCTGGGCTTTGATTGTAGCTTCAGTTGATGAGAAGAGAGATGTCTATCGTAGAATAGGTTGGATGCAATATGATTATTGCGATGACCTTGAGGGAAAGCTTCAGGACATAATTCTCGTCTGATAAAGCTTCCTGCTTCGTTGATCACTTGCCGAAGCAGAAAATAGGCCAAAGTATACTATGATCGATATTCTACCGATCTCCTTTATCCAACGATGTCAAGAGTATGGGCGTAGGTGCAATGGGAGGGCTGGTCGTACAAGATCTGCCGCTCAATCAACAACGAAGGCCTGCGAAGCCTGCTACCTGAATCAATCCAGTCCTGGCCTTTTTGCTTCTACGAAGGTCTACTATCACGCGACAACTCTCCTAGAGATGCCTGCGCTCCGGTCGCGTTACTAATCTTGGAACAAGTTGACATCGTCGCTAGAGCGACACTTCGTGGAGAAAGCTTGAAACAACATGTCGCCCTACAAAGACAGTTTATCTTCAGAGGATGCTTGGTCAATCAATCTATTAACTATACTCATCCCAGGGGGAAGAGCTGCACAACGAGCGCACAGCAAAGTCATCGCGAGAATGTCGAGCGACTGGGTACGGTTCCAATGCGAGGGTTGGCTGTGCAAACTCTACGGCAAAACCTACTGCAACGGCGACGGCCATGGCGCTGGAGCAATCGCCTAGATCGCGACCTAAAGGCACCCGGAGTTGCAAGCGCCTGTTGCGGGGCAATGGTTCCGGGTTGCAGGAGATGAGACCGAGAGGCTCTGTGAAGACGGAGCGGAGCGTTTCATGGGTGATGACCTCTGAGAGAGTCGCAGTGGGACTGAGATTCGCGATAGGGCGCAACTGGGAATGCTGAAAGTCTAGGTTAGCGGCAATGGATTATTGAACTTGTTCCTGGTTCGCAGTGGAGTGGAGTCGCGGTCGACGAACCCATGTTCACACGTCTAGCGCGTGGGCCAATCGGACGACGTCATGCACGTTCCCGCTAGCTCGTCACCTTGCCAACGCACGACAGGCTGGGCAGGGCAACAACACCCGCTCAGGCGCGGGTGAGGTAGCTGACGACATTACCTCGAGTGAGCGACACTATCGCAGCCTCAAGCAATTGGTGCTACATTCAATTCACACTGTTTCAATTCCATCAGTGATCGCATACCGTCGCTGGTGATTGTTTACCCCACACTTTCACTGTACCCGGCGCCTGGTACCAGCTGAACATTCCACGAGCGCACCCACATTCCTCACCCACGTTTTCCAAACCTCAATTGAGGCACACGTTCACCATGCGCACTGTCTTCCTGCCTCTCGCTCTTGCGCCGCTGGCCCTCGCCGTGCCCGACACGCTCGCCGCCTTCGAACCCGCGCTCGCGCAGCTCGAGCCGCTCGACCAGCTCCCCACATTCAACAACGACACTACACCCATCGACAGCATCCCCGAGCTGCTCAAGCGCCAGGCTTGCGCAACCAACTACTACCAGTGCAGCAACGCCGCCAGCCTCTGCTGCCCGCGTACCGCCATCTGCAGTGCTGACCGCAACAACGTCGTCGGCTGCTGTCCACAAGGCGCGACCTGCACTGGTACCTTGGGCGCCTCCGCCACCGGTGCCGTCACAGCATCCACAACCGTCCCCTCTGTGACCGCATCCACGACCTCCGGGCCATTCGTACAGGCTACGACCGTCGCAGCCGGCGGTGCATCAACGGTATCCAACGCCTTCTACCCCTTTCCCTACATCGCCACCACTTACACCAACGCAGCTGCGTGTTCCAGCGCTTATACGCGCTGCCAGAGCGATGCTGCGAGCTGTACAAATGCGCTGATGGGCGGCGCGCAGGGCGTTACCGTGAGTGCGCCGAACGGTGGGGCCACAATTACGGCGGTGACGAGCTTGGGGGCGGCGAGTGCGAGTGCGGTGTGTAGTAGTTTGAGTTCCCAAGCGTGCTATGGGTTGCAGGTTGAGGCTTGTCAGGCGTTCGACGGGAGTGGGAATGCGGCGCCTACGAGAGCGGGGTGTGGTGCTGTGGCCATTGGGATAGCGGCGCTGGGGGTAGCCGGGCAGCTGTTATAAGAAAGAGGTGGGATAATGGGTTATGCTTTTGTTCGATGTCGATACTTTGATGGACGAAAACTGGGTACGAGCACAGCGAATGCTGTGTGGGGAAGTGGTTGCATGAACGGCGTTTTTTCGATACGATTTCTAGCGAGCGCAGCGTGCGGAGCAAACCAGAGAGTCGAGTCTCTTACGATGCCTTTGATAGACGAACATAGTTACCTCAATGATACATGATTAGCGGCAGCCTTACATCTTCAGTCTCCATCTCTTCCAGATAGCTGCACAAGAATCTACTAGTGTGGCCATATCGATAAGCTAGTCTACCAAACTTCACCTCTCACCACCAACGTCCCCATCCTCCTAACACATATGTTCAACCCCTTCTCCCGCGCTCCTCGCGGCGGTGCTGCTTGGTTCAAAGCCGGGCCCGTGTCCGCCTACCCGGATAATACGAGTGAATACGGACCGCTAGGGCAGCAGCGGCAATGTAAAGATGCTTTCGCTCCTGGGTGCAAGGTATTCCATGTACCACGCGAGGACGCTACAGGAGCAACACCAGTAAAAATAGACGACTGGAAAGACGGACAACATGACACAAAAGACCAAGTCATGGTGTTCCAATTCAATGGCAAGTTCGTTGCCGTCAACCACGTACATTCACCCTCCGACCCGCAGTTCTAACTAGTCATACTGAGAATGTCAGGAATGCCCACACTCCTCGTACCCGCTGTCAAACGGGACGCCGTTTGATATCGAGGATTTTGGCGTCAAGTTGAGTGCGGGGATCACGTGTCCGAAGCATGATTGGAGCTTTGATTTGCATACGGGGAGGAGTGATCGCGGGAGTTATAAGCTGCAAGTATGGGAGACACAGGTACGAAATGGAGACAGCGGTGAAGAAGTATGGGTACGGCGGAAGCAGAGAATCGGTTGATACACAATGCTCAGTATAGCGCCTTTGAGATGGGTTATAGAAAGGCGAGTATTTGACGAGCAACAGGTAAGCTCCCTACGCAATTACCAAGAGCCGCGAGATTCAATTCGCGACTTTGCAGTCGTCACCAAATCGCAGAAACATGGCTAAGTCTTCTAGTTTCATGCTTCCAGGCCTCAACCCACTTTCCAGCTTCTGCAAGGCTATTATGCGGCAAACATCTGCAAGAGAGTGTTCCCAGTCCCGAATGAATGCTTCTGCTTGAGCTTTAGTTCGGAAAGACTTATGGCAAGCGCCTTTCCACTTGTTGGTCTCCTTGAACGCCCCTTCTAGACCACTGCGTCGCGTGCGTGAGCAGAGCCGTGCGATGAGACTGTGTAATTGGTTACTTACTACCATAGAGGGTGGATACCAGGATTTTTGCCATTGGCGACTGCGTAAAAGCCGTCTTTTTGATTACGTGGAGTGGTATCCAGTGCAGTCTCTTTGATGTCTTTCCTATAATTGCAGATGCCATGTGCTTCCATATATTTGCAGGCCGCTTTGAGTGTAGGGAACCCTTTGTATAAGCTGCGGCAGTTGGTCACACGCGGGTGCGCATCGCCCCTGTTCATTGATTATCAGTCAGTCTCTGGAGGAGTATGTTGGTACTGCAACTGTACCAGGACGTGAAGATCGTGGGCTCATCGATGCGTCCCTCTATGACGGCATAGTACTCTGTGTTCTTCTTCATCTCTGCCCTGGCTATATTCCAGGATCTGAAATGCTTTGAAAATATTCGTGGGAGTTCGAGGGTATCTGAAAAACGATCTATTACTGACTTTCGGTGCTCATCGTCACGTAGTGTTACACAGATGTACCGCTGCTTGGCTATGCATGTCTGATATGCAGGCAGATTTAAACAACTGCAGAATGAAAGCAACGTAGCACAGCCCAATTTGCATTACTTCCTTCACCGGAAAGGCAGTCTCTGTCCAGAGGTATTATCATTGGAGGAATGCACGGCACTCGCAAGGCTGAAGTGACCGGTGCGGCACAGTGCATGCATGCAGCAGCGACTATGACAACATCCAGACTTCCACAGCCTATTGATAAAAATAACAGCCTTGATACGTACCATGTCACCGGTACATCCGGTGAACAACTGTGTTACACAACGTTGCATGTCGACAACGCACGACGCATACTCACTGTTATCCGTATGATCATCGGCTATGCTAGCGGTTGGCGAATGATTTAAAGCGCCACATGGTTGCCTCTCATCTGCAAGTTGTACTCATAGACCCAACGCAACAAACGCAACAAACGCAGGAAGCTTTAACTATACTATCACTCCATAGCACTTCAAGATGGCACCAAGATCCCGTAAAGGAGGAATTCTGGCCAAGTTCCTGGCTTGTTTCAAAGGCACCCCGGAACAAAAGAGACTTTTGACTGGAAACGACAGTTTCTACGGTAATCCTGCTTTCACTCTTCAAGTGGCTCAGTCCTGACAATATCACGCAGATTCGATGTCACCGGCTCAACAAACCGACATGTTTGGTTTGGATCTGTACTACAAAGGTCAGTGCACGTAGTAGATTCCGAGCCAGCCAAAGTCTGAATTTATTACCCTGCAGATTACGACATGTGGTATGCAATAACCATGTTCCGTAGCTACTTGGCGCTCGCTGTCGAAGAGGAGTTCCACAGCTATAGAGCCATTGATCCTCAAGTAAGGCATCACGACAAGCTTTTGAAGTTCAAACACTGACTTTGACAGTATGTGCTTGTGCATGTCGAGGACCGATACACAGGAATACCTTCTCGGGTCGATCTGGCCAATGGTAGCGCTCAACAGGCTGGCTACAAACTTTGCCGACGAATAAAAGCTGCGCGAGCTTCGAGGAACAGAGGAGACTTGAATAAGCTGCTGGAAGATCTGAAGAAAGACATAAGGAAGCACTGCTCGGATATCTGCAAAGAGCAAGCGGCAGAGCTTGGAATACCCACGCCCTGGAAGACTCTACCCTCTGGAAACCATGGTCCTGTCAACAGAAGCCTTCGACCTCTCTCTTCAGACACTGAGACGCTTTACGGCAATGACACTCATCTAGGCGCGACTCTACCTAACAAATACTCGAGCAGCATCACCGAAGATAGGGACATGAGCAGCGCTTCATCATACGTCGAACGACCCGAAGAACTGTTTTCACCAGGAACGGAGAGTAGAAACTTCTCATCATTCGGGGCAGCAACCAGTGTCGAAGTGTCGCAGATACACGTCTACACTCAAATGTTGCACAGTCACGCCGACAGCACGGGCACAAAGTTTCAAACCATTCCAGCTGCGACGATGTCTCCACAGGGGTGGCCTTGCACAGTCAGATACGGCGATATAGAAGAGACTGCGGTCGCCGATAACAAGAAGACGGCCGGACATATTGCAGCTCGTCTTATGTGCCAGAGGATTGGTCTCATCGCATGATGTCAAGGTCGCGCTAAACCAACTGAAATCTTTGTAGTTCGTATAAGCAATGTTTAGTCTTACGTACATGCTGTTTCGATTCCTATCCAGGAAGAAAGGTCTTTCGACTAGTAAAGACGAATTGCTACAAGTCCCCAGTGATAGGACACATGAACATGCACGTGTTTGTGTTAAGGAACCGGTTTTGATAGTGATTACCCTGGAGAAAAAGATATACATCTGCGGACAGTAACATTGAATTGGCGTAGCAAAGATAAGGCCTCTTCGAGCAAATTTAGGGCGAGAGTGAGTGCGGTCTTCGCCACTGCGCAGCTACTTATAGGCGCGCCCTCATGGTCTGACTAACTGTAAACAATAGCTGATTTCACAAGCTCTACAATTAGGCTCTACAGAAATGCATGAGTACATTTACCTTTGACATCAGATGCCTTTGGGCACTTCACTATTGAACCTTCACTGTGGGCGGTACCACTTCAAGGTCAAAATACGCTTTAGTGCTTTTTCAGAGTTCTGACAATCTGGAAAGGGGAACAAAGCGACAGACTTTGACTTCCTGGACCACATTCATGCAGGGTTTCGAGACGTTTTTCGTAAATATGGTGGCATCTCCAATATCAAAGAGCCATGAGTTGCGTTTGAGTGATGGCTTGTGTCCTTCCGCGAGATAGCGCCGCCAATGACTACGGACCAGTAGAAGGTATATCAAATATTCCCGTACCACATCAGCAAAGGTACTTGTGCTTACACAGAAGCACAACAACACAAGACGAATCCAAACTCTACCTCGAGGATCGATAGGAAGGATTCAAATTCGTTTTTACAGCCGCACGCGCTTGCTTTCTACACCATGAGCTACTACAGCCCAAAGCTTGCATTGTAGCATACTGAAAGAGGTAGGAGATACATGGATTCTGTCTTGACGAAGGTGCAAGTTTCGATAGGTACTTGAGGCCTCTATAGAGTTTTGCAATGAGCTCGAGAGAACTGAGGTCCTTGAGCTTGTGCTGGCAAAAATTTAGTGCGATATCCAGCATGACAAGGAAGCTGTTCAGAGCTGGATCAGTGTTCTTGGTAAAGATAGTAGAGGCAGAGTGGCTGAGAAAGCATGCTTGCAAGCAGAGTGCTGAAGAAGGCTCAAAGGAGCCGGTATCGGATGAATCAAGCTCAGAAGTACATACCTCAGACGAGCCGCTTTGAAAGAAGTCAGTCTCCCAAGGGCCAGTAGAAGCGGCTGCCAAGAGCAAGAAGAAAAGAAACGGAAGAGAAATTTGACGCGCCATCTGGGGGAAGAGATGCGTCGAAAAGAACTGGCAGTCGAGATCCGAAGCAAGGGTTTAGCGCGAAGAAGATCCAGGACTGGTTCGGCGTTATTAACTGGTGATGGATCGCAGCTTTATCCCCTTCGACAGAACGTTCACACAGAGATACACATCTTCGAATAAGTCTACCACGTCAGACATTTGTCGTTCGTACCCATCAAAACCATCCGACCAACAATGCCAATGCGGCTTCACCTTTTGTAGGTGTTTACTTGGCAGAGCAGCTTCTCGGGATCTTGGCTGTCTTCCAAGCGATCATACGAGTTCAGTGGTAGAATCGGAACTTCGCCGTGTCTTGGACGGATGTTCGCCGCACATGATCTGCACAAAAATACCTAAGGCCAAGCGCTCTAGGTCAACTCTCCTTCCTAGACTGGGCTGATTCCTGTTTCGAAAGTAAGAAATGTGCATAGTCAAGGAGATCGTATGGAGTAGATGGGGGAATACGAGAGCCGCACCCCGCAAAATTGGACTTGCATTCTGAATAGACTTGGACACCGCCGGCTTTGCCTGCGCGATCTGCTGCTCTTTTGAGCAGCGACGCCAACTGCAAGCTTGAAGATATCAGTTGTCTGCTGCAATTATCTACCATGCGTCTCTCAGCCACTTGGAAGGCTTGCCTTGCTGCGGTTCTGGCGTTGTCGCCCTTGATCAACGCTGCGAATTTCACGAATCTACTTCGCGAATTCGAGGGTTCAGATACTCACATTGTCACCTGGGATGGATATTACTACCTGATGACCACCACGTTCCGGGATCTGCAGATCACAAGAGCAAAGACTAGAGGGTCTCAAGACTGGCGAAAGGGTTACAGTATTCGCCGATACTACTGAAGGAAGGAGCTGCAAAATCGGGGTCCCGATCTTCATTACCTCGATGGAACATGGTACATCTACTACACTGCTTCCGGATGTGCGGATCTGGATGACCTGAGGCCGCATGTACTCAAAAGTAAGTCGTCAGAACGGTTGCCTACGTCTCAACTAACCAGATACAGGTGGAGCCAATCCATTCGGTACTTACACGTACGAGCATGCCATGACTTCCGAATGGGGACTTGATGGCTCGATCATCCGTTTCCTAGACTGGGACAACTACTTCATCTTCTCCTGTCTGAAGGAAACAGTTCAGAAGACATGCATCACCCCCTTGCTTTTGCCGACCAGCACGGGCACTGTTAGCGTCATCTCATCGCCCGACGAGACTTGGAATCTTTCCGAACTGGTCTTCTTTGATGCATTTACGATATCGGTTTGCTCATTGCCTGAAAAGAAGTGGACTAGCGTGTTGTAAGGATGTGGCCTGAGAGTCGTCCTCGTGACATTCTTCCAGTCTTTCAAGACGTACCCCTTCAATGTCATGCCACCCGTAGTAGCTGAGGGCAACACTATCCAAGCTGGCAGACGAGCCTCGTAATGTCCTGAGAGGTTGGACTTGTGCAAAGCCTGAGGTCTTGCCGCGCATGTATCATTCCCGGCTCTGACGGCGTGAAAATGGGCACATTGCGTCGTCCCAAGCAAAATATGCAGAAAAGATACAAGTCCATAGTAGAAGCTGCGGCGACCGTCATTTATACAAAAACAAATGTCCGAATTTCAGCGGTCTGTTCCAGCCACATCTGATCGTAGCCACCAGGTCTACTGATGCGTGCCAGATGTGAGGCATCGATAGGAATCCACCATTCAGCGACGTCATCCACTTTCTTGCGATCTCTACCGTAGTACGCTACGGCTATGGGCAGTAGTACAGACTGTTGGAAGCGCTGATCCTAACCGATCAGAAGTAAACACCGACCACATCACACAGCCGCCAGATTCACCGAACCATGCGCCTATTCGAGAAGCATGACGACTAGTGACAGACTGGGTTTGTTTGGTCATGTTGGTCCATCTTTCTCGTGCGTATGAAAATCGAGCTTTAACCATAAGGGCGTGAAGTACTTTCTTGACTCGAAAGTTTTGATACCAGCTTTTAGCTAAGCAATGATGGACCAAATATTAGAGAAGAGCTAACCTAGCACAAGCAGCCTAGCGGTAGTGCACGTCCTGCAGGCTGTACTGTTGACTTGGCTGAGATGACGCCTAGAACCTCTTTTTGTAATTGACATCTTTGTCCTGCAGAGGGCACTCAGGTTACTTTTGGCCAACGATCTCGAAGATGCCCGGATATCGGCTTCGGCTGGACCACATGACTGGTTGCCAGCCTCGTGAGTAGTATGTTGCCTCTGTTATGTAACGGTTAATGGCGATGATACGGGCTAGCTTCGCCCCGCAAATGTTGTTACGGCTTCAGCAGGAGTTTCAGGATATCTCCTAAGTTACGGTATCGACTTACCAGCTGCTTCACAAACACTGGCTGTGTCAAACTGTGCGATGAAGTTATTTGGTATGCCTAAGGCTCGATTCTTAGAATGATGGTTCACACCGTTGTCCAATCCCAAAAGCCGTGCCTTGTTGCGAAGCATTCTCGGCGTGGCAGACAAGAGACCATTTGAGACAGCGACCAGTTGGCTGGTTAAGAACTCCGCTTCCAGAATATCACCCGAAGCGCAAATTTACGATTGCTCACAACCAGAGAAAGCTGTTGGAGAGCAACTGATGATATGACGCTGAGTCGTATTGCCAGTTGGATCATGTTACAGCGGCCTACCCGTGAGCAGCTAGTCAATATGCGAAGTGCATTTCCGGACGGGGGAAACTTCTTGAAGTTCTCCTAATTCAAGGATGAACGCTTCGATCGCAGGAGTTACCAAGGCTTCAGCTGGAGATAGTACTGTGGCATGGGCAGATTTTCATCTCTGTGATATTCGGATAGGTACTGGCTTTCGATTTCATGTATCAAAATGACGTATCTCCCATCTCATTCCAAACCGACTCTAGAAGGCGCATCAGGAAACAGCACCCCAATAACCTCATCCACCAACGTAAACACCAAATGCGTATTCAACCTCTCATTATTAACCATGCCCTCCAGCCTCCTTGCCGCAATAACCGCATTCTGGCGCCCCACCACACTACTCGCCAACTCCGGCACCAGCGTCTCCAGCACGGCTTTCGCCTCTCTGCGACTCTTATCCCTATCCTTTTGCGTCCTGGGCAGCGCATTAGGATCAGCGACCTTCATGCGTCCGCCCGGCCACATGACATCTTTAACTTTATCGATGTAGCTCGCGAAGCTATTAGCGCTAGTGAACGAGGCGAACGAGTCGCGGATTTTGCGCTCGATGGTGCCGCCGAGGAGTTGGTGCAGGACGACGACGACGGCGCGGCCGCGCAGCCAGTTGTTCTGCGCGTTGAGGCTGAAGACTTCGAGGAAGAGGTCGCAGATGGGCTTGACGAGGGGTTCGAGTTCTTTGCTTTCGAAGGCGGCGAGTTCTGCTTCGGCTTCTGCGTCGCCTACTCCTACGCCTATGCCTGCGGCGGCACCTAGTGAGGCGTCGAACCCGGGGGCGTTGGATTCGGGGTGCTGCTGCTGGCTCAATTGTGTGGTCGCAGCGCTGATGAGGTTCTGGCCTGCGACGCTGAGCTGGTCCAGCACGGGGATGTTGCCGAGGAATTCCTCCATGCCGTCTGCGACGGAGGAGTAGATGCGGCTCACGAAATCGTTGGACTCAGCGGCGTTCTTGAGAGTGTCTGCTGGGTTGATAGCGGAGGCGGAGAGGAAGGCACGGAGGTCGCGGCTGCGGCAGACGGTCGGGATCTGGAGAAGTTCCTATTCTGATGTTAGTTGTGTTGCGCGTATAGAAGAACGGGAGGACGGACGCGGAGGTATTTCTCCAACCCCAGACGGCGCTTGTGCAGGAAGTCTTTTTGCAGCTTGAGCATCATCTGGCGGCGGGGAAATTCAAGATTTCTGACTTGAGGGAATTTGGTGCGGAGGTTCTTGTGTAGTTCGTGGAATTCGCTGTAGCGCCTGGAGATGACCCATGTTGCGGCTGGCATCTGGTCGCCTGCTTTGCGTTTGACCTCGATCACGTCTGTGCCGACGTTAGCTTCGACAATATAGGGGTGAATTTGACGGTGCACTTACACATGGCATATTCCTTTCCGTCTTCCTCGGTGCCGACCATTATCGACTGTATGAATACCGTAGCACGACCATACAAACTGTTATCACTTTCCTGAACGATATACTGCTGACGCTGCAATTCCTTCCTCTGAATTTCCCTCTGCAGACTAGCCTTACTCTTACGCAAGATCCTCAACTCAGCAGCATTGTTAGTCAACTCCGCTTTCGAAGTCAACGAAACCACAATAGACTCCTGGGTCACCAAACGCTCGATATCCGCCGTCAGCGCATCAATAGCTTCCGCAAGACCCAGATCTCCAGGCGCAGCTTCGTGGATGTCTTCGTCGTCAGTCTTGTTGCGGGCTACGGGGTCATCAACCTCGTCTTCGAGGAACTTTTCTTCGTCGCCGAAGAGGTCATCGTTGAAGACGCCGCGGGTATGAGGCGCACCGACGAGCCCGAGGGACGCAATGCTTGGCTTCTCGCTCTCCTTCCGGTTCTGCATCACGGGTCTTGGTGACATGACTACTGGCAAGTCTACGGAGCCCTTTCGAGAGTCGCTGTCTTGTGGTGTCTTTAGACTCGGGTCGTAGAATATTGAGCCTTCCGGCTCGTCCATGATGTCCGTCAGCGCGGCATGCATTGCATCAACGACCTGACTGTTGTTTGGGTTGGCGTGACTTTGACCAAAGTCAGAGTCCAAGCTCGCAGTCGACTGCGCCATGCCATCCGTGTCGTAGTCATCATCGAACAATGGTGATCGCAGTGTGCTGGGTGATTGCACGTCGAGCGAACGTCTCATCGGCGGCTCAAACTCCTTGATGATACCCTGGCTCTTTAGATCTGACGACGAGGCTACTGCACGGCGGAGGTCGCCTGCCGGTACCTTCAATATCGGTCGTTGGGTCGACTGCGACCTAGTCATTGCAGGAGCAGCCCCAGCGGGGTTGTCCAAGGTCTGCGCGATAGATTGCGTCCCAATGTTTCTACTCGGGTTCGCAGCCTCGTCCATTGCAAGCCACTTGTAGTATAAGTTCGACCGCTTGAAGCGTCTAAAGTATGGCTCTTGTAGCTGGTCATATGCATCGGTCTGAGCCCGGAGAAGAGCGCGTCTCGCATCGTGGTATTGCTGCGGTGTCGCCTTGCGTCCCGCTTTCAAGAAGCTGGCAACTGCCTGCTTGGCTTCTGGCAGAATCTTGAGCTCCGGTTTCGACAGATATGCATCGTGGATTTGCGCAATGTCCGCGCGATCAGACTCTGTCCATGAGGGCAACGGGCCACTATGGCCTGCAGGCTCCTCATCCAGCTCATCCTCAAGTGGGTTCCGGAATCCATCAACAACTATCCAGAACTGCACGAGACGCATCAGATCGGCTTGATCCATGAACTCCATGAAGCAAGACAGGCCAGATGCATCGTACAGCACTTCTCGAAGTGAGGCGTTCGCAAAACGAGAAGATGTGCGCTTGTGCTTAGGCTTCTCCTTCTCTGCGACCTTGGCTCGCACAGAGCCGCCAGCACTCAGATTCGTGACTTTCTGGTCTAGAATACTGCGTGCCGTCTCCAAGCGGCGTAGGTAGACTGCGTCTTGGCCCTCGACCTGCGAGTCCTTCCGCAGCTGGCTGGAGATCTCGCTGCGGAATCGGCGAGCATCTGCCAATGTATTTGTTTGCCGGATCGCGCGTATAAACTTCTCGAATCGCCGCTCGTTGTCGCCGGGGGCAAGCTTGGGGAATTGAACGTTCTTGGGGATCTTGGGCGAGGCGGGTGTTTGCTTGTCGAGCTCTGCCCGGAGCTTGCGGACCGTCTTGCGTTCTTGCAGAAGTGTGCGACCCTAGACGAATGAGCAACTGCCATATCCTGACACTCGATGATGGTGGTACTCACATAGCCCTCCATTAGCTGATTCCACATATCTGGATCAGAGACGAGCTGCATAATGGGCGAGAGAACAGCGCATGCCACAAGTTCTTTAATCAGCACATTGACCGCCGGACTAGTCATCATGCTGGGCGGCATGATTTTCGGCAATATGCGGGCAACCAGGCTGCGCAGATGCTGCTGCTGTATCGACTTGGTGTTGGAGTACGCCAGGGACGCCGCCGGATGTAACCGACCCTCCTTGTACTTCGCCGCGATCGCAAGGTCCAGCTCTTCGCTCTCAGTAACATTGCGCATCAACTTGCGCCCCCTTACAATCTGCTCGGCCTCATATGATGCGCGCAAGTGGTCGGTGATGATCGGTATGAGGCGCGACACGACCGTCTCGACCATATCCACAGCCAGGATGCGGTCGCGCAGCTCGCCCAGCGCAGCGCGAATCGCTCGGTCGACCTCGTTGACAAAGGTGGGGCTCTTGCTGATGCTGCCGTACCAGCTCTTTACAAAGTCGCGCAGTATGAGTCCGACTAGCACGTCCAGGCTGTCCGACACGACGAACGAGGCCGGGTATACGGGCTCCATCATGTACTCGTTGCGCTTGGTGAGGGCTTCCACCTCCGCCGCCCACCGCTCGGGCCTGACGAATGCAGCGTGGCGGGCGCCATAGGTGGTCTTGCTGCGTCGCGGCTCTCTGTTCCAGGCAGTGGTGAAGGTCAGCCAGGCTCCAAATGCTATGGTCGCAAGCGCGCCGGCAACAAAGGCATAGGGCAGGTAGTGCAGCTTCGGCTGCCAGTGGGTCAGGTAGCCCCAGGCGATGAAAATGGCGACGGCGGCGAGGACTACATCTCTGCGCTTCAGGGCCATAGTCTCTTCTTGGCGAGGCGCATCTTGCGTGGGGTTTTGGTGGGCGTGCGAAGACGGTGAGGTTGACGTCGGCAGGGACGCGCCGCGGTAGTGCGTGGCCCACGTGGAATACGAAATACGATAATCAAGTACATCGACTCATGTCAAATCTATATATTCTACAGCTAACTCAACGAAAGCCAATGGTATCTCATTTTAAACGCCCCAACACCCTACGATGCACATGCAATGCCAGTCCTTACTGATAAACCAGATTCAGAATTTTTGCCTTCCCAACGTAGGCTGCCAATCCAATGGATGTGTTTCCTCCGTCGCATTGTCGTCTTGCTTCCAGATCTGTATCGACTTGTCCGATCCACCAACGATTAATCTCAACCCAGTCCTGTCGTAAGTCGAGCACATGACGCCAGCTTCTGCATCCAATGAACCTGGCTGCGCAATCTGCTCCGTGTGCTGGAATCGATGACCGGTCTTCCAGTCCCAGAAAGACATGGAACCGTCATCGCCGCCAGAGAACATGACATTGTCCTCGTTGACGGAAAGTGTGTTGACGATGCTGTTGGCTGGCTGGAAGTTCAGCATGAAGTCGCCGCGGGGGCACATCCACTGCTTGATCGATTGCGAGGAACCGGATGCGAATGTGAACTCCTTGGGGTGGAGCGCTAGAGCACGGACTGACTTCTTGTGGTGTGTTAGTACTGTCTGTGTCTTGCCCGCCGCCAGATCCCAGAGCCTGATGGTCGAATCCATGGAGCCTGTGATGACCTGAGGATCGGCTTCCTGGGCCCTGATGCTCGAGATAGTGCCCTTGTGCCCTGAAAGTACGTGCACGTTCGTCCGTGTTCGCATGTCCCAGACTCTTGCAACACCGTCGCGACCACCGGTGATCAGGACGTCTAGCGTGGGATGTAGTGCGAGGGTGTAGACACCACTGAGATGCCCGTGGTAGTGGCGAATGACCTTGTTCGTCTCCAGATCCCAGCACTTGACCATCTTATCCTCTCCACAGGAGAAAAGGTAAGGGTGTCGCGGCGAGATCTCTAGACCACGGACAGCGCTGATGTGACCGGTCAATGTTAGCTTTAGCTGGCCGCTAGCAAGATCCCATAGTTTGACTGTACAATGTGTTAGCACTCTGATGTTTAATATGATTCGGAAGGGACGTACTCGTCCTATCAGCTGCACCACTTGCAAAGAACCTGTTGTCTGGATCGACAGCCAACGATCGCACCCAGCCCATATGACCAGCCATCACCCTCGAAACCTTCCATGGCTGGTGCCATTCGGGCTTTGTCTGCCTGACTGTATCCTTGCGCACCAGCGAACTCGAAGTCGCGTTCCTGTTCGGTGTGGGTCCATTTGCATTGGGCGCCGCACCCTTGCCTCCAGCTCTCAACGTCAACGCCATCGACTGTGCATCCTTCGCCTTGTCTGCCTTCTCAGAGGCGCCTGCGATCATCTTGCGCATCTTGGGGTCTGAAGCCTGCTCTTCCGCATTCTGGTTCTTGATCTTCTTCCGTCGCTCTGCCGCTGTAGAAGCTGCCGCGGCCATCTTAGCTGCCAGAGCTGGCGGTAGTTCGCGCACATGCTCGTATTCGTTGCGTATGCGCGCTGCGACGTTGACCTGGTCGGCAGCAGTGGATGGCGCGGGAGCACTGGCGCTGATAGAGAACGCCGAGTTCGGCGCATGATCGAGTGCGCCTGACGACGCGAAATCTGCTGCGAATATTTCTCTTGTACGCTTCGCCGATGCGCGCACCAGCTGCTCGGTGGAGCTTGGGATCGGTGCTGTAGTTGCCATGCTGACGGCTCGGGATATTGTCGTGGATCCGAAAGGCGGGGAAAGAGTCGGCGACAGCTCTGTAATACTGCGCGACAGTCTGGAGGTAGTCGTGATGTTGTGTGTCGGTGGTCAACCCAGGCGTGAAGCTCGAAGAACGATTTCCTTAGCGCGACTTCTTTACCAAAGTCTTGGCGTTGAGACCATCATGGAATTGCGCAAAGCCTGAAGCTGATATCGACATCACTACGTTTAAAGATATATTGACAGCTAATTCCACTCGCTATGCCTCACTGGTTTTCACAGTTCGCTCAATCTACATCTCTCGACTTTCACGACCGACAACGCGCGCAGTCGAGTTTATCGTTTGCTAGCTTACTATCTGTATGGCTCGCGGTCGTCACAAAAAGAATTTAACAATAATGACTACTGATATGGTCTTTGAGCCTGTTCAAAGGACCCTCCCAGGAGCTCAATGAACGCAGTCACTAATCAGATCTAAATTGACCCAGGACCTACGCACTACAATACGGACTACCACACTGTCAATGACCATCGCGTGTGGGGAATCGCACCCACATCGTTGCCGATTCTTTGTTACCATTAATTAGTCGATCGCAGTGCCGCGAAATGCAAGACTGTCTTGTTTGAGGCTCTATAGACGATTCGGACGCACCGGAATCCGACCAATACCTGTTGACCCACGCAACGATGCTACGTTCCATTTCAGAATCAGTTGAACTCCTTCTTCGCTGATTTGGTTAGTACCAACATCTCGAGCTTCCTTCCTAGCCCATCTTATTACGTCATAACGTCTCAGGGAGCACTCACTGTGCTGCAGTAGGGCGACTACAATGCAATGCCAACCAATGCTGCAAACCGCCGAGACGACCTTTCGTCGTGGTAAAAGCTTTCAGCTCCGAATCAGAGTGTTGAGTCAGGAGATCGCAACCCCAGGGTTTCCCCAGGTTTCTTGTGTTTGTACTGGGGTTCATGTGCACGCACATGCTGCCGAGGAACTTCACGACACCGAGCCGTCACACCCGCCATCATGGAACGCATTTGGATCGACAAAACATGTCACAACCTAGCAAACTTGCTCATCGAGCACTTTCCTCGCAACTAGATGGACGGAAGCTCAGATGTGTCAAACGAACAGACCCCTTAGAATTTGCGACGCGGCAGACGCAGGTACGGTGCAAGCGCAGAGCTCACGAGACCAGCGCCGGTCATTCTGGACGACGTCAAGCCACTCGCTACATCTTAATGCCTTCGAGGCCACCAAGTGTAACGTCGAGGCGTGCGGCCCGGGAGCGTCATCCGTTCTTTGACAGGCCCAGTTCCTGCGCGAATACTTGCCACTTCGGCTGAATGACCAAGACAGGATACATAAGGCGGAAAGTCGCCAGCGTAAACCACACAGAGGTTCACTGGACTACAGAATGCTATTTCTAAGTTTGAAATATTTTCGTTCAGGTATTCTTGAAGCCAAACTTAGTTTCTGGAGCTCCTTGGCCGCACAAGACGTTCAGTTTGAGTGTATGCGAGCTTCTGAACGGCCAAGCCACCCCGGATTTTCTGCATCACGCCATGCCAAACCTAGCTCCCGCCGCGATCAACGCCCGCGGACCACTTAGGGAGTCACAGCCTACCAAGCAAGATTTGTGGCGTCTGGGGCACCGGTCTTGGTATCTTAATAAGACCTTACCCCCGTCGTCCTCTACCGCCGCAACGACTCCAGACGTAAGAGCGCATCGGTTACAGCCAATCAGCTGGGAGCCTATGCTCGCCTTGTGCCGAAACAATAAAAGAGGATGTTGTGGCTACCCCAGAAAGTTTGCAGACTTGCACTATGCAGGCAATTGCTCCTCTACGATCTTCGCTCTCATTTGCGGAGAGGGGTCATCGTCTCGGCGAGCAGGCTTCTCCTCGATTCAGACTGAGCCAGTCGCTGAGGGGCTCTCTCAACACGTCAAAGGATTGCCATGGCAGGCGCCTTCGGAAGTCGGGATGCTTAAAGCTGCTGCATGTGACGATGATGGCGAGTGGATCTCCTCAATACGAGTTGTGCCCTGTCTCAGGGCCTATGCGGTGTGTTGTGATATAAAGTGGTGCATAATCATTGCATACCTGCAGTCCTCACACATCACAACCGCTGACTGAATCATCTTTGTTCACCCGTCAATCCACATCTCACCACGAACTCACCACCCAAGATGAAGACCTTCGCCGTTGCTTCCGTCGTCGCTCTGGCCTCTGTTGCCTCCGCCCAGCTTAGCAACATCCCCGAATGCGCCGTACGTAATCCGCAAAATCTCCTGTTATCCCAATCTTGATTTGTTGCACACAATGCTCTCCTGCCTCAAGAATCGTCTTCAGCTGACGAATACTCACAGCTCAACTGCTTCATCGGCCCCCTCGGCAGCGACGGCTGCGCCTCTCTCACCGACTTCGCCTGCCACTGCAAGCAAGGCAGCAAGCTACTCTCCTCGGTCCAGCCCTGCGTCCAAGGCGCCTGCTCCACTGCAGACCAGGCTACCACGGTCGACGCTGTCGGGAAGACATGCGCTGACGCCGGTGTTCCCATCGAGCTCCCCAGTGTTTCGTCTGCTGCTGGCTCCGCTGTTGCGTCAGCCACTTCGGCCGCTGCATCGGCCGCCTCATCGGCTGCCTCCTCGGCTGCTGCGAGTGCAAGCGCGGCTGTGAGCGATGCGAGCTCCGCCGTTGCCTCTGCTGCGTCGAGCTTGAGCAGTGCCATTGCCAGTGGCTTGAGCAGTGCTGCGTCTGCGGCTTCGAGCAAGGCTGCATCTGCCACGAGCGCTGCTGGGTCTGCTGCCAGCTCTGCTGCTGGCTCCGCCACGGCTTCGGCGAGCGCCAGCCAGTTCACTGGTGCGGCCGCGCAGGCTACCCAGGCTGCGGGTCTGCTTGGTGCTGCTGCTCTTGCTATCCTTGCTTTGTAGATAAGTACTGGGGGTCGTGATGGAAGATGGACATGCGATGGGATGGTAATGGCTGGTGGGCTATGTGGGTATTGCATTTGGGCTCTTGTACCATACGACAACATGATGGAAATGTAATGCAGTTTGACAAAGTTTGGACATTTGCGTGTGATCTATACTGTGTACTGCATACCTCCATGATCAACTCTAGAGTCAGTCACTTGAGCTTTGGCTTTATCTGAAAATGTATCTTATAACTGTAAGTCGCAGGCTTCGTTGATGAGTGTCCACCCAGTCTGTACACAGCATGGTGTGGAGAATGGTGAATCATTTCGAGCTTGACCAACGAACAACGTATTAAGCTACTTGCACAGATTCAACTCAGGCGATGATAGCCTGGAGGCTCTCAAAGCTTTCTAGCTCAGTTGAAATGCACATTACTTAGCCTGATAGTTCCATGCAGTGTGTTTTGAGTATTCTTACGATGAGGCACGCTTCCATCGACAGGTCAGCGAGCGTATAAGGTCTCTAGTGTAAAATTTTTGTAGCACAACCACTGATGACTTTGTGTATACTTTCATGTGTGTAGAGCTATTACAACATCTTATCCTCTGAGGTACCATCTCGTGCGTGATCTGCCAGCTCGCCACTGAGGGATTCAATACCTCTCAGCCGCTCCATAGCCTGTATCAAGACTGGAGCTGGTTAGCGGCCTGACAAAGGAGAAAGACAATTGCACTTACTGGATACCGTCTGAGGTTGATTCAACGCCGTGGGTGCGATGACTGCTTGACGTAAGCACGCAACTTCACCTCGGCACAAGCTGCCCACTTACCCTAGCTTTTCTCACCAACACCTGTGAGCTCAACCTCCTCCATCATCAGCACACTCGTGCGCTACGGATCATGATCTTAGTCCATCGCAAGGACTGTGCACATGCCCACCTTCTCCGCGCTCTAGTCCTAAGGAGGACTACGAGTCGAATGCTTTATTTTCAGTCGATGCACCAAATGGGCGTACAAAGCAACACCCAGTTCACCGTTTGTCCTGCAGCACGGTATCACGTGGCCTGAGCAATTGCTTTCCCAATCTGAGAAAGATATTGGATACGACCGGACGCGCGACCGATGAGTACGACACTTTTAGGATGACTTCACGCAACAAAGCTTCTAGCTTTGGGCTTTTCCACCCTTGGACGTCTACTTCCAGAATTACCAGCTTCAGATCCTTGAAAGGCCAATTTCGTCAATATCGACCTCTGCCGGCAAGTTTGCTGATCACGGTACACAAATAGAATGAGATGTTGACAAAGGCCAGGGCGACAAGGCTATGAAGCCGGGTACGAAGTCGAGATCTGGCAACATCTCGAGGTTTTGGCAATGACTGGTTCGATGGGACGATACTCCCTTTGAAACGACAACGTTATGTCGGTTATTCAACATACGAGCGTTGCGTAAACATGATCCTGTCGGCATCCAATCAGATTTGCTCGATTTCAGCTTGACTGACCGTCCGCCGTGGCACGCATGAACGTCGAAGCGCCCTGCAACGCAGCGTCATCCTCTCTCCCTCACAAAAGGACTCGACGCATCTTCATCACAGCCTCCATCACCTCGCAAATTTGTCCGAATTCGACGTTGGTATTCAAGGTGCCAACACTCAACAACGGAAGTCTTTCGTTCACACACCTCCAGCCTCGGCCGATCGTGATCCTCCGTGGATAACCTCCGGCGCGGCTACCTTTCCGAAAAAGGTATCAGCCAATCAGCGTTGTCAAATCCGTCGACAACGACCGAGGCATCCTTCGAGCAGCTATCAGATCGTCTCAAAATCTCTTCGGGATACGCGACGTGATTTGCGAGAGCTGCGGTGTGTGCAGTGCGTCATCTGTGGTGCCGTTTCATGCGTGGACGTAACAAGTAGCCTCCGACCGAACACAACGCAAGCAGAACATCCCTATAACGAACAAATACCCTTCAGCCAACGGTGTGCAAGTCCGCATCCTCTTCTCTGAGCCTTTCGATCTTTCCAGATAGCAGTTATGAGTTCAGACACAGCGACCATCCCCGGACCCCCAGGGCTTCCATTCGTGGGGAACATTTCAGACATTGATGCTGAAAATCCCATTCAGTCGCTTTGCAATCTTACAGAGACATACGGTACGACTATCTCGAGATTGTGAAAATCTGGAATCTGACTGGAATAGGGCCAATATGGAAGTTCAACCTTGCTGGCAATGAGCGTGTTGTGATCGGATCACAAGCCTTGATGAACGAGATTTGCAATGAAGAGCGGTTTTCGAAAATCATCGCAGCTGCATTGGAGCAAGTTCGCAACGGTGTCCACGACGGATTGTTCACAGCACGCGGCCCGCAAGAGGAGAATTGGGGGATTGCACATCGTGTATTGCTTCCTCAGCTCGGTCCTTTGGCAATCCGCAACATGTTCCCAGAGATGCACGATATTGCCTCACAGCTCGTCATGAAGTGGGCTCGTCACGGTCCCAACCACACAATTAAAGTCACCGATGACTTCACAAGGCTCACACTTGATACGATCGCCCTCTGTGCGATGGACTATCGATTCAACTCATACTACTCAGAGAGCATGCACCCCATGATCCAATCAATGGCCGACTTCTTGAAGGTCAGCGGAGATCGAGCGCGGAGAGATGTGGTCACACAGATGTTCTACCGCGCAGAGAGCCAGAAATACCAGGACGACATTGAACTGCTCCGGAAAACGAGTTTTGAGGTTATCAACACGCGCAAGCAGAATCCAACAGAGAAGAAGGATTTGCTCAATGGTATGCTCAAGGGTGTCGACCCGAGGACTGGAAAGACGATGTCGGTAAGCGGTCCAAATCTTGCTCTGTGGAACACGCCCTTAATTTGTTATAGGATGACAGCGTGGTCGACAATATGATCACTTTCCTCATCGCAGGACATGAGACTACATCTGGCCTACTTTCCTTCACATGGTACTATCTGCTGAAAAACGCCGCCGCGTATGAGGCTGCACAGCAAGAAGTTGACAACGTCATCGGCAAGAACCCAATCACCGTTGACCACCTCACCAAGCTACCATATCTCAATGCCGTACTGCGAGAATCCTTGCGATTGTCTCCAACAGCACCCTCCATTGGAATCACAGCCAAGGAAGATACTGTCATCGGTGGCAAGTATCCTGTAAAGGCCAACATCCCACTCATTGCACTCTTCCCTAAGATCCACCGCGATCCTCTAGTGTACGGAGAAGACGCTGAAGAGTTCCGGCCAGAACGAATGTTGGACGAGGAGTTCAATCGACGTGAGCAGGAGCATCCGAACTGTTGGAAACCATTCGGTAACGGTATGAGAGGCTGCATCGGCCGACCATTCGCTTGGCAAGAAGCATTGCTGGTAATGGCAATGCTCTTGCAGAACTTCAATTTCTCAATGGAGGACCCCTCATATGAATTGCAGATCAAGCAGACCCTCACTATCAAGCCGAAGGACTTTTACATGCGCGCACATCTCCGAAGTGGTGTATCAGCAACAGCGCTGGAGCGAACTCTTGCTTCAGCCACTCTCAACGATCCACCACCAGCCAATGGTGCACCTCAGGTACGGAAGGAAAAGCTAGCGAAGGGGAAGCCAATGTCTATCTACTACGGCTCAAACAGCGGTACTTGTGAGGCACTCGCGAACAGGCTAGCCAGCGACGCCGCAAATCACGGTTTTAGGGCTGACGTTGTCGATACGCTGGACACCGCGAAGGACAACCTACCGACAGATCGACCTGTTGCTATTGTCACGGCTTCTTACGAGGGTCAACCAGCTGACAATGCCACACATTTCGTGCAATGGGTGGGGTCTCTGAAGGAGAGTGAGCTGAAGGACGTATCGTACGCTGTGTTTGGCTGCGGACATCGCGACTGGGCGAAGACCTTCCACAAGATTCCGAAATATCTCAATGTAGAGCTGGAAAAGGCTGGTGCTACACGCCTTGTTGACATGGGATCTGCCGATGCAGCTCAAGGCGACATCTTCACCGAATTCGAGACCTGGGAAGATCAGGTGTTCTGGCCTGCGGTACGAGAGAAGTATGGCTCGTCGGAAGCCGAAGGCGAAGGTTCGCTTGAGGCTAGCCTTGATGTGGAAATCTCGACACCTCGATCTTCAACGTTGCGTCAAGACGTTCGTGAGGCTCGCGTTGAGGATGTCCAAGTACTCTCTGGCTCAGGTGTCTCCGAAAAGCGACACATCGAGATCAGTCTACCTTCAGACATGACCTACTCGGCAGGCGACTACCTCGCTATCCTTCCTCTGAACCCTAAAGAGAATATTCATCGCGCCATGAGGTATTTCGGACTATCCTGGGACAGCATGCTCACTCTTTCATCAGCTGGACCGACTACCCTACCGGTTGATCAACCCATTAGCGCCACCGATGTGTTCGGCGCTTATGTTGAGCTCGCACAGCCAGCGAGTAAGCGTAACGTGCTTGCTTTGGCAGACGCGACGCGCGATGAGGCTACCCAGAAGGAGCTGTCACGTCTAGCTGACGACGATTTTACTCAAGAGATCACCGCTAAGCGAGTTTCTACCTTGGATCTGCTTGAACGCTTTCCTTCAGTGCAATTGCCACTTGGTGTCTTTCTCAAGATGCAGCCCCCTATGCGGGTTCGCCAGTACTCAATCTCGTCTTCGCCGCTGTGGAACCCGAACAACGTTACGCTTACATATGCGGTTGTTGATCAGCCGGCGTTGAGTGGCCAGGGTCGCTTCGTTGGTGTGGCATCGAACTACCTGTCCAACCTTGCGACTGGTGACAAGCTGCATGTCAGTGTTCGATCAAGCCATCAAGCTTTCCACCTGCCCAAGGATTCGAAGAACGTGCCGGTCATCATGATCGCCGCTGGTACAGGTAAAAATCTCATCACCCTTGCGTTTTGCGTTATTGACATGACGTAGGTCTCGCACCTTTCCGCGGCTTCATTCAAGAGCGCGCTGCCCAAATTGCGGCCGGCCGCGACTTAGCACCAGCCCTACTTTTCTACGGCTGCCACAGCCCGGACAGCGATCTCTTGTACGCTGATCTGTTGAAGCGGTGGGAGCAGCTTGGGGCAATATCTCTGCGCTTTGCGTTCTCTCGCGCTTCTGACAAGTCAGAAGGTTGCAAGTATGTGCAAGATCGCCTCTATCATGACAGGCAAGAGATTGTCGACTTGTTTGAAGCAGGTGCGAAGCTCTTCGTCTGCGGTAGCAGGGATGTAGGAGATGGCGTCCAGGAGACTCTGATTAAGATTGCGAAGGAAGAGAAAATGAAGAAGGAAGGTACAGAAGCGGACGACCAGAAAGCACGTGAGTGGTTCGAAGGGTTGCGAAATGAGAGGTTTGCTACAGATGTTTTCGCCTAAGCAAAGAACACCGAAGGCGGGCAATGCTACGATACTGGCTCATCTATTGAATCCGAGGACTCGATGTTCTATGGTGTCGCCTTCACGTCTTTGAGGATCGCTTAGCCAGACCATTCGGGTACTTAAATTGCCCTGTGGAACGGGCCGACTAAGCCACGCTGACCGGACTACCTTTAGCTCTAGCGCGTCACATCCCAAAATGGTGCGGCACGTTCTACACTAAGATGTCTTTAGTGTACTGTTATTATTGGAATTTTCCTTAGCCGCTGAGATCCGAACCTCGTATCTAAGATGAATGTTCATGCTCTACGGTATTTACTGGATGCCAATTGCTCTTGAATGATCGAGCGCGGTGCATTCGCTGGTGCTCATCCTGCGTGTATTGTTGGCTCCGCAGTCGAACTATGCAATTTACGGAAGATTGTAATCATCGTTACATTTCACTTTGGAGATGGCGTTCAATGTAATCTGCAATGTGCTACACGTGGTAAGGACTCGGCAACCGACGCTCAAGATTTGGTTCCAGTTCGGCGGTTCATTTGCCTTAGTCTGTCTGCTACTCGAAATACACACATTCATGAGAATTCGCTTGGTGTGGCTTGGGCGTTGCCAAGGTTGATATCGGCTTTACTCTAGGAACGTGGCGCCATCGTCGTGATCCGGCACACCTGCCAAGAACGACGACCCCTCTCGCGATCGCAAGTAGAGCAGCTTCAGCAGACACGAAAACAGCCAAGACTATCAGTTGCAGCAATTGCATTGACATTACTGGAACCGCTCGATGTGAGTAATGCTCAACGTTACGCAGTCATATATCAATGGGCTGGTGGTGTCCAAACCGAGTCCGACCACGTATCGTGCATGTTATTCAAAGTGGCGTGACGCAAGTCTGTCTATCTTCTACGAACACTTGCGCCATAGGTCGGCTAGGCAGGGCTAACATAATCAAATCACTGCCGCGGTT
Organism: Nothophoma quercina; assembly: GCA_021642125.1. Lineage (NCBI taxonomy): Eukaryota > Fungi > Ascomycota > Dothideomycetes > Pleosporales > Didymellaceae > Nothophoma > Nothophoma quercina. Next base: position 29,161 of record JAKIXB010000049.1, on the reverse strand, counting down.
CGAGAATGAACAATAATGCTTGGCGCAAACATCACGTCTTGCTGCGAAGTAGACGCTGCTAGGATCCGGATGTCTTGTACAGCCCGCGCGGTGATATCTCGATGTAATATGACTCTTTAGTAAGGCCATAGACACCGAGTAATCGCACCGTCTCGTATCACACACGCGCGATCGCAAGCCAGCAGCTGGGCATCTTGAAAATATGCAGGATTTTAGCATATAAAAGCCCTCGTCAACGACCTCTGGAGTTTCATCAAAGCATCCGGCGATCCATTCTTCACTCAACAACTACACTCTCTCTAAACTTAGCTTCCTTCCAATCGCTGTGCCCTCTCTTTCTCAAGATGCGTTTCTCATCTGTTCTGTCTGCCCTAGCTGTGGCAACCGGCGTCTTCGCCGCTCCCACCCCATCTGAGCTTGAGACGCGCGCTGTTGTCAGCCACGACTCTCTCAATCCAATCAACACCCGCCTGCAAGGTGGAGTCATCGGTCGCGCCATCCAGAAGTTTACGCCTTTGCTGCACATCGCCCACGGCTGTCAGCCGTACACTGCAGTTGACGATGCTGGAAACACCAGGTAAAATAACTCATAATATTCAATTTCAAAGCATTCACTGACCTCTTCCGCAGTGGAGGTCTTCAGGACACCGGCAATGTCAGCGCTGGTTGTCGGGATGGAAACAAGGGCCAGATCTATGCCCGAGCCGCCTGGCACAAGCAAAAGTTTGGCATCATGTACGCTTGGTACTTCCCCAAGGACCAGCCTAACGCCGGCAACGTTGCTGGCGGCCACCGTCACGACTGGGAAAGTGTCGTTGTTTGGATCGACAACCCTGCAAACGCCAACCCCCGTATCTTGGGCGGTGCTGCATCTGGCCACGGCTCTTACAAGCGCACCAACAACCCGAACAGACGAGGCACCAACGTATTGGTTGAGTACTTCACGGACTTCCCCACCAACCATGAGCTTCAATTCACCAGTACTGTCGGTCGCTCCTACTTCATCAGCGACTGGGACGCTATGCCTGAATCCGCTCGCAGGGCTCTCTCAGACTCGAAACTCTTTGGCAAGGCGAATGTACCTTTCAGGCCCGACAACTTTGTTGGAAACTTGGAAAAGGCTTTCATCTGATTGTTCCACTCGATCTTGGCTTCGGCATCCCTAGTTTGACCGCACTCCCTACCATTTATTGTACTGCCTTCACCATGCTTCAGTTTGTACCGAAACTTCGTATCTAGCCCTAATAATACATCGTTGTCTGTTTTCCGAACCGCACGCTCGAGTCCAGTGACTGTTACGATCGGATCTCACTGTCCAAGCCCATCTGCACATCTATAGCGGTGAACGTGTCAAGATCTTCAGGATTTAGTCCCAACTCCGTATTGTGCAGACCCCGACCAGACCCGTAATTGCCAGCGCCGTCGGGGGAAAACATGAGACTGCAGCTCGTCTTCATCCATCCATCACTGTGACCATGCGTTGAAGCCTTCAATCCTTCTTCGTAACAATGTTTAGTCTCATTGTGCTTGATAGTCCAATCTGCGTCTGTAGTATTCGTGACACGCTTGACGGTCTCGAACATATTGCGCTGAATGAGACGGAAGCTTGAGACACAGAGACCTTCGTGGCCGAACTAGTTCGGCAAGACATCCGGCACGCCTGCAATGGCGGCTGCGCGAACGAGGAGTATGGTGATAGAAATAGTTTTGTGCGAAGTCATGACGAGGAGCACTTACTGGCCGCGTAGAGCCTCGACAAGTGCTCAGACATCATCGTCAGTGTCGCTTTTGTAGGTCACTCGCACGACTTTAACACCCTCGGGGAGCAGACTAGTCCTGATCGGACGTGTGGTGGCTGTGACAGTGTGCCTTTCGGTTGCTATAAGATGTTCGGTGAGATGTTTGCCTATCTGACTGCTAGCCTGTCTCCTAGTCAGTCGAAGGCTTATGTAAGTAAAGTTTTATAAGACTACACCGACTATGGCAACCCGTTCAACGCGGTTACTGAAACCCACAGGCTGATCTTTGGCGTATTTCTCCATTGTAACAGACATGGCGCACTGAGCAGTGGTATTGCCGAGTCTTTTGCCAAAGATGTGTCTCTATATGTGTTTCGAGCACAACAAAGCGGTCGATTCTAGCCCCAGGCCTTGCGGTACTAGGCGCATCGGGAGCCCTTGAGCCAACGACGTGCGCGAATGAAGATACTGCAGTTCCTGTGCAACGATGGAAACGCGCCGTTGATATGGGGGACCTACGAAGTCATGGCTGGGTTTCACATGGAGATACCGCCCGTTGCTCAATTAGGCTCACCGCTGACGCCATGGTGTGCATAGAACATCAGACCTGAGCAGTCATTACAACTAGAATAACAGCAATGGTCTAGACTTCTGACTTCCAACCACTGATTGCCAGTCGGTTCGTGAATGAGCACCAATGAGATCGTTGTTTCGTAACGCCCACAGAGTCTAAAGGATCTGCAACGCTCGCGCGATATTTTGGAATCTTCGCTCCGCATACATACCACGTAGCCGCTCGCGCACAAATTCGATTTCATCGTGTTGGATGTCCTGTCCGCCAGCCAAGAAGATCTGGAAAAGCAAAGCTGCTTCAGTAGTGTCACCCACTGATACATTCATGATGTGGCCCAGAGTTCTCGAGGCCTCATCGCGAATACTGTATTCAACATCGAATGGCACAACATTGTCAGAAGGTCCGAGGTTCTGTGGCTGCCTGATCACCACTCCAATATGTCGCATCTTTCGGTACAGGTACACCGGTGCGGCTCCGCGATAGGCGTACGTCAATAAAGTATGTGCAGCCGAAGCTGCTGGCGGGCACTCCCAAGCCTGAAGTTCTCCCTGAACTTTTAGGCATTTGTGCCAGAGACCAGTGTTAGCTACAGTGCTATCGCATTCAAGGTTGCTGATTTCTGCGATAAATACTAGGAGGGGTGTGGCAACCCCGAGATATGTGTCTGTGACGTTGATAATGCCCTCAAGATCATTCGCGCCCATGGCGGACTGCCTTCCGGAAGTGACACCCCCTAAGATGTCATGGTAGGCGTAGTTGCGTAGGATCCGTTGGCCCTCATTGCTCCTTTTGAGAAGCTCCATAACGGGTTCCCCTTGTGCTGTTGCAGTTAAAAGAATCTGCTTCGCGCCCAGAAGGTGGCTGTGCCATGCGACATAGTCTCCGTCACAGACCTCTGAAGTCAAAAGTATCGTGCAGACGGCGACATTGATCTCGGCACAGTCTCTTTGCATGAGGTCTCGAGTCAGACCTGACAGTGCCTTGGACCGTGCACGCATCGAGATAACAGCGTCCTGATCATCGATGCTGCGCATATGGCTAGACGAGTACGCAACTAACGCATCCGCCAGTGTTTGAGACTGGATGGCCATTGGTAGAAAAGCCGAAACGAAGGAGTTGTGGCGATGCTGACTGTCAGAAGCTGCGAAAGAACATCCATATAGTATCTCATCGCGTGGCGACGAGCAGATTCCTCAATTTGAGTTGGTTCACAAAATGTTTGCCAATCCGGATACACATTCGCCAATGGCGATCATTGGACTTTGGTGTTGGCCACCAGATCCGGGCAGCTTGGAGTCGCAAAGACATGGCGACGTGGAGCCCGTACACGTCCCAGGTTGAGCCTTAGACAGGCACCGCAGGTAGGAAATGGATTCTCGGTGCACTTCTTGTGTCTACAAAGCACTCAGTGAGGATCTGGTATTGTGTGCTACGTCATCACTTTCGACGGCAGGTTAGACAGCCGACTTTATCGTGCTTCGAACCTTTCCGTCTTTTCAACTCTTTTCCCCCAGCAAAAGGCATGGGTTCGAATGATTTGGGTACCGGGTAAACGATGATTAAAGGCTGGGTAGTGAGGAGATACGTTTTACTGGTTACATAAGCACACCCCGCTTTGCTAGTGTTAATTATCGTCATTTCCGATTCGTTCTTTTCGTTTTTGCATGCATGTCGCCAATCTTGCCATCACCGCCCAAACGTTGAGTTGTGTGTCAGAACCTATGGAATGCGGATGACCACCTTGCCAGTATGAGTTGATCCCCATAGATGATCGTACGCCTGTCGAGTCTCGCCAAAATCAAAGATCCGATCAACCACCGGCCGAATCTTCTTCGCCTCGAAGCAAGCCAGCATATTCTGAAGCTGTTCCCTTGAGCCGACCACAACGCCGCGCAAGATACAGTGTCTGTCCAATGCTAGGAAAGTAGCATCAGGCCCGCAAAGCTTTTTGCCGGCAGGACTGAGAGGGTCCGAATTCGTGATGTGACCGATGCAGTGAATCAATCCATTGAAACCGATCGCATCAAACGAAGCTTGGAGAGTGAGTGTACCACCGACCTCGATTATGTGATCCACTCCTCTTCCCTTGGTGATGCGCTTCGCCTCTACGGCCCAGTCAGGCGTTGATCTGTAGTTGACAACATAGTCTGCTCTAACTCTTTGGCCTTTACCAACTTCTTATCTGAAGAGGAAGTAACTATCGTGTATGCTCCTGCGGCATGTGCGATTTGCAGTCCAAAAGTCGAAACGTCACCTGTGCCTTGCAACAATACCGTCTGTCTAGGGCGTACGGGAACGAGGTAGAAGAGTGTATTCGATGCTGTAAGCGCAGCGCATGGCAAGCATGAAGCTTCTTCAAACGGTAAATAGTTGGGTATGCGAACTACTCCGGTATGGGGTAGAACAGCATACTCGCCTAGCAGTCCTTGAGCCTCGCCACCGAGCTGCGTCAGGGAGATGTTGTACGTCAATCGTCCAGCGGTATGTCCCTGCGTGAAGTTCGCAAGCACTCGGTCGCCCACCTTCCACTCCATCACACCCTCACCGACTGCCTCCACGACATCTAGCTTGTCGTTAGAAGCTTGTAGGAAGTAGCACACAATATATATCTTACCTGCGCCGTCACTGCCGGGTACAAGTTCGTCAAATGGATCGGTCCACGGGTATGTCCCCTCCGCAATGATACCATCTCTCCAATTCAAAGAGACCGCTTTGATGCAGATGAGCACATGACCGAGACCGGGAGACGGTGTTGGCACCTCGCGAAGTGTCAAGCAGTCAAAGCCCTGCCTAGATGGCAGCCCTTATTGATGGAGCGTTTTCGGAGGCATCTCAAAACCTGTATCAAATGATTGAAGTTTCGGGCTCTAAAAGGCAGCCTTGAGGTCAATTTTATACCTCGTAGAGAGCACTTGGACCGCTTCGGCTCATGTGCAATGTTGGTAGATTCATCATATACGCCGAACACGCCCGACGAGTCTAGGTTCACTAATAAAACACAAAAGCCATATGGTGCATGATGTAGTCTCTTCCGTATATGGCGGGCGAGGCGCTACAGCGTGTTCAGCGTGTTGGGCGTTATTCTGCTTGGGCCGAAGTTCGACCAAACCGGCCTTAGTAAGGTCTCTACGTCAGATCAGGCGTGATGTACCACAGCATCACCCTCGTATCGCGGGCAGCTCCACTGAGTGCTTCTTGATTCTAGTGCCGCTCGGTAGTGCATGGTTGGCAGATGGCAGCTCGGCGTCAAGGGAAGTATACGCCTCGCCGAGCTGTCCTGGATGAATGCCAAACCAAATCCAGATCACGTACGAAGCAAGTACTGACAGCTTGACGCGACCGAAACGATCCGTGTCTGGTTGTTTGATGGCTTTCTGCAGCGAAGACCAAGTTGAGATGCCCACCCAGCTCTCTGTTCCACCATCATAGACCTGCACGGCCGACGATGGGAGCGTTGTCGTGGCGAGCTGTTCTCCATGATAGCAACAAGCTTGATCTCAAATAACTCTGCTGCAGGTCTATCAAGTGGATGCGCAATTGCATGAATACAACCGTGTTGAGTCGGCTCATCTGATGGTGCGTTGGTACAAATGAGGAGATCATCACGTGTGCACTGCAAGCGCGGCGCGCTCTTGCAGCTGTCGAGCTTGCATTTGACGCTCGATCGAAATCGTCGCGCAAAGGAACTTGTAGACGTGACGCGACGGATTGATATGCGAACCTGCGTATCTCTTTTGCATCGAACCGATTGGGCCAAGCTCCAGGGACTGACAACAGTTTGTTTGTCTTGCAGCTGTTCCCTATTAATGTACTCCTCGAGCAAAGCAACTCTCAAGACATCTACGAGGTCCGGCTGCCAGGCATCAAAATGCTCTCTGACGCGCCAGAACATGTCTGCTACGGACTCCTTGTAGTCAATAATAAAGCTGTGCTCCTCTTCTATAAGACTAAGCAGGCTATACACTCTGTCTCGTCCTTTAGTGCATGCTAAGGTCATGTGCGTGTGCATCAACGACTAGAACGATAACATTCCATCTCGGGGAGCGATTGTGGTCTCCTCGCGGCCATTTCTTTTCAGCCAACGCTCGCTGCAAAATTACTAGAGATGAGCCGCATGCTGTTTGTCCCAGCTAGTGAGATCGCCTGATCTTGCTATGGCCCTGCCAAGAATAGTCCACTCTATCTTTCCGCTCTTTCCGCCTCGAAGAATAACGGTCACCTCTTTTGCCAGTAAGATCTCTTGCTTGATTTAGGCACGAGACCAATAGGGGTTGGACCGGATCATTTTCCATTGCTTACGCAGATGATGCGGGCATTGGCGGCTTTGTGTTGTGTGCAGCCAGTCAAAAAGGCCGTCAGGATCATCGCCTTGATCGCCAAGCCACATCAACGCCTTCAGCGCTTCAGCGTATATCTTCCCCATACGCTGTACTTGATGGCCGCGCTCAACAATACAACTTTGGTTGATGTATATCGCGTCGATCCAGATCGGTTCATCAAAGCCTGTCAGGGCCCAAGTATGTACTTGCTCTAGGAAGGCGTAGAGGTCTTTTTCTAATAGTGAACAAGCATCCATTGAGCAGGATATCACTCTGGAGATACTCTGCTCTCCACACATATAAGACACAATGATACTGAGCAGGCAAATTGCTATGCCACACCTTGAGTTTGAGGTAACCTTCCGCCGACCGATGAGGTAGTATTTTGATAAGCCGAATGGAATGAACCTCTGGGTCTAGAGGCTTATACGTAAATCATGCCATTTTAGTCACGTTAAAATGGTCTGCGAGCGTACCATGTTCGGCTTCGGCTTCGGCCTCGGCCAGGTCAGGAGATGTGAGTGGTGGCATTGCGACAGTGAACATTTTGCGAGTTACGGGGCTCGACAGTCAGACCAGAAAGCACGATCGTGATATCCATAGAATACGTCATCGAACAGCCTGACTGCAGCTCTATGCAGGCGACCGTAAATGGCAGGAGAATACTGGGGTCTGGCTGCATGCTGTGTCGAGATCGACAACTGTGGATCGACCGACCTGAGCAAATTTCCTGATGTCAGTGGAATATCAGAACATTACAACAACATCAGTAAGCTTGAAACTGGTGAGTATGAGGCTGGGGTCCTTGGAAGCGCAACAAGGTAAGCACGCGTGGCGTTGAAGCGGAGGCGCTAACCGTGGCTTCAAGGCTTACTTTGCATTCGGCCCCCACACAAGATGTCTCAAGACACCTGTACTGCAACAACAATGCCTATGAAGGAATTCACAGCCTTAATCTGTCCATCAGTAAAGATGTCGCATGGGACAGTAGTTGCAGCAAATCTCTTCACCCCAGGACGTCCGTGCCTTGACAAGACATTCTTCATGTCTAAGAAGAGCACTCTCCGCTTGAATGAGAGATCATGAGCTGCCTAGACTCTTTCGCGTCTTTGACACAGCTACGTCGCTCAAATGGGTGCGATGACGACTCGAGATAAGGGTGCAAAGTGCAAGGAGCTGCGGACTCGCGGTCCCACCATTCGAAAACGCAGCACAGTATCACCAGCGCCCGGGACGAGCATGTCGGAAGACTGTGATATACTGCCCCTGGTTGGGCTTCAAACAGCTGGCAGCCATGATTACCATCACGATGTCCATCGCATCTCAAGGGTCGCAAATCTTGCTTCCACTGTCAGTTCTGACCGCTCAGCGGCTGATACAAGGGCGCGCAACTTGCGTCGTGCTCCACCATTACAAGACTCCAGCCGTCCATCAAATAATGATCGCCTGCTGATCAAATAAAGAAGTCCAGTAGATTCAACGCGCTACACTGTTCCATGCTCATAGCCCGCACATAGCGACGATGTCAGTGTCGGAGAGTATCCTCGCAAACAACAACAAAACAGAGTTCTACTCAGCAGTAGCCCTCGCTTGAATCTTAATACGGTTCTTTACGGCTCTTGTGTTTTGAGCTAAAGGTCATTCTGAAAGAACGATGCGCTGTCTCTAGACGATATATCCAGGTTCCAGACCTACATGACTACCTTGCCCCTTCTCATAGCACTCAATCTCCGATCGTCGTTACAAAGCTATGTCAAACTTCTGCGATGGTGGCTCCAATTAAAATAACACTGGCGTTTACGTCACTTTGACCTGATTTTGAATTCCGCATCAAGCCAGACAGTGCTGAAGCTACGGTGGCACAGCAGGAGTCATTGCCGTCGGGGCGCCGCTATATTGATTCAATCAGCCTGCATAGTGTGGTAGCTGATTGATGTGACAGACGCTCCAGGCCTGGTTATCCTCCGCTTGACATACGACGTGGATCAGACCGACGCAGTGCTTTATCGTAGCGGCAGCATAAGTGTTCCAGACATCAACAGCGATCTGTTCCCTGACAACGCATACGCATGTGCTACAAATATCTAAGAAGAGTTTTAAAGTGCTAGATTAGTCCTATTTAACTTATAATAGGTTATAATAGGCCTTAATATAAAGTTGCGCACTCTATTACTACTACTACCTAATAACAAGCCCTAGTAGTTATAAACCCTAAGTGATATACTAAAACTTAGGTTATAATTAATACTTATAAAGATAATAATTTAGATGTATATAAATAACTTACTAACCTCTATAGTTAAAGCGTTCAAGAAGGTCTTAAAGAGAGTTGTAATAATTGCGTATAAGCTAGTGTTAGTATAATAGGAAATTACTAAGCTTGAAGCTACTAATAAGGCTACTATCTATTATAATCCTTAACGTATAGAATCTATATTAAAAACTACAGACTAATATAGCAGAGTAATTATAAACACTAAGAGAGAATTAAAAGTAAGTAAATAAGTTAAGTTAGTAATTAGTATATTAGAATTTTTTTTTTTAAAACGTAGTCTATAGGGCAGGCCTATAATATCTATAATATAACCTATTTATAACTATAAGATTCCTTATAACGCCCTAATAACATCCTAATAACAATATATACTAATAATAACTTACTATATTCTATAATGTTATAACGTCCTATAATGCGCCTATAACACCTGCTCCTACTATAGGCTTAGTTAGCAAGATTCTAATCTCTTAGTATATAATAGAGCTAAATTCTAATAATAAATAAGCTACTATATATTAGTATAGCTCTATTATTAAATAGAATATTAACGTGTTTTACTATTTAGTTAGTAACTTAATTAAGTTAGCACCCTACTACTATCTTAACGCCTATATAATGATATTATAAAATGCTATAACTATGCAAAGTCTAAACAACTTATACTAAAGGTATCTTATAGCTTGCTATTAAAGATATTAACTCCTAATAAAACTAGAGTAGTAAATATACTATAGTAATTTATAAAGTTCTATAAAGTATACTTATTAACTAACGCGCTAGAAGACACTTTTAACACAACTATAAGCTAAATAAAAAGCGCCTTTTAAAGCTAGAAGAAGAGGTTATTATATAGTATATACTTAAGGCGTTTACTTATAGATTTGGCCCCTCTAAGGTAGATATATAAGATATAATAGATAAACTACTAATAAAGTATAGTAGTAACGCTATTAGTAAGAACTAGATTATTAGGTTTATTCAATATATACTTAAGCTATAAATATAATAGAGCTACCTATGTAATTGCTACTAAGCTACCTATAAAAACCTAATAATTATCTAGCTCTAGTTTATACTTATTTAGTTAATAAAAGCAAAGTAGAGTATTATAGATAAAGATATATATCACTTTAACAAGTCTAGCTTCTTAATAGGTAAGATATTCTCTTAGTTAGTAGTTATAGGCTTAAAGAAGCCTAAAAAATAAAAGAAACTCTAGCCTAGTAATTATAAGTAGGTTACTCTAGTATAAGGCATTAGTGTAATAAAGAAGGCAATCCTACTATTTCTTATTCTTATAGGTAAGGTTCTTATCTTTAACTAACTTACTAAGGACTTCTTATAGGCCTAGGTTATAAATATTAGTCTTACTAGCTAGACTAATAATAATTTAGCACTTGCCTAGCTTTACTACTTTAATATGCATATAAAGCCTAGTAGTATCTATTAGCTACTAATTATTAATAGTTATAAGAGCTACTGTTCTATACAGTTCTAAGATCTTTATAAGAAGGGGATAATAATTACTCTTTATATACCTCTATACTTATTACACTTATTATAGCTACTTAAAATTACCTGCTTCTTACTACTAAAGTATATATATAGTAGTAAGATCTTAGCTTTAGTACGCAGTTGCATTTACTATATTAATAAAGAAACCTTCCTACTAGCCTTTAAAGCAATATTTAAGAAGGCACTTGTACTAGAGAATATTCGCGTAGGCTTTAGAGGTGCTAGGCTAGTCTTATATAACTTAGAAGTAGTATTATTAAAGCTTAATATACAACTTTATATACTAACTCCACTAAAATATAATAGTATTACTTAGGAAGTATAGATACTGCGCAACGCCTATAAAGTAGAGGTATAATTAACTCTAATCTAAAACTACTTAAAAATTTATTCAAGGTCTTTAGTAAGCTTATTAGATAACTAAGTTAAATAGTTAGTAAAGAGTGCTTAGTAGATAGCTTATAATATAGTGTTAATATAAGAGGAAATAGGCTGCTTTTAAGATACTATAGAAGCTACTACTAAGTGCAAGACCTATAGGAAACACTATATATATATAGAAGAGATGCTTATAGTTAGTAAAGTAGCTAACTTAGTTACTATAAAAAAGAGTAGAAGTTATAACAAGGTTAAGATGCTTATAAAGAGGGTATACGCAGAGTAAGACTATAGGTATTATAAGAAGACTAGATATAATTCCTATACCTACAAGGTTAAAATTAAAGAAGCAAATAATAGTAATGCTTTTAAATAATAATATAATGTTTTAATAATTCTGGTATATTATTATAGTGCTAAGTAGATTTACTGCGTAGGCGTTTAGATAGTAGTAAGGTGCTAAGTTAATAGGGTTACTAACTTAATAGTAAAACACGTTATAATAAATAATAATATAGTCTACTTAGTAGTGTTATTTATACTAATTATACTGAGCACTAATTAGACTAATTACTAGTTATACTAAGCATAAATTATACTAATTATACCAAGACTTATTATATTATCTACTCTTGTACAATCTATTACTAAATACTTATTACTAACTTAACTTATTTACTTACTTATAATTCTCCCTTAGTATTTATAATTACTATGCTCTATTAGTCTATAGTTTCTAATAGAAGTTCTATATATTTAGGATTATAATACTATATCTCTTCTATCTTAGCTTAGTGTCTTAAGCTAACTTATATAACGCAGGGTCTACACTTTATTATTAGGTAGGTTTTAATAATGCTAAAATAACTATCTTAGTTAAGTATAGTATGTTACTATTACCTATATAAGTTTATTAAGTCCTTTAGGGAAATTGTGGTTAAGAAATATTTAACCTATAAGAAGTATAGTTAAGTATATAAAATTTACATTTACTCTAGGAAGTGTAGTAAGTATCTAAATTATAAGCGACATTATAATATAAGAGTAACTTAATTAGAAGTCTATTAGCTAATTTCTAAAATAGAAAAGTTGCAGGACTCTATTAAGTAGAGTTATAAGGGGTAGGATAAAGTATTTAAAGCTTCTAAGAAAGTAATAGAACATTTACGTGTTACGCAGGCATAAAAAGAATAGTTATAATAATAGATAACTTTGCTAGAATATTACGTAGAGGAAGTAATTACAATAGAAGAGTAGGGTATTATAGGATAGGAGTTAGATAAGGGGACTATTGTATTTAATAGTTCTTTAAAGGGCCTTTCTTTAAACCTATTACCTAGTACTTAGGGCGCCTTTAAAGGGTTGCCCTTAGATTACTAGGTTAATTTAGCTAAGCTATTACCTAATTAGCCTTAAATTACCTTAATAACTACTAGTAGTCTATAAAGTATATAATAGGTTCCTATATATTCTCTAAGTTAGGATATCCTAACTATTTAACTAAGTATCTATTGCCTTTACCCTTATTTTAGTATTTTATTATTTTCTTAATATTCTACTTCTTCTTACTACGAGCTTAGTAGTAAAAGTCTTTTTAGATTAGTGTTTTAGGGTTAGCTAGTTCTAATAGTTAAACATAGAATATAAGATAGATCTTTACATCTTTAAGTAGCGCAAGTTAATAGTTAACTAGACTAATTTACTTAAAATTTAGAATAGTCTAACTTTAACCTTATCTAGCTTTTTAAAAGTTTCCTTATGCATAGATTTTTTATAAGAAGATATACTTTATTCGTCTCTTTTAGTAGGGGTACTGTTTTTTATTACTTATAACATAAGAAACACTTTATAACTAAGCTCTAGTAATATTCTTTAGCTATTCCTAACATACCTCTTTTAATACTTTAACTAAGGTTATTACTAATTCCGTTGGAATATTATTATTTAATAATCTTATAAAGAGATTTAGTTATTTACTATAGTATATAAAGAACAGTAAATAGCCTATTGCTTCTAATAACTTATTATTATATATAATTTATGCTATAGGTAGTAGTAAAACCTAAGTACCCTGCTATTAATTACAATAAATTTCGAGGTACGTCTTTATAGTTTAGTTTACCTATCTAGTTTATCTATCTATCTATAGATAATAGGCTATAAAGAGCTTCTTCTTAGTTACTATTACCGCTAAAAGCATAGTCTAATAATTTAATATAAAAAGCTTATCTCTATTACTACTAATCAATCCTAGTATTCTATAACATTAGATAATTAAGTCCTTAAAGATATATGCTAGTTATTCTATAGTATAGCTATATGTAAATAGTATTATCTTAGTATATTTAGTAAATCTATCTACTATAACAAAGATTAAGTTGAAGCTATATCCTATAATAGAGTTCTTAGAGATTAGTAGATATATTATAGAATATATTATAATATTTATCTATAGTACTATTAGTAGCTCTACTACCTAGCCTCTCTATACTTAGTATATGTGCTATATTAATTCTACTAATAGCTTACAAAATTCTTAGTAAACTTACTAACTTTATTACATATATTTAGGAACTTGTAATATCTCTTAATAAGTTCTATTATTCTACTAACGCTAGGGTATCTATAAAGTATGTTATTGTAGTAACTGCTTATAATCTCTTCTTATAGATCTTCTAGTACTTACTCTAGTATGTAGCATTCTTACTTAATTACTATTACAAGATCAAGCTGTTATAATAGTCCTAGTAATCTATCCTTAATCCTTCTAAGAATAGTAAACTTATTAAATTTTTTTTTACTTATAAGGTTATAGTATTAGCTAAGCGTATCTACCCTACTATTTTCCTCTCTATGTATATAGAGTATCTTAAACTTATATTAACCAAGTATTCCTAACTAGTATACCTACCTTTAGCTTTAAACCTTAGTTATTATAAAAGATACTTAGTTCTTATAATTTATATAGATAGTAAGTTCTAAGGAGCTTTCTATATAGACTCTCTAGTGTTATAATACGTTAATAAAAATTATAAGTTCCTTATTATGTATATTAAAGTGTTTCTTAAGTGCTAGAAACTTTATTAAGTAATAGGTAATTAGATATAATCATCTATCTCATTCTTAAATAATATAAGCTTCTAATACTAAATCTAAGGTGTCTATTTATAGGTGTATTAGTGTACTACTCTTAGATATAAATAATATAGGTAGCTTAATGTATACTTACTTAAGTAACTAAAAAGTATTTTCTTATACTTATTCCTACTTAAATAGTGTATTCTTCCGCGTAAGCTTCGTAAGTAGTAAGGCTTTTAAGGAGTAGTCCTTAATAAAGTGTTAGTTAAAGTAAATAAACCCTAGGAATTCCTAGATTCCTTTAACTAATATAAGTGTTAGCTAATCCTTTATAACCTAAATCTTTTTCTAACTTATCTTTACTTTGTATCTTCCTACAACGTAGCTAAGGAATTCTACTTCTTTCTTATACTATTTACACTTCTCTAGCTTTAGCCTAAGGTCTACTTTTACTAAGTAGTTTAATACTTATCTTACGTAAACCTTGTGTTCTTCTAGTATTTAACTATATACTAGGATGTTATTAAGGTATACTACTATAGTAATATCTAGATACTCCTAGAGCATGTTATTAATTAGCGCCTAGTATACTGCTAGTACATTAGTTAGCCTAAATGGTATAACTATATATTTATAATAGCTATAATAGGTTCTAAACGCTATCTTCTATTCTTTACCTTTCTTTATACGTATAAGGTTATACGCTCTACGTAAATTAAGTATAGTAAAGAACTTTACTCTTTAGAGTCTGTCTTGTAGCTCCTTAATATTAGGTAGTAGGTACTAGTTCTTTATTATAATTTTATTAAGCTTCTAGTAATTAACGCAGAGTCTTAAACTACTATCTTTCTTTATAATAAAGATAATAAGGAATTCTGCTAGGGATTTAGATTTCTTAATAAATCCTTTTATAAGGTTCTCCTTAATGTACTTGCAGAGTACTTCTAGTTCCTTCTTAGATAGCTAGTACATTAGCTTAAAGGGTAGTTCTTTCCCTTTCTTGAGTTTAATCTTATAATCTTAAGGTTAATGCTTAGGTAGCGCTTTTATAAATAACTTTTCTTTAAATATCTAGGTATACTATTAGTATACGTCTAGTATAGTAAGAAGTATACTCTTACTCTTCTTTACTATTATAGAGGGGCGTTCTTAGTCTATATAGTTAACTACTTTATACTATTAGTGCATCTTATATATTGAAGAAATATAATTAATCTTCTTTTTATCTACTAACTCTAGCGTAGGTTGCGTAGGCTAGTGTATAGTAGTACTATATCTATATAGTGTATAGAGCAAACGTGCAAGTCCAAGGCTAAAAAAGTTTAACTTAGAATTTTTTTTTCCTTCCTTATGTAGTCTTTATTGGATTTTCTTCGCTTAACTAGAGTAATAATATTAGATATTAGTATTATTTAATAGGGAACTATAGCGTTAACTTTATTTTAGTTATAGTAGCTATTAATAAGTATTATATAGCTGTACACTATTAATTATAAGAGCTAAGCATTATAGCTAATTACGTTTCTATCCTTATAACCTATACCTAATTAACATTTTTATCTTTATAACCTATACCTAATCAACGTTTCTATCCTTAGCTTCTCTATCTAATTAGAAATAGTCTTTCACTAGTGCAGCACAGACACGAACACGAAAATTTCCACCCTAATATTACTATCTTTAGTAACTATCCTTAGTTACCGTCCTTAGTAAATGTTTATAGGAACTATCCTTAATAACCGTCTGCGTAGCACGGACACTAACACTAACATCTCTACTCTATTTTTATACTTAATATTAAAAATCAGCCTTAATAATAATCCCTAAGATATAACTATAATATATAGTAGAGCATACTACCACTTACGCACTAGCTATTATTACCTAAGGGGGTACCTTACAAACTTTAGGAAGAGACCCTTTATCTACCTTGTAGTTTATCCTTACTACTACTTATAGCGTGTACAGTTTATATATTCCTAGCCCATTTTACTTTAGCCTTCCCCTAGTTCTCGTAGGCCTAGCGTTTA
Organism: Nothophoma quercina; assembly: GCA_021642125.1. Lineage (NCBI taxonomy): Eukaryota > Fungi > Ascomycota > Dothideomycetes > Pleosporales > Didymellaceae > Nothophoma > Nothophoma quercina. Next base: position 13,250 of record JAKIXB010000049.1, on the reverse strand, counting down.
CTCTACCTATTCCTCTTTACAACCCCTGTAGTTAAGTTACAATTAGCTAGTGCAGTCTAATTTCCTTTTATAACTACCTACTTAAGTACTGCTATACTACTATCTATCTTCTATAGGCTAAAACTAAGTTATTAAGCCTTGCCTTAGGCGTAAAATGTATTAGATAGAGTATTATAGTATATTAGGTAAATAGTAAGACTAAGATAATCTAGCAGACTAGACTAATTAAGGACTAGCTTACCTAGTAATAGCAAGGGGCGCAAGTATATTCGTGCAAAACTATGCACTTAGATTAGTAGACAGGGTAGTTACGCCCTTAAAGATATTAACAAAAGATACCTACAGCAACTAATACAACGCCCCTTCTATTATATAAGGGGGTTATAAGGGTTTATAGTAAAGTTCACGTCTGGTCTATGCGCTTAGTAGGAGCAAGCTAAAAGTTTTAGTACTTTTAACGCGTTATTAACTAAACTACTAAGCTACTTATATAATAAACTATTAATAATAACACTACTACTACTATTAACTGCAGCACTACAACCCTACTAGCACCTACCTATAGTGCGCGCGTGCTCTACTATAGTTAATTAGAGGTATTAATTGCAATTAATTCTACGCAATACAGCTAGCTCTTACTTGCTAACCACAATTTAGCAGTGCAACTAGGCTATAAGTAGATAAAAGCTAGCCTTAGGTAAAAGAGCGCTAATCCTGCTATCTAAGCGTAAACCTTGCTGTTAACCCCCCTAGCAATCTAATCCTTAGGGTCTGTATATAACAGCTAACTACGTTAAGGTCTAAGCATAATAGCTAAAGATAGCAACCTAACTACTAGTGCTAAGGCTGCATCTAATACATCTACTTTAGCTATAATACTATAAATCGTAGCCTTTATAGGTATTCTAACAGACGTTAATCCTTTTAGTTAATTATCTAATAGTAAAGGACGAGCATCGTAAGTTAACCTACAAGGGGGGTATCCTATAAACTTCACGTCTAACTAATATTAGTACTATATTAGTTACTAATACTTCTAGTGATCTAGCTGCTTACAAGGCAGCATCTAATATATCTACTTTAGCTACTACACTATAAATTGTAGCCTCTGTAGGTACTCTAGCAGACGTTAATCCTTCTAGTTAATTATCTAACAGTAAAGGACGAGCATCGTAAGTTAACCTATAAGGGGGGTATCCTATAAACTTCACGTCTAACCAATATTAGCACTATATTAGTTATTAATACTTCTAGCAATCTAGCTGCTTATAGAGGTATTAAATAGTAAGTCTATTACTAAGGGGGTATCCCGTATACTTTACGTCTAACCCCCTATAAGCTTCACACCCCCCCCTACTAAGGATAAAGATAAGGATAAGGAGATAATTAAGGACGAGTTTACTAAAATCAACTAGGACATTAGTCTTAGCTAACAGGAGGACACTAGTGGCGCCTAGGAACTTAAGAATAAAACTAATAACTATAACTCTAAGTACTATGTTTACGCTAGTCTTATAACGTTATGCAACAGACCCTTTTTAGTATAGATAAAGAAGCTAAGAGACTTTACTAGGGAAGTTCTTTATACCTTATTCTTTAGTTTCCTTAACATTGTCTTAAACAACTTAATGCTGCTTAAAGTTATAAAAGAGATAAATATGTCACGTAATAAAGCTGCAGGCTATAGCGCAACGTTAAAAATAGTAGCTAAGTGTATAAAGAACTCTAGGAGCACCTACGCCCTAATTATTAATAACACTAATAATTAGCCTCTAGTTAGGTTCTAGGCTAAGCTTATAACCGTGCTAAAAGTCCAGTATTTTAACCTAGCAGGCTCTTTGCTTAAGGCTACTAGTATTTAAAGCCCTATAGCTGTCTAAGCTACACTTTAGGTAATTACTTACTTTGCAAAAATCTACACTATCCCTAAGCAGTGAGCGCGGTATATAAAGCAGCTCTCTAACATTAAGCGTAAGGCCACTAAAGCAAAGCAGGTAGCCTAGGCTTAAAATAGCACTTACAGCATATAAAGTATCCTTAATACTAAGAAGGCTACGCAGCTCTCTATGTAACTAACTAGTTTATGCAAGTTTTTTAAAATACTAAAGTAATTAAAGTAGAAGCGCCAAAAGATTAACGCTAAAGACAGTACTAACAAAGAGCTGTTAAATACTAGAAGTCTAGACAAAAATACAAGTAAAAGGGCTGCATAAGAAGGAGAGACGGCTAGTAACAAGGATAATAGTAAGTACCTATTAAAAGGGTTACTCTATAAACTTTATCCACTAACCCTTTATAGACAATGTAACTAAGCTTATTAATAGTAAGACAGCTAAAGAAGTTAAGAGTGCCTATATTAATGCTATGCTTACCGCTAAAGCTAAAGCAAAGCAAGACTCTTAGTACATTAAATGCTTATATTACACTACTAGAGGTCTTGTTAATTACATGTAACGTATGTAATAGAAAGAAGCTATTAATAGCGCTTACGTTCGCAACTTACAGCTCCTCTACAAGACTATAACTTACTACTTAAATAATATTAAGGTTATCCCTAACAAAAACAAGAAGACAAACCCTATTCGTAAAGTAGCTAGAGAAGAGTTCTTAAACAACTAATTAATGGCCTGCTAGCGTTCTAGAGCTATAGAAGAGTAGCAAGGCTCTAAGTCTAGCAAGGATATTTAAGAAGTGCTAATTACTAAAGAGCAGATTAAAGTTAAGATAAACTAAAATTAGGAGCTAAGTATTACTAAAATAGTTACCATTCCTAAGAACTACAACACAGATAAGTTATTAGAGATGTTTTAAGACAGCAAGAATAAGTCTACCTTTTCACCTACCTATCTTCGCGACGCATGCATTAAGGCGAAGATCTTAAATATTAATTAGAGAGTAATACCTAACACTTCTAAGGCGTTGTATTAGTAGTAGGTTATTAGCACGAAGTAGGCTAAAGACCTAGAGCGCCTATAAGAAATCTGCAGCAGCATTATTGTAGATTAAATTAGACTTAGTAAGACCCTGCAAGTAGTAGGCATTTAGGCTACAGTGCGTACTAAAGGGGTTACTAGTAAACTTTACTAGCTGCCCCTATTACCCTTATTACTATCTTCCTTCCTCTCTGCTAACGCATCTAGACTATTAAGAACTACAAAGATAGGTACCCACCTCCTAAGGAGATAGAGAGTTTAGATAATACACCTGAAAATGCCTAATAGGAGTACACTAGACTTAAACGTCCTAGTAATCTTACCTGCCCTTTCTATTACATTGCCCCTAAAGGCCTTTATAACTAAGTAGCTCGCGAGTTTAAGACCTTTTACCTTACAGTAAACATTATTTTCGTTAGCAGTAACGCTAATATAGCTAATAGTAGGTATACTTATATAAACGTATTTCCTACGCTAGATAATCCTATCTAGAATCTTAACTGCGCTTAAAATATCTATATAATTTTTGTTGTGTCTTACAACAAGCTTGTTAAGGATTACGGCCTAAAGGCTTACTAAACTAATATTAAGGCTAATCTTAGTACCTATCTTAAGTAGAATAGTCTTATTAACTATAAGTTTCACGTAAAACGCTACTTTAACGACCTTATAAACATTCTACCTTATTACCTAATAGATTTTACTATACACTCTCTAGAAGGAAAGTTCGCCTATATGTTCTATAACAAAGTACAGGATTATATCCACAACTTTTTAGTTACCTAGTAAGCTATTAAATAGCTATAACTAATATAGATAATCTTAATATTAGGTTACCCTGCCCCTTAAGGCCTTATTAATTTCGCATCTTACCTCCGCCTACTAGAGCAGGATAAGCTTATTAAGGAGGCACTAAGGACAGACTCGTTAACAACTAACTACTACCACTAAAAGACAAATCTATACACGCTACCTAATAATTATCTATAGTAAGACTCTTATAAAAGGGTTACCCCTAAAGTTTGCGCCTAGCTCCCCCTATAAACTACTAACTCTTCTAGTATTAAGTTTCGCCTTCTATATAGCAACATAAAGCAGTAGCTGTTACTAAGCTTAAACCTAAGCGCAGACAAAAAGATTACCTAGTTTAAGGCTACTTAGGATACCCTTTTGCTTTTTGTCCTGCGTTAGGACTTTAACACTTACCTTCTAAGTTACCCTAATGTTACTATTAGTTCTACTCTCCTGCTAAAGCACTATTTTATGGTTAAACATATCTTTACACCTTCTAATTAGCATATATATAACAACTAGTTTACCTATTAGTAGTAGCGTCTTTTTATATCCTATTGTAATATAGCTAGGTAGAATGTTCCTACTATAAATGCTTATTCTTAGAAGGCTTTACAGATAATTAAGTTCTTCCTCCTAATAGGCTACCTCTATTTCAAATCTCCTGCTAAAAAGCAACCTAAGGACGAAGTATACAGTAACAGAAATAATTACCTAGACAAGAAATATAATAGAGATTAGGAGTTATTCTTCTACGAAAAGAGCCTAATGTATAAGGAATTCTAAGCGATCTCGTATAAAAAGGGCAAAGCCAGCTATCTTCGCTAGTTACTAAGCAAGATTCAGCACTTTATAGATAAGCTAGTTAATGCTAAAGGCTAGCTACTTAATTTCGCTAATATAAGTCCTACTAATATTATAGCTAAGTTTATTAAGTAATCCCTTAAGTTGTAGGCTATATTATCGTTGTACATAAACTAGTATCTTCTTAGAAATAAGAAGATAATCTTCTAGTTTAACATACCTATCCTCTAGGTTCTTGCTTAAGAGGTTCTAAAAGCTTTTAGTTATAACCTCTTTAGCGTCTACTCTTATAACACACTTAAAGAGCGTATATAAATTTAACACCACTAGAATAATCTTAAAACTATTAATTACGTCTTCTTAGCCTCTGCACTTGTCTTTAGTACAGGCTTTAACTTATAGAAGGATTCTTATATAGCGTGTCTTATAGATACGCCTAATAGTAATAATTACAAGAAGTAGATTATTAGTAGATAGTATTATAATAGTTAAGATCTACTAGTTATGTTCTTTAGGTTAATAGTCTAGGGCACCTACAGCGTAGTAAGGTTCTAGTAAGTATAATAGTATTAGATTTAGCCTGTATGCAGCCATAGTTTCTTTACTTTATTACTATAAGGGGTTACTAGTAAACTTTACTAGGTCCCCCCTATAGCCCTAACCCTAATAATCCTATGCTAACATTTCTTAAGGATAACTTGCTAAAGTCTCTTGCAGCTAATAGTGCTTTTATTAATTACACACTTAAAGTATTAGACTAGTATATATACCTTAAACTACCTACAGCACTCTTTACAAAGGTTCGCGCGAACTACCTTAATAGTTTTATTTACAAGGCTAAGTTCCCTAACGCTATTAATCTAACAGACTTTAAATACCATTTTATCTTTAGCAAGAAGGGTTAGACTCTAATTAAGCGTTAGCGTGCTAAACCCGTAGAGGATAGTACACCTAAGGCTACTAATTCTTAGCTAGATACCCTGCCTTACACAGTTACACTCGCTAAGATTACTACTATAGCTAATACTTATATTCTAAAGAGGATTGCAAGCTTCCCTAAATTAACTATTAAGAAGGTTATTAATCTAACTAAAGAAGAACTTCTTAAATGCAAAGAGCTTTGTAAAGGACGTAACAGTAGCGTTAATCCTAATAAGCACTTCTACCTAAAATTAACTCTAAAGAAGGGTAAACTAGGCAAGGGTATAGCTCATCTAAATAATAATTAGGAGTATATTTATAACAACATTAAATTCACAGGCAGAGCCGCCACGCTTAGTAGATCTAATAAAGATCTTAAGCGCAAGGACATCTTCTCTATTAGCAAGGTATATAACAAGATTAAATAGGAAGATGCTACTAAGCTTAACCTCTTGCAGTCCCTTAGTGGACCTGCAGCTAAGAGCCTAGAGCCTTATAAGGAAATGTTAGACTTTAAGCCTAATTTAACAACTCTACTCTTATAGTTTAAGACTTAGATAGGCAAGTATGCTACGTATTTTCTAGTGTACAAGGATGTTATGCATCTTACTCCTATTAAGAAGGGCAAGTTAACGCGTCTAGCAAAGCAAAAGCAGCTAGACTTTAAGGGCTATAGTAGCTCTTAAAACTTAGCTCCTTCTACATGCAAGAAGCTACTAAAGAGTAGCGCTAGTAAGTCTAATAACGCTAGTAAGTAAGACTTAGCAACTTCTAATTATTAATTAACAGCTACTAGTTCATAATGTACTCTGCTTAAGGCTACCTAGTTTACTTTACTAGCTACCCCCTTAAATAATGTCTGCTTACTATTAGGGGTTCCTAGCGAACTTTACAGGCAACCCCCTTGTAATGCTAACCTTTACCTTAATTTAAAGCATAGTATTGCGCAGGATTTGCGTCTATTAATTATAGATCTACTAATTTCGCTTGTTTATATTTCTACTATTATCTTACACAGTTCTTTGTTAAGCCTAACTAGTAAGTATTCGTACGTAGCAGAATAATACAACCATAAATTATTTAAAATAACTAATTATAACTTAATTATAATGTAGCTTCTAGGACCTCGCAAGAGTGTTTACCTAGTGTTTCCCTTACAAATTTACCTTAACGCTAAATGTTCCTATCTTTTTACTAGATTACTTTTAAATAATACCTATCTTAGTATCCCTATATTTTACCTACTATATATTTTCCTAGCTTAATGTACATTAGCTTATAGATATAAGCCACTTTAACATTAGACTAAATACGTTACTAGAGCTTTATAAATTTAACTATAAATTGCTATAGGCTTATTAGGGAGAAACCCCTGTTCCCCTTCTCTAGGCCCGTACTTAATCGTTTAACACAGAACAATCTATAGAGCTATAATAGATGTTTTCCTAGTAACTTTATTAATAAGAGCTAATAACAGTAAGCCTAGAGTAAGGCTGTTTACATTATAGTTGCTCGCAAGGGGTTATAACTAGGAGGAAAGTTTCCTAAACTAAATAGTTCTAGTAATGTTATTTAGAGCCTTAGCACACCCTTTAGCCTATATCCTATAATTAGACTACTTTCTTAGCTTTTCTCTTACGCATAAACAATATTAGAATAGTAAGATAGTTTAGCCTAAGAAGTATGTAATAGAAGAAGAACAACTTACAGCTTAACGCGTATCTAAGACTAAGTATAACTACAAGGTTTAGCACTCTATAGTAGATATATTTACATAAGTATAAAAGAGCTCTTCTACCTAGATTATCTCTTATCCTTAAAATGCTAGAACTACTATAAGCTAGCAACATAATAACACTTTAGGGCCTTCTACCTTAACACTAATTAATCCTTGCCTACTAGCGTCCCTAGCTTCCCCTATATATTACAACTTACTAGATACCTTAAACGTCTAGGTGTCTAAAAACACATGTAGGGGAATGCTAGATTTACCTGTAGAGTCTGAATCGCTAGCTGTATTACTACTAAAAAGTAGCTATACCTTGCCTATTACAAAACACCTTATAAAAAGACTTAACCTATTTAATCTAGAAGAACTTGCAGCCTCTATTAATAATAATAAAACTATATTACTATAGCTATCTTGCGCCTCTAAGGACACTAAAAACATAACTTTAAATTAGAACTCCTCTCCTCGTACGTCTATTCTGTGCTTAGGGGGATTAGCTTAAACTTTACAATAAACCCCCTTCAGCACAATTATATAACCCTTTAGATCTATACTTACTCTCACTAGTTGTCGCTTTATCTTTTAGTTCACCTAAGCCTTTAGCCTTTAATAATCTATTGTTTTTACTACTACTTAATAGCAGTACCCCTCTAGCTACTATATTAGCTATATCGCACCCTTTTACCTTATTATAACATATAGCTCTTACCTGCACACTCCTAGTAAAATTATTTTTAGCTTATTATATATATGCGCATTCTATTCCTTAGTCTAGTTACTTTATATCTATAATTACGTAAGTACTATCCTAGAGTATCCCTACGTTCCTCCTTGCTAGAAACTTATACGCCTAACCCCTCTCTCTCCCTTATATCCTTTCTTCCTACCCTAATATAGGTTACTTAGGTAACTAAGCGCTACTTTTGTCTAGTATTAGTCTCTATATTAGAGACGCTACTAGTCCCTGCGTAAATCCACCTTAGCTAAATCTATAAGAATTAGAGCAGCGTTATCTAGGTTTCTCTCTAGAGGTAGCCTATCTTAAGTAACGTTTTAACATTAATAGTTACATATTCTGTTTATTAAGCCTTAGAGTGTTTTAATTAGACGTAAAATAGTCATTTCTACTATCTTTTACCTAAGGGATTTAAAGAAATTAGCGCGTTAATTTTGATAAGATTATTCTTATAGAATATAAATGCGTCCTGCTTTGCCTAGATAGCTGCTTAGATTACTACTATTTCTTTCCTTATCTACCTACGTCCTACTTCACTCTAGAGGATCCTATTATTACATTACGTAACTAGCACCTAAATAATTACACGTTAGGCCTTTAGATAGACTAGGTTATGTTGCGTGCTTTTAACAGAGTATTTAGTAATAGTAGTCGTAAGAACTACTTTAAGGACTTTATTAATATCCTGTCTAAAGGTAACGTTAAGAGCGAGTCTGCGCGTAGTAAGAACTATACCTATATAGATATTTACCTCCCTATCCTAGCAATTCTGCTTAAACTTCTTTAGATAAATATCATTACTCTATCTGCTAACGTTCCTAGCACGCTATTGCTAGACAATGCCTTTTCTAAACTAACACTTATAGTATTAAGTTATAATACTAAACTTACATCCCTTAGTTAGGGGTTCTCCACGTTTTCTAACATGCGTAAAAGTTTCCTATAGGATCTTGTTTACTAATAGGATAAGTAATATATTTCTGCTAATTCATTCTAAGTTAATGTAGGTTAAAAAGTTTAATTGCAAAAGTCTAAAACTACTTATATCTAAAAGTCCCCCTGTAACTAAGAATAGGTAAGTTAATTTTCAAGTCTAGAAGGCCCTCTATATATAAAAGCTGTCCATTTCCTATAGGCGGGAACTTAAGGTGGTTTAGTGACTGTAGAACTAATAGACTAAAATCCCCTTTAAGAGTCTAGTATTACGTACAATAAAGCCTACAACGTAGTTAAGGCGTAGTTTAATATAGCATAAAAGGGCTATAAGCTATTTATAGAGAGGTTATTTAAGGTACTTATATTATTTAAGCTATAACTTAAACTCTCTAATGCAGGACTAGTAAGACCTAGTTTTCCACTATTACTAAACCGCAATTAGCTAATAAAGTAATAGGAAAGAATAAAGTTTTGTATCTACTATACACTTACGCAACTACATAAGGAACAAGCCTTATATAGTAATTAGTAGGAGTTTTGCATTACTCTTAGTCTTCTTTAGCATATTAAGGACAACAAAGTTGCTAAAGCTCTGTTTAATTCGCTTAACTAGCTAAATACCTATAGACTATTCTAGCTGCTCCTAACTACAGAGGTTAACGCATTCTATGTTACTAAATGTAACTAATAAATTGCCTACATAGAGCACATTATCTAGAGCTTAATATATAACACGCACATAAAGAATTATAATACTATAAAGGAATAAGAGTTAAACTATCTTATGTCTACAGCTCTAAGCTGCACCTTACGACTCTCTCTTAGATGTCTTAACCTAGACACTCTACTATTACTATGGCTAGGCAAACATTAGTCTAGAGGACGCTGTAGTAAATAGTCTAACAATCCTATTAGCTATATGTTTTATAAGTAGTAGGGGTTAGAACTTAAATAGTCTATAGCTGTATATAGGATAATATAGCTACCTTATCGCCTTATTAACTAGAGCCAGTCCCTTCCTACATTTCATTTGCATAAGTACTAAAATTTAGATATATAGATTAATACTCTGTAAAAGAAAACCCTATAACTACTCTATCTATACTAACGCAACATAGAACACTAGTTCTAGGCCTTTCTTACAGGCTTTACTATAGAGTAATTACGTCTTTCTATTGCGTATTACAATACACGATATTAAAGTCTTATAAGTAAGACGCTTCTACTAGGTACTATTATTACACTAAATCTACTAGCATATCTATTCTCCTGTTAAGATTACTACTAGCAAGCTATCTATGTTACCCTTTCGCAAATAGTTATCTAAGACTATAATCTTTTTGTCCTTAATATAGTTAAGAAGTAATGGTGTAAACATGCTAGTATATTAAGAAGATACTAACATTTTATTAATAAAGAGTTTTTAAACGCCTTGCAGCTCTCTAAACTAGCGTAGGCTAGTTTAGAAGTATTATACTATGATAAGGTTAAGTAATACCTCTATAACGCTAGCATAACAACTATTAAGTATACTAAATAAAAGGGTTATAACTCTACATTTCCTAAGTAGGATAATTATTTATAGAAGGGTTGCTTGCAGCCTTTGTTTAATATAAGCACGTCTAGTCCTTAATAGGTTAGATATTTACAATATAGCGTGTAGCTTCTTGCCTATAAGCGTTTACTATGTACTTTAGTCCCGCTATCTTACATAGAGTATTATTACATTTAATTTCGCTATATACTATATAAGGTAGCTTAAGTCTATATATAGGCTATCCTGCACTATACCTAGTTAGCACTAACATCCTATGCCAGCGCAAGGGCGAGCAATTCGCATAATATATAATAAAAGCAAAAATCCTAAAGTAGTCTACAGAGATTAAAGTGGATATTTCCCTAATTACAGACGAGGCATGTAGGAACCTAGAATACAGCTACCTATGCCTTCTAGGGTCCTTAGAGGATACCTGTAGACAAAGTAGTCTTTAATAAGATATTAGCATTATAGACTACATTCTCTGCATACTACAAGGAAGATGTAGAAAACTTACACAATCTCGTTAGAGATGCATTATAGACTAGGCATATAAAAGCTTCCCTTACTAAAGTAAAATAGATCTATACTGCTTTTACGGCGCACTTAGACGCATGCAATATAGAAGATAAAGACAATACTAACTAGCTAGAAAGACTAGTTAATTATGCTGCAACGCTGTTAGAAGAGGAGAACGAGTCTAATTAGTTAGACTAAAGTTTAGTAGGGGCTAACTTATTACACCTAGGGGGTTAGTTGTAAACTTTGTTAATAACCTCTTTACTTAGTCTTTACCTTACCTTATCTTACGTTAGGTGCGTGCTAATACTATATTCCTTTACTTATTAATCTTACACTACTACTTTATACTACAAACTCTTTAATGTATTTCTCCCTATAGACACTTACGCTCTCTAGCATTAATACTATACACATTACCAAGATGCCTCTACTATTAAAGCGCGTACCTACTACTTTTATTTACCTACCTTCTTCCCCCTTCCTCTTACTGTTAACCCTAAATTCTAGTTATATAGAATAACCTCAGCTAGTTAGCTCTTCTAGCGCAATTTTTTACGCATAAAGCAATGCTGTGCGCGTCTAATTTAGCAATCTACTTATAGACCTACTATTACCTCCCTGCATAGAGCTAGACCTAGTTTGCCCTGTACGCTTACAGCATACTTTATGCGCCTAATAACTTATTCCTTGTTAACGCAACGTTTTACCCTCTTTATAACATCTAGCTACCCCTAGACCTATTCTTGCTCTGCGTAAAGATGGTAACTACAACTATTATCTAGAAACCCCGCACCTACACACTATTGTTTTGCAGTTTAGTTCTAGCTAGCTAAGGCTATCTCCTTTTTAACTATTACTACTATTAATTTATCTTTAAGAGGACATAGCCCTTATTGTTGAGCTCTGCGACAGTGGCACTAAAGAATTATACTTAAAATTAATAAACCTGTTTATTAAGTAGGTGCAGAACATAGAAATACTAGTTAATAGAGATACTTATTCTATATCTATATCTAATAGTAGTGCGAGCTCTCCTACCTATATACTATTAAAAGAGATGGACAGCGTCTTTAGGGGTTAAAAGGTTATGTTATTTAGCACTTCTCTGCGTGACAGCTGTTTCGCTGCTAGACAACGCGCCCTTTACTCCTAGCTCTTAGATATAAGCCTAACCTTACGTTATTATACTATATCTCTACAAGTTTAAATTCCTCGCTTATAGCTAACTAGACTACAACTAGACATAGCACGCTTTTATACTAAAGCTTAAATCTAAAAATATAACTATTCTAGCCTTCTGCGTTGCAAACATACACCTTAGACTTAGCTAGAAGAAGATACCTTTCTTAACTACGTAAGCTAGATAGGCCTTAAATAGCATAAGATTATTAAGTATAATACTAGTGTCTATAGCAAGCAACTTCTTCGCTATAAAACTAATGTTAGTTTAAAAGATAAAGTAGTAAACCTAGTAATAACTATAATTAAGTATAGTATACAGTAAATGTAATAAATAAAACTAACTTACTTATAAGTCTAGTCTATCCACTCCCTTACTGTAGAATAAGGTAATCTTAAAGAGTAGCCAGGACGGTCAGGCTCTCTTAAGAGCTAGATATAACTAGTAAAGAGAAAGATAGCAAGTAAATACCTTTAGTAAAGATTAAGAGAAGAAGTATAGAGTATGTCTTTTAGTAGCTATCTTAGGAAAATTATTGTTTTAAACGCTAGCTGATTGTTACAATCCTAGCCGAAAGGAAGGCTCTATTCCTACTAAGATTAGGATAGAGTCAGCGGTAATACGCTAAGCTTAAATAGGAAAGTTATAGTAGGAATAGAACAAAAATAGAGGTAAGAATAGAATTAGCCTAAAACCTTGCTAATATCTTATATCCCTACCCCCTTTTCTATAAAGGGCACTATCTTCTAGATAGTAACTATTCTTTCTTCTATCTTCTACACAGTAATTATACTATATTAATTAAATAGACTATAATAGCTACTACTCCTACTCTAGCCTAAGGTACTATTACCTTTTTTTATATATATAACCCCTAATAAGCAGCACTAGCTAGTAATTTACTATTCTACGTAGTAGAATATAAGGTCCTAGTCTATAAGGAGTATAGTAGTATATAAAACTAGAGTAGTTACCTACAAGACTACTACTCTATAGATAGTAAGACGTAAAGAGCGCTTAAGCCTAAGTATAACTATCTTAAGCTTTAAAATCTAAGAAATATTAGCCTGCTACTACCTCTAGGGCTGCTATTTCTAATTCTTAGAAAGTTCCTTCACGTGTTTATATGTAAAGAAGAGGACAGGAATGAGTGCAGAGTA